>WAAB01012958.1:0-49066 GCA_013389865.1 Piaya cayana | reverse complement strand
AGCACTGAGCCCTGGAGAACCCCACTTGTGACTGGCCTCCAGCTGGATTTTACACCATTCACTACTATCTCTGTTCAACCAAGCTGGTTTTTTCCCCTACCGGCTTTTTTTTCCGGAACACGGGGATGGCTTTCTCCTGAGCTACTAGGATCTCCTTTTTGAAGAGAGTTTGAGAGAGCAAGAAGGTCTTCCCTCAGCCTCCTCTTCTCCAGGCTAAACAACCCCAGCTGTCTCAGCTGCTCCTCATAAGACTTGCTCTCTATCCCCTTCACCAGCTTTGTTGCTCTTCTCTGGACTCACTCCAGAGTCTCAACACCCTTCTTGTGGTGAGGGACCCACAGTATTCAAGTATTATATAGCTGTTTATCTGATATATGTATAAAAAGATAATCTATTTAGTATTAATTTTATGTAAATATTCTTTACTATTCTAATTCTTATTTTTACCTTGACCTTTTTAATGGAAATTTTTCTCCCATTCTCATCCTTGCTTGTCACATCTGTTTTCATAACCTGTCTACTTATGTTTTTCTCTTTTTACCACCACTTTTATCTGGATGTTTTGGATTCCACTACTGCCAACAGAGAGTAAGATTTATGATTAATTTCATTGTAAATGCATGGTTCAGCCTAAAGATAGGAACTATTTGCTTTGAAATAATGCATGCATCTTTATTTTTCTTACATGTAGAGTGTGACACAAAGTAGAGAGAAAGAAATTAAACTATCAGGTGCCAGTTTCTGAGACAAATTGCTTCTAAACAAGTAGTAGAAGTTAAGGGTTAACTATTCAATACAAATCAATTTATTTCTCTGTATGTCTTTTGGTTTTCTTTTATAAGTAGTTCTAAATTGTTCATTAATTTTCAGATTTTCACAATAACCTGCTGCTTTAAATTCCTGTCATCATAGAAATTAGAATCAGAAAAACTACTTGCATAATATGCCTGCTGGTGCCTATCAAATATATGCTGAAGTTTTGTTCCATCCATCCTTAGACATGTTAAGGGAACATATTACTCAATTCACTTATTCTGTAAATGCACAGGTATTAATGTTACAAAACATTGTTTTTCATTCCAAGTAAAGTTTACATTTCTCATTATCATCCCATTACTCCAAGTATGCTTCTTTCTGTTTACTACCCCTGGGTGATCACTCTATCTTTCCAGCCCATGAGTTTACTATGAGTACTTGTCATACACTCATTTTTTGTGAATCTAAACTTACTCAGTTTAAGTTTTCACAGTCAACTATTTGGGTAAACAATGCTGTAATCTGTGTTCAGTCTCTGCTCAGGAACTGGTATTGTGATTCATTAGAAGTGCTTTGTCTTCACAAAGATCACAGGTTCATGCAGATACAAAGTAGCTTGGTCATGGAAGGATAAAGCCACAATAGCCTCATCTTTTGCTCAGGTTAACTCACCTGGATTTCAGTGAGCCAAACAAGGTCCCATAGGTGTACAAATTCCTGCATTATACAATACGCAATGTATCCAACTGGATGTGAATTCTGGCCTTGCGGTAATACTACAACCAGAACTCTCAACAGGACCAGCTAGATGAGACAGAAAGCACACATATAAAACTTTCTATAGCTGACATTGATACCAAAGTTTCTTGTTTCATCATGAACCCTACAAAAAAAAATGCATTAGAATTTTTTTTGCAAGTCTAAACTAGGGAAACTATGCTTTCTGATTAATGACAGTAATTAAAAATTAACAGGCTTGGGAGCTTCAATAGGGTGGTTGTACATGTCCTAATTTCCATAAAAACCACAAGGCAAATAAAGAATTGTTGATCTCTTTTTAAAAAATTCAAATAAATTGAGATCAACATGAAAATATTTGCATAATTTTGTACAGTGACTCCAGCTGGAATGAAGTGCTAAGTACTATGGAGCCCGTCTCATAATGCCTTTCCTTTCTGTTTTTGTAATTAGTTTTGAGCAATGGTAGAACTCTAAAAGAAGCAAAACCCACCAATATTTTAAAAACACTCAACTTGTTGATCTAACTGTTCGTATTTTGTTAGACTAGAAATATAATTCATTAAAAGAAGTTTATATATTTCATTGCATTTTCTCAGTGGTTTTGACCTCTCTTAGCTTACAAATCTATGTTCCTAATTCACTGCTCCTAGTTAGCCACTTCAGAGGTAATTTTTGAATCCTTCAGGCTTCACACACCACAGATTGAAGACCATGCCTCTATTAATGAAAACTCCTTATGGAAGGAAAGTATTCTTCATTGAAATAGAATAGAAAAAGGGACCATCATTATGCAGATTCAAATAGAATTGAACATTATTTTTTTACCCATTTTGCTCTATCCCACATAAATTACAAGTGAACCTCAATCCAGAGGTAATGAACATTCCCACTATAATAAAGATTTTCATTTAACACTCTCTCTCCTATCACTGTAATTTAATTAACTAGTGTTGACATACAGATGTCATGGGCCAAGGAGAGGTCATTGGGAAGAGGAAAGGAACAGCTGTCACAGAACCATTAAATGGGATAGTGAGCAGAGACCTTGAAGGAGGTGACAGCTGACAGGGTCCAATCAGTTGACAGTAATGGGATAGGAAGGAACCATCTCTGAGCTGTACAAAACTATTTTTAAACCCTCCCCATATGACTAAAATATATCAGCTGCATATTCCACTTGCAGTAGGTTCACTAAGCTACATCTTTATGCCCCCGAGTGCATAGTTATCCTATGAAGTGTTCACTTTAAAGAAGGATCCCCAACATCAGAGGGAGTAACAAAAGGGTGAGAGAAACTTCAGGAGTCCAAGTGCTCTATTACTTTTTGTACTTTGCTTAGTTCCTACTGTTGGTAGTGGAAGAGTACAGCCTAACTGTGGAAACTCTGTGTCTTTACAGGACCAAAAAGAATCTTTAGAAATATTTTAAATTTGCTCATTGATATGATCAGAGCAACCAGCCCAAGAATTGCTTATGTTAAAAAAAAACCTCTTGGTCTATTTGGTAACTTGGTTCAATTTATTTGCCTTCCACTAGGCAAAACTACAAACCTGCCCCAAACTAAATGATAGATATACAAAGAATATTCCTAATAAAACTTGTGGGAGATGTTGATGCACTTTTATGACAAAACCAATACTCTGGAGGCTGCGCTTATCACAAGGCATCCAGACTTCAGATGTACCTATCAATTCAATAAGTGCTAGTGAAGGCTTAGTGAGCACTAAACCACTCCAAAGATATAAAATATTGCATAGCATATTTCAGCTCAAACTCATTGAGCTGAAATCTTTGATTCTGTTTAAGAGCCATAAAGGTGCTGGAAACCCCAAGCCAGGACTGCAGTACATTAATAAACATAGCGTTCTCATTATGAGCAAGATTTTTTAGGGACAATAAAATTAGTATCAGAAATGTTTGGATATACCTGCTGTTAGGACTGACTACAGTCATACTTTTTAAGTAGCAATATTTCTCAGAAACTAATAGGACTAAAGAATCCTCCACTTTTCTCTGCATTACCTGCTGCATAACTGGTGTGTTTGCTGGGTTTTACCACCAAATATGGCTTCGTTATAAGGGTGTGTTCTGCTGCACTGGAATCTGCTTGGACCCAATGATATCAGAAACAACAGCCACAAGAAATTCCTTTGTCTAAAGAAATTTTTAAGGAAATATTACTTCTTTCATCCTTTTTATGTTTACCAAAATGCAAACTGTGACAGGCAAAAACTCAGTAACATCAAGGTGAAGCAGAGCTATTTGTTTCCTTATAAGGTGATCAGCCATAATTAGGAATAATCAGAATTTATTACATTTATAAAATAAATTGCAGAGTGGAACTGTTCAAAGTATGGGAACAAGTTTGACTTCAATACTGAAGAGCATTTTTCATAAGCCTATTTCAGAGCTTTTGCATGAGCTCCTTCATCTCCCTGCTGCTGAAGCATAGGCACGTTCTGCTAAAGATGATGATGACATTCATGACTCTTTGTATTAACAAAATCCCTCTTTCTTGCCCATTGGGATGCTGCATGTTTTTCCAAACCATTTTCTGCATTGTTCTGGAGTACAGCAGCTTCTTGCGCTCAGTAAATCGGTAAGGTTATACCAATTTCTTTTTTCTATTTATGATCTCTTAAAGAAAAAATACAATGACAGATGAAGAATGCCTTTCCTACAGCCAGACAGCCAAATTTTCACTTCATTTTGCTAAGCCAAACATTAATTCTGCCATAATCACTAGTTATTTGGTTAAGCTAACATAGGCAGGGTGTTGTAAATATTGTCTTGTTTGCCACAACTCACCTCTCTGTGTCTTTATGTTTTATAGAGTACTACATCCAGTAATTGTCTTTACAATAGACAACAAATATTTTAATAATTTGTCATTTATTTTAGTGAAGAGAAAAACACCTGCCCTGAGTAGAAAAGGACTTGCATCTTATTATCATATACCAACTGCCTTATTTATAAGGGTTTCTTGGGATATTAGTTCTGTTCCTTGTTTTGCCACATGTTTTGTATACAATCATCACTGTAAAATAAGCCTCCTTGTGTTTCCACTGCTTAGGGAAGTTAATATTTATTTGTCTTGGCTGTTAGAAAGTAAAACCTTCAGGACAGTAATCATATTTATCACTGTATATATAAAGGGAAGTAAAACCAGTCACCAGGTTTATTATTTTGGCTAATAATATTGTAAACAATTAGATTATAGAATTCTTTATTAAGAGATAGCTTCATCAAGTCAATATGCAGTTTGCCAAGTCTATGCCTGTTTTCAAATCCTCTCAATAGTGACATTCAGATACTCTAATCTCTTTCTGCAGAGGTGAAGCAAAATCTGAATCACAGGCTGATGTTGATGTCTGGGAAATCCTGAGGAAAGCTCCTCCTTCTGAATATGAGAAAATTGCTTTTCAGTATGGTATCACTGATTTGCGTGGAATGCTGAAACGCCTCAAACGCATAAAGAAAGAAGAGAAAAAGAGTACAGGTTGTTGAGCTGTATTTATTCTAAATATGTAATCATATCTACTTTGTGAGTTCATCACCTTAACTTGAGATGAACAGCAGCCAGACACAAGAGCATGAGAAAGAGGTGTTTCCTATCCCAGTTGTTACACAGTCTTTACATGGGAAATAATGATTATCAGAAATAAAAGCTATGCCCAAGCTACCTTGTTCTGAAACTCTGGATATTCTGAACTGGCTCATTTTAGTGGTTTCTTCTGCTCTGCCCTTTATCTTTCCCTGAACATAAAGCTACAACAACCTCCACTCCTTCATTCCCAAAACCAGTCAGGTGTCAGTGATACATTTAAAAAATTTCATCTCCATTGGAATGACATATTTGGAATTCTTGAGTAGTTTCTAGTCTTGTGAAGTATTAATTACCTAATTTTAACTAATTTGTTTTGAAAGTCTGACACAGAGAAGGCAAGCTGTAGTTCATTAGTATCATTTACCTGCATGGGCAGATAAAGCTGTAACTCTGCATTGAAATATATACTCACATCTGATTAAGAACATTCAACTTTGCTTATTTTAGTTTATATCATATGCTTCTCACGCTATGTTAAGGAATAACAGAAAACAGAACAGAGAAATAGTAAAAACACAAAGAGGGATGCAGAAAGCAAGGAAGGTTTAGGATGACGGTAAACAACAGGAAAGGGAATAAAGATTTACTTTCCTGACATAAAATGCAAACCCCAAAAATATTAAGTATAAAAATAGATAGTACTGCCTTTTAAAAATCGTTCTTCATCTTAGCATTCCTCAAGAAACTGGATCCAGCTTACCAAGTGGACAAAGGACAAAAGATTAAATTAATGGTTGAAGTTGCTGATCCTGATGCTGATGTAAAATGGCTGAAGAATGGACAGGAAATCCAAGTAAGCGGCAGGTAAATGAGAAATAGAGGAAATCCAAAAAGGTATCGGCTACATCCTGGACAAAGTGGAAAAATCTAGCTTTACTTAAAAAGTAAGGGATAAAATAGGGAGCAATAGGTGCTGAGAAAGAATCTACATAGTGTTTTGGCTAAGGCTCAGTTCCGTGTTCTCATGACTGTTTCTTCTTCTTTCCTCTTCTCTCTATATCTACATGTGCAAATGGATGCTTACATCTACCTACTTAGCAAGTAAGTCCTCAGATTGTATTCTGATCTTTATGTGTGTATCTAGGGTTCAAAATTTCTTTCTCATTGTATGGATATAATTCAGTGTAGCTTGTTTGCAAGACTGATTTCCTGTGAATTTGTGCTGAAGCCTTGACAAGGCATTTTTAATGATGGTCAAGTTTGTCATGTGGCTAGGTGTCAGAAAAGCACCCAACACCATTCAGAGGAGTTTGTATGTCTTGTGCTTGTATGAAGATTTGTCTATAATTTCCTAAGCTAGTTTTTCAAATACTGCTGCTGTCACTAAAACAGGGATATAGGGCTTGAGTCTTAAGAAATCTTGCTACTGGTGTCAGGAAAAAAATGCAGGAAAAGTAGGAATCTTTTTCTCTGCCAGGCAGGGGAAGACACAGCTGAGTCCAAGAGAGTTACTCTCTGATAATTACATTTTGATTCTCTTTTCAGATACATTTTTGAGTCTGTTGGGACCAAGAGAATACTAACCATAAACCACTGCTCTCTGGCTGATGATGCAGCATATGAATGTGTGGTAGGGGAGGAGAAGAGCTTCACAGAATTATTTGTAAAAGGTGAGCAATGGTAGTTAGAGGAAAGAGATTTCCCCTAGTATTTAGCAGTGAATTACTTTCACCTTCTCTACTTTCTCATTACTTAATCCTGTAAGAAAGGAAATTCTCTAATATGCATACAAATAATGACATCTATCGAAGTAGCTATTTCTCTTCCAGTTAAATGAAGGAAAAATTTCCCTATAGCTGCAACAAAGAAAGTACAGGAAACACCACAGTAATAACTACCATTAATTCTCATTTGGAAAGTGATATACTACTTTTCAACAATAGGGCTAAAAGCCTACTTTAAAAATTTTATTCCGTTCAAGCTAAAAACATGCCTCAAGCTCTACCAGCAGATCAAGTACTATGAAAAACTAACGCCTCCTCTGGTTTAGAATTTCAGAATATATATGAAAACTGATTAATTTTGTGTCTGTATTCTGTCTTGTGAAGCAAAAACCAAAAGATACTTTGATCCCATTGCTAAGGTGATCCAGCTCAGTAAACATTAATTTCCAATACAGAGAGCACCACCATGCATTTGGCCAGCTCTTCCTGAGGAGTGCAGAGTGGTGAAATCTACCTCTGGTCTTCAGTCTGTCAGGACAATGGATTAGTAGAAGTGTTTTTCTTTTCCAGAACCTCCAATCCTGATCACTCACCCACTGGAGGACCAGATGGTGATGGTTGGAGAGAGAGTGGAGTTTGAATGTGAAGTGTCTGAGGAAGGAGCTACAGTGAAATGGTAGGAAAATAGAAAAAGGGGGAGGGGGGGAACAATATTCCTCCATAGGATGTTCTAGGACCAGCATTTGTGGACAAGAGCTGTAGAATAAAAAGGAAGAAAGCATCCTACATAATTGTTTCCAGGAGATTTATCCTCGTCCTATATGTCAAACACAGAGGAGGAACCAAGAGGCGAGTAGATGGCAGAAAACAATTAAATATACATATTTTATAGTGTTTCTGGAATTTCTTGTGCAGTGTTTACAAGATGCTACCAGCTGTACCGAACCATTAGCTTTAAAGTTTTCCAAACATATGACAATGATGTCTAACTGTTGCCCAGACTAATCAGATCTGTACTGTGATGAATTTGCTATACATTATAGAATCCTCTGATCTCCTCAACTGCAGTGAAGGGTTTGGGGTTTTTTAAGTATTTTTTCTAGTTAGTGTCTATTGAGACAAAGAAGAAAGCTCATTGACTTATTTTAACCTGTCTGTTGTAGTGAACCTTCAAAGCTGGTCATTATGCCTATGCAGAGAGCAGGATTAAGATGACAAATATTTAGATCACGGAGTTCATTTTACTGGGCATTCCACCTGAGCGGAAGCTATAAGATTCATGCTGCTTGGGTGGGCACAGCAGGCAGTGCTCACATACCAGGTATTACGCACACTGTTCTCACTTCATTTCTCTACAAGATGAAATTCTCTTGAGCTTGTTAACAGCTTCAAGCATGAGGTTATCAACTGTTCCCATAATGCCCATTACATTCCTGGAAAGTGCCAACCACTAATCTGCTCTCCCAAAGGAAGAAACAGAGAATTTAAATAGAGCTCATGAGCTAGTACAGTGTGTGCATTACACTATTAAAACCACATGCACAGGCATGCACATGCTATTGTTCAGGAACTGCTTACAGATGCCTGGTCACAAGAGATGGGGACAATCAGATCTGTCCCTTTCAGAGCACAGTGCAGCTGCCACACTTTGATCCTATGCCTTTGAAAAACTCCCATACATCTTGCAGAGCTGGTATCTGTGGGATGGGCATTTGGTGTGACAAGGCCAAATCAGCAGCTGCCTTAGCCTGACTGGCAGCAAATGGTCAGAGAAACACTTCAAGTCATAGCAACAGAAAACTGAGCTCTTGGGTATGTATTTTACCAGTTTTATTATGTGAGATTCAGTCATTGCTCTTCATCAATGAAGGGAGCATTTTGGACAACAGAGAGAAGTCTCCAGGGAAAACATGAAACAGTACAGAGAAAGTTCCAGTTTTATGGCTCATTAGGGAAAAGCCCAGTAGCTTAAGCCAAGTAACAGGCACTAACTCAGGGCACCTGTTACAACTCCTGCAACCTTTAAACATGGAATATGAAATCATAAGCACATGAGCAAAAGCAATTATGTGACTTATATAGGACAGAAATAAGGCTTACAGCCTCTCAGGCATGGCCATCAGACCACAGCTTGGGGAACTCATTATGTGGGTCTGTTCATAGTAACAAGGAAAGAATGTTCTCTTGATCTCCCAGAAAGGATTCATTATTACTATACAGTACCATGGATTAGTTATTTCTAAACTTCAGATGGTCTTGGAAAAATTATAATTCTTGAAGAATAAGGTGTAATAAAATAGTTTTGACTAGATTTTTCCATCTGGAAAATGGAATGCTGAATGTATCATCTTATCGGCTCTGAAGTAAACCAAGCTATAGTAATGTAATAGTAACAATAATTTTGTGACTTCTCATTATCACATAGTACCCATATCAGTGATACCTCAGATGATGTTAACCAGCTTATCCTTAAAATCTAAATAGGAAAGCATTTCCATACAGAGAAAAGAGGTCTTGAGTGGCAAAGCTGAGAACAGATATTAGATCTTGCAGATGCTCAGGACTTGGATAGACTAAACCATGACATATTAGTTCTGCATCAAGTGTCAGGCTGGACCAGATGACCTTCAGTGGTCTTTAAACCCATATTTCTATAAAATCCTGCACTTAAACATTTACATTGACTGACTCTTCTACTTCATTGATCCAGTAACCAAAGGAAGACCTGTGATATTACTTTGTATGTGGTTTTTCACTGCAGCAGTATATTATTTAAGCCAAATGATATGTGGGAGTTCTTTTTTGATATTTAGAGTTTTACTGCCCCGCTACTTGTTAGTAAACCCCTCTGCAAAGAGTCTATTCATGCACAGTATCATCAATCTGCTAGTCAGTAAAACAAACACAAGTTAAACATACTATTCCCTTCCCGGGATTTGCAGACACTACAAATTGCAAATAAACTATTTTCATTATTTAGATAAGATTTTAAGAGACATCTTTCTTACCAGTGGCTGAATAGAACATTCAGATATCTTTCATGAACCACATGTCAAAATACATTACCAAAAATAAAATTTAGAAGTTCAGTTTTTGATCACTAGCCAAAGTGCATTTGCCTGGTTGTGCCAATGTGCTGAACTTCTGGATTACCGTCCATTTTTAGAAGTTCAGCAAAGGTTTACACATTGCATTGTAACACTTGTTCCAAAACCAGGCTGCATGAATGATAATATCAGCCTTAGGAGAGCATCTTGCATATGACTTCAGACTCTCACCGCTCAGCAAGCAGAGGAAACATTACCCTCACATAACACAAAGTGCTGTGTTCTGTGTGGTTGTTATAGGCATCCACTGTTTCCTCCCTTACTAGTGTTGTACTCCTGTGATCTGGAAAGGAGGCCAGCATTTTTCTAAACCAACTAGAAGTTCCAATAACTGTGAAAAATGGTTAGGAGGGAGTAACCTGTAAGTATTTTGAAATGCAGTTCCAGCAGATACGTCTATATCAAGTTACAGGATTCCCATCTCTGCTCAAATTTTGGTCTTATGATCTACTTCAGCAGACTCTAACAAGGGTGAAAGGTTTTCTTGCATACATTTACCTAGAAATTAGAGCTACAGTATTTTAAGAAGTCCTTAAGTATCATTTCACTTTTCTATCCTATAAGCTCATTTTTTAAGCTGAACAGTCACTGGTAACAAATAAGGAAAACAACAGGAGACAGAAAGAAAATTCTTACTCTGTTAAAAGCATAACAACTTTTCTATTTCTTTTTCCATATGAGTAAGTATCAAAGAGAAAAACTCTGTTTATAAATCGCAGCAGTATTCAAGTAACATAATATAAATAAATTCAATTAATAATGAAGAATATAAATTGCTACAGAAGGAATAAGTTGAAGAAATTTTCAAACAAATTTTCTTGTAGCCTTTTTATGTTATTTAGGATTATGAACAGGAAATCTTTAAAACTTCTTATGTATTTTTGTGTGACCTTGACTAAGCAGCATGAATCCTCTCTGCTCATTTCCTTTCATGCTGATTGGAAATGACAATAATTAAATTTCCTCTCAGGCTGGGTGATGAAGCTTAATTTAGTAATGTATTCAATATACTGTGGCATCCTTGAATGGAAAGGACTACAAAATACATATTCATTTAAATCCACCCTAAAATGTTCTTATTTTACTGATACCCACAAACCATGGACAATTATCATTCACATCAGGAAAATTAAGATTTTAAGACATTTCCAGTAAGTCCCTATTAAGCTTATGGCAGCTTTTAAGACAGTAAATTCCCTGCTGGTGAAGTGCATCTTCAACCATGTATCTTCTACAGCACTTAACACACTTTAGTTCCATTTATAGCAAATAAATAGTAAAAATCAAATAACGTCTTGTGAATGAGCTCTTGAACCAGAAGTCAAATACACAGAGAAAATTAATGGTCAAGCTAGAAACATTCTGGTTCCACTAACATTTGCACAGTGGCCTCTTTTTCCTTAACTTTAAATGCTACAAAGATTGATCTTGTGTCTTCCAATCTCTGGTAACATTGAGTTGACTCTTATTCTTCTCTTCCCACCACAGAAAAATTACTTAATACTATTTGGCATTGCAGGGAAAAAGATGGAATTGAGCTGACACGAGAGGAAACATTCAAATACCGATTCAAGAAAGATGGAAAAAAGCAGTATCTAATTATTAATGAGACAACCAAGGAGGATAGTGGACACTACACCGTGAAGACCAACGGTGGAGTATCAGTTGCTGAACTAATTGTACAAGGTATGTACAGGTAATATTACAGAACTAGAGAAGCTGATAAACTGAAACAGGCTCAAGGTAACCTTCTTCAGGATAGTGCGTAGGAGTAGCATAATCCATACTCCAGAGAAAAGGACTCAAAGGGCATAAGGTTTGATAATAAGTGCCTCAAGTAGAACTCAGACCTGTGTGCCAGATGTAACAGATACTCTGGTAATAACATGTGCTTAGTTATCAGTTTTGTTAAAGCCCCACATGCCATGGATTTCCTTTCATATTTCACCCTTTCAGTAACAGCTTGCCCAGCCCTAGCGTTTTCTACTCAGTAAAGCCACATGAACAGTTTGCTTACAGAGCTGTTCCCATTTGTTGACGTGTGTATTGGTTATTCTCACAATATCAGAGAAAAAACTGGAAGTTTATCAGAGCATTGCGGACCTGACAGTGAAGGCACGTGACCAGGCAGTCTTCAAGTGTGAAGTTTCTGATGAAAATGTGAAAGGAATCTGGTTGAAAAATGGAAAGGAGGTGATCCCAGATGAAAGGATAAAGATCTCCCATATTGGCAGGTTAGTCTTGCTTCAGAGAGCAGTACATCCTTGGGTATTGCATTACAATTCACAGGACTACTATCTCAGAGAACAGGAGTATAAAACAGGACTTTGACCAGGCTCTCCCTCGGTACTCCCTTTCTGCATTTTGTTTTGAATTTACAATAATACAGGCAGGGAGCATCAATTTTTAGCTCGTTTTTCCATGGTGGCTGTTGACTTGATGTTAAGGCAAGAGGAGAAGAAATAGTAATGTCTATAAAAATCTTATAGCCTGCACCTTGTCTGTAGAGATAGACTTGTTCTGCTGCAGAAGTAAGGGAGTGAAATGTATTTCATGTTTCCAGAATCCATAAGCTAATTATTGAGGATGTAACACCAGATGACGAAGCTGATTATTCCTTCATCCCTCAGGGGTTTGCTTACAACCTTTCTGCCAAGCTTCAATTTTTGGGTAAGTTATCTTAGAATACGTAATGGTAATTCCAGAGGGATAAAATGATGTTATGAATCATGGTTATTTCAGGAAAGAGCACGCAGAATCCCTTTCCTGATACCTCAGTGTTTATCACACTAATCTGTTGATGTATATGCCTTATGAGGTTTTAATAATTAAGTTAAAAATACTTTTTGGGGGCAAATGTTACATGAAATCTGTTTTCTGATCTATTTCTCCTAATACCTCTTCCCACTTTTTTTCCACAGAGGTCAAGATTGATTTTGTACCAAGAGAAGGTAAGAACAGCAGTTATTATTTATATGCAAATAAGCATGTATTCAATAGCAAAGGAAGGAGTGTTTCCTCATTTTTTAATTTAATATACGAATATTCTTTCCCCCCCCCTCTTATTACAGAACACTCGAACTATATTTAAAACTTATTTTCTCTGCCTTTGTTATAGAACCTCCCAAAATCCACCTTGACTGCCTGGGCCAGTCCCCTGATACTATTGTCGTGGTAGCTGGGAACAAATTGAGATTGGATGTTCCCATATCAGGAGACCCAACACCTACTGTCATCTGGCAGAAAGTAAACAAGGTAACATGTAACCTGCGGAATCCAAGGCAAAAAAGATATAACAGGAAATCTATTTTCTCTCTCAAATATTTGATTTACAGTTCCTACTCTTAGTTACAAGTACTCAAGTATTCTATCTTCCCTTTTTTTTTTTTTTTTAAACTTCAAGGAAAAGAAGTAAATATCTGCAGTACAGCTGCAGGGGATTTAGCTATTTTTGTGAGAGTCATCCTGGACTACCCTTTTTCTGAAATGTTGCCAGTTTTTCATTCCAAAAGAAAGGGTTGTGTATATATGATAAGAATATGATTAGACATGTATATGTGTAGACAGTAGGATACCATACACATTTATTCACTTCCTACCTCAAAGGAAAAAGAAGTAAATTATGAGTCATCCCCATAACCTTCAGCTGATAGGATGGACGTGTTCTGGAGATGGCAGCTTCTTTTTATATCTTTTTTTTCTCAAGAATTCTACAGTCTGTGAAGAAAATATCTTCTTAGGAGTCCATTGGGCTAGCTGCATTTCATATAATTAAAATAGAGGGCCACTTACTATTTGCCTTATCAGAGTAATTACAAAACATCAAAGAAAGAATTTAGAAGTTAGACTCAAAACAGTAAATAATCTTCCTTTCTGGCTTCCTTTCCCCAACTCTCACTATCTGCTGGCTCTTGAGCTAGAACTAGCAGAAAAGACAGAAATACATCATATAATATTCTACTGCATCATTACACTTCCTATAGATGTGGATATAGAGAAAATAATATTGTCAACTATATTAACATCCTCAATTTCATTTATTCATGATTCTGCCACATTCTTCGTTCAGGTTAGAATATTAGCACAGGGCTTCTTTCTGCAGAGCAGAACTAGTATGGAAATAAACAAAAAGACTCTCTCTCTCTTTTGGGAACTAAGAGAACTTGACTCTCATACACAAATTTCTCTAGTAAAATGACAACTGAATATCAGACAATCCTATACAGTGTTATTTCTAGGGCATGAGGCCTCAACAAGTGAGTAAAAGAAGCCAGTTTTGATCTGAAGGGTGTATAATATATATTTACTAATTAAATCCTAAACAAACAGCAGAAAAACTCCAGAAAACATTCTGTGCCAGGTTACAACTGTATTTCTGAGTGTTAAAACATTTACATCAACTTACTATCCCATGGTTACAAAAAGAAGTAATTCTTATTTTTGTAGTCACACAAGATGAGTAACTGGTGCCACAGAACACAGATGGATTCACAATCAGTTGCAATTCTACTGCAGCAATGTCACACACCTTTGTTAAGCTGTGAATTTGGTTTTGTTGACTTATTCTTCCCTTAATTCACTGCAGTCTGATCTATTTCTGTTTCTGCTTTTTAGTCACATATCAGTTTTCCTTGCTAGATCTGCTTGCTGCCTCACTTGGCTCTTTTCTCACATCTCTGTATTCAAGCCCCATAACAAACCTATGGACTCTTCTCCCCTCTCTTGCAGAAACAGCTTTAGCGCTCTGCTAAAATTTAAGTCACTTTCTGTGGTTTCTTTGCTTATCTAGAAAACTGACCTTATTCGAAGCAATGATGATTCCACAACTCCCTCAGAAATCAGCAGAGATTTAAATACTGATAGTAGGGTAAGTCCTTTATTATTTATGCAGACACACCAAAATACTTAGTGTTTTCCGGTCATGTTCAGAAGGAAATAAAATTAAAATCAGTAGATGTTAAAACTGGCAAAGCAAACTGCACATCAGACCCAACACCCTACCTCACAACGGTGATTACCAAACACTTTGAATGGGCACAAGAGTTCTAGTCGGTAATTTTAGAGTAAGATGCTTATCAAGGAAATCTCTTTCTAATCACCATCACATGGTGGCTGGATTACAAGGAATCAAAGCAGTTATTTGAAAGCTCTTTTCAATATATTTGTAAATATTTATCCCCTTTTGTCCCTACTAACCTGTGAGATCCAGTAATAACCAGAGGAATAAACCTAGGACAAGATCTTACATGACACAGGAAAATATGACAGTGGGTCAAGAGACTGAACTCTGTGTGTGTAGAATAGTGAAAGAGAATTCATTTTCCAACAGGTTTCCTTTTTGTCATAAATAAATATATTTGTAAAGTAAAAAATCTTTTACACTTATTATGCTACAATAAACCTTTCCCACAGTTAGGATTCTGCTGTACCAGTCACAATTTAGGCATGTATGCCTTCTAATGGTTCTTATTTTAAGTCTAAAGATACATGGGCACAAAAAGATGAAACAATTGTGTAATGAATGTACAGCAAAATGGAGGCCATTATGTTTAGACCTCATATCAGAAAAGAGTAGAAACTTAATCCCATACAACATTGTTGAGTGACATAAACCACACTGATACCACTAAGAGTTACAAGAAATGTTATATTTTTTTAAAGGGAAATTGTTCAAATCCATGTTATCTGACACCAACTGTAGACACTGTTGCCAACTGTTATCCACTGATCTCTTTACATTGATACTAACAGCTCTCCCAAGCAGGAATTTGTGGAAGCATTTAGTAACTTCTTTGAAACCAAACTGGGTGTGAATAACTAGCAATGAAACTTAAAAACCATAGACTTTCAGAACCAGTTTTCCCAAAAGTTATTTATTCAAGCTACTTAGCCTACATTTTCTCTCCTTATATACAAGTAGAACTTGAAATACCTTGTAACTTTTAAATAATTTTTATAATATTCAATAATTTGAAGATTACCAGCTCACATACAGGCCTATCAGGCTGTCCCTGGCACAACTTGTTATGACTTTATCTGTTACCTTCACTGTCCACAGCTTCTGTTTGAATCTGAAGGCAGAGTTCGTGTGGAGATGCATGAAGATCATTGTGTCTTCATCATAGAAGGAGCAGAAAAGGAAGATGAGGGAGTATACAGAGTTATAGTTAAGAATCCAGTGGGAGAAGATAAGGCTGATATCACAGTCAAAGTTATCGGTAAGTGATGGGAGGAAACAACCAGAGCTTAAAAGCATCTTGATTTCACTGAAGTTTGTATTTCTCTAAAACTGAGGCAAGTTCAGAATTTAGGAATAGAAAAACAGCAAAGGATCATGAAAGCAAGAATACTATCAATCACAAAATTTGACAGGAGCCCTTATCACATGTAGTTGCCTTCTGTGTAAAAAGAGAATAACCACCTATGTGTATTTCCAGTCTCAGGTGATCCTGTCATTTTATAGATGACATTCCTTTCTGAAATATATGCTTCATGTTTGCCTGAAATAAGAAAAAATTCTTGTCATTTTGTTGTGGTTTGTGTTTTTAAGCAAAGATTACTTCATTCTATAAGCAGTAAATTGTTAATGGAACAAAGCAACAAAGCTGATGAAGGGGCTGGAGAACAAGTCTTATGAGGAGCAACTGAGAGCTGGGGTTGTTTAGCCTAGCGAAGAGGAGTCTGAGGGAAGACCTTATTGCTCTCTACAACTATCTGAAAGGAGGTTGGGGAGAGGAGGGAGCTGGCCTCTTCTCCCAAGTGACAGGGGACAGGACAAGAGGGAATGGCCTCAAGCTCCGCCAGGGGAGATTTGGGCTAGACATTAGGAGGAAGTTTTTTCACACAAAGGGTCATTGGGCATTGGAACAGGTTGCCCAGGGAGGTGGTTGATTCACCTTCCCTGGAGGTGTTTAAGGCACAGGTGGACAAGGCCCTGAGGGACATGGTTTAGTGTTTGGTGGGAGTGGTTGGACTCGATGATCTGATGGGTCTCTTCCAACCTGGTGATCCTATGATTCTATGATTCAAAGAGATATAATGAACCTGTTAGAAGATAAGCAGATTGTCACCATGAGTCATAAGAGAGCTGGGGGAATACGATTGAGACAGGAATTTTTATAACACCTTTTCATGACACACATATGAGAAGAGGTAGGGTTATAAGCAAACTTAGAAATTACAAAGGAGAATTGTCTTTGCCTACAGTATTAAAGTGTAGAATTCACTGCTTAGGTGAATACTAAGTCTCTTTCCATCTTTTATAACTCTTAAGTCAGGATATTTACTAATTTCTCAAAAATAACAAAATACAAAGCATGCAGCCATTGTATTCTTTGTGAAGTTTATTCTAGAGTAAACAGGAAACCATGGAGCAAGCTTCTTACACAACAGAATTACCTTGTGACCTTACATTTTTGCAAAAGTTTATTATGTCTTGGAAGAAGAAGGGAGATGAATAATCAATGGTATTTAAAGGAAAACAAATCTAACACAGAAGCATCAAAGAGAAGAACTACAATGATACAGTCTCAATCATACTTACTGTTGCTATCTGTTAAAGCTGTATCAATACCATACAGAAAAAAATGTTTTAAAACCTATTTAATTGACTTGTATAGAGAAACTGAAACGGCAACAACTCTCATTCTCATGCTCTCTTCAGATGTTCCTGGCCCTCCAGAAGCTCCCCAAATCAGCAACATCGGAGAAGATTACTGCACTGTAAAGTGGCAACCGCCAAAATACGATGGTGGGCAACCAGTACTTGGTAAGAAAAGCTAACGTATGAAGACCGCAGCAGCCTTGCCTGTATATTTTGCTGTTCTTTGAAAGGATTCTCTGTGTTTATTCAGTCTAGTAAGGCTAGAACTGTAATAGATCAAAACTTCAAAATGGCCTGGATTCTGTCCTTCTAATTTTAAGGAGAGAGTGCCTTCTACCCGTGCTGTTTGAATCAGATAAATAGTTTTGTGAGAACATTAGCAAAGCACAAGGTGATACCAAAAATAGCTAAAGCTAAACATTCTCTTTCAAGACAGAAATTTTAGGTCAGTACACAGGCCTTTAGGCTTACCTAGGAGTACCAAAACAGATCTGTGTTCAGTTCGGTCATCAACTGCAGTCATTTGCAATCTCAAACATTTGCAATACACTTTTTTTAGAAAACTACTTCATAAATCTACTTTATGTACAACCACATACCACAGACAACAAAATGCTTTTCAATCACTTTAATGACTTCAAAACCTGTACTGAAAACTAGAAATCAGAGTTCTCATGTGATACAGGAAATGAGTAGAAGCAATCAAGTCTATCACTAGTATCATTTTAAGTTCTCTGCAATACCTGGTGAGTTTCAGATAAAACTCCCTGCAGTCCTCAGAAGGAGAATAAAATAATGCAGGGCCTTGGCCTGTTTTAGGGGGAAATTCCTCTGGACTACAAATCTAGCAATTTGTTTTAAAAAATATTACAGAGGTTTTAGTTTCTTTTCAAGATACCAAGAGTTGGTATGTTCTAAGATTATTTGACTACCCACATAGTATCTTGACAGAGGAGTTTGTACTTGCTTTTGGATATTTGGACTTCATACTGGGCAAGGTCTGTTTGGAGAGCTGCCAGGAGGAGAGGGACCTGGGGGTGTTGGTCGACAGCCGGCTGAACATGAGCTAGCAGTGTGCCCAGGTGGCCAAGAAGGCCAATGGCATCCTGGATTGTATCAGAAACGNGATGGAATGGCCTCAAGCTCCACCAGGGGAGGTTTAGGTTAGAGATTAGGAGGAAGTTTTTTACAGAAAGGGTCATTAGGCACTGGAATATGCTGCCCAGGGAGGTGGTTGATTTGCCTTCCCTGGAGGTGTTTAAGTTACGGGTGGACGAGGTCCTGAGGGACATGGTTTAGTGTTTTGTGGGAGTGGTTGGACTCAATGATCCAGTGGGTCTCTTCCAACCTGGTGATTCTGTGATTCTGTGATTCACTTCCAAAGAATAAAGTAACTGCATTTAATTCAACAGAAGTTATCTGTGCTGGAATAAACAAGATATTACTGGGCCAACCCTTTGTGGTTTCATCTGTTCTGAAGTGAAGCAAGCAAGAAGTTAACAATTTAAACGATCATGTGTAAAGATACATACTATTACCACAGCCAAACTTCCCCCTGTCTACGCAAAGCACATTATTTGGTTTTGTAGAGCTGGTTTGGTTTCACTGTCAACTGTTTCAACTCTCCCCAACCTCCTTTCAGGTAGTTGTAGAGAACAATGAGCAATGATGATACAATCTGTTAGCTTAAAGGTGCATCCACCACTCATTTCCCAAAACGTTCTGTAGACTCCTACGCTTTTCCTGAAAATCAGTGTAAACAGGAAAGGCTGTTGATGCACGATGTCTGTGGCTATAACATGTCAGCAAATGCACCTGTTGTTCTCCATCTCCCTTTAGATGCTGCAAGTGTGAATCATACTCCCCAGGTATACCAAAAAGGATATCTGCAAGTATGATTGCCACAGACTTTGTGAGCAGCAGGGTCTGAATCACTGCCCTACACAGCTCAAGTCATAAAACTGCAGTGCGTTTGCTATAGGCTTATAAACACAATCTGTTTAAAAGAGGTTTACATGCATCACATCCAGGCATACTATCTGCCACATAGGGAAGCAGCAAAAATTTAACATAGCTAATGGAAAAAAACCATTGGGATCGGCACTGTCTCGGAAGCACTCCATCACTTAGCAATGGACACAGAGATCTAACTTAAGTCCTTCAATAAATCTCTTTTAAACCAAAACCAAATAAAATTAAATATAAATAAATAAATATATAAATAAATATAAATATAAGAAAAAAATATTTAACCCTAGGTTTCATCTTACACATTTAAAGGCAATTTCCCCTTCACTGAAAAGGCTTTTTGCTAAACTGTTGTTTTTCATGCATTTCTCTGCCGTTAGGATTGAATGACCACATTCTCACCAGAAAGGCTGTATCATTTAAACCAGGTCTGCTAGTATCTCAATTCTGGATAGATCTAAACACTTAATAGTAGTACATAGCATGCAAATTGTGCTCAAAACCTAATACCAGACATAGGCAGTTCCAAATACTTTCTACGCTTAGAAGTATAATCATTCAGGTGAAAATGTCAGATAGAAGGAAAGTAATACAAAAGGAAACTGGAGGAAAATACCACAGGTTCATGCAGTTTATTTGTATGTAATAATTCTGAATTATATTTGGCTCTTTAGGGGAAAAAAGGCATCAGGGAAGAAAAAAATAAGTTGTTTTCTTTTTATTCCTTTTTCTTTTATTATTTTTCTGTGAGATAATTTGCAGTTCTTTTATATCATCAGAATTATCCTTTCCAGGCTATATTTTAGAGAGAAAGAAGAAGAAGAGCTATCGATGGATGAGGCTCAACTTTGACCTTTTAAAAGAGCTAACCTATGAAGCCAAGCGAATGATTGAAGGAGTAGTTTATGAGATGAGGATTTATGCTGTGAATTCTATTGGCATATCCCGGCCAAGCCCTGCTTCACAACCCTTCATGCCAATTGGTGAGTTTTACCGCATTCTATATTATTTCTAGGACAAAACCAAGACAGGATAATTTTCACCTCTTCTCTTCAACTGCACTTACACCTAAAAAGAACGTCTCAGGAAAGAAGCTATCAACCATCATTATATTCTATATTTAACCAACCTTTTCCTATGTAATCTTCCTCTTCTCTATCTCCCATTCCCCTTCCTGAGAAGCACAGAGGTTCCAGTTTCATGAAATTGCTGATGAATTTTTAGTTGTTATAATTAGAAGTGTGAGTGTCAAACTGGATCTGGAAAGGAGAACTAATTGATAGAAATTTCCCTGTCCCTCTCAGCTTCCCCCATTCCCTCATGGGTGCAAATATCATGGTATCCCATCCAGTACTCCCTTAATCCTTGTCCTCTCCGCAGCTAAAAGGATAGCTGATTAAGAAAATATTTGAGGAATGATTTTTCTATAAATAATCCTTCCCAACACAGCAGTGCAGTGTCTCCTGCAGTCCCTGAGTAAGAATAAAACTAAAGGAGTCTTCAGGAAGCCTGTCTGCTAAAAGCCCTAGAGAGAAGACCAACAAATATATAAAGAGTTGGGGATTAAAATGACTAGAATTGCTAAATCTGCAAATAACGGTGAAGGGGGACAGTCAGCTGAAGGAGATAATGTAAAAGCAGATGATGCAGCAAAAGGGACAGAAGGAAAGGATGAACTACAAGAAGGGTCTCTCAGTTCTGGATTTCAAACAAACAACAGCTGGTCTGCAACAAAAGTGGGCAAACCAAAACCATCAAGCGGAGCTACTGAAAAAAAAGGTCCAAAGTTTTCATGGCAGTGTTTTACTTGTTTAAGGATAAATTTCAGACATACTGCTTCAGAGAAGAGGTCTGGGGGTTTGATCATGTACTGTGTGGTTTGTGTGTTCCCAACTGCCTTTGCCTCCTGCATGCTGTTTACAGTCTTTGCTACCATTTCAATATGAAAAATGCTGACACAGCTACAGAAGGGAAATTGGGTGATTTTTTTTCTTTTTTTTTTTTTTTACAATAACCTTGGGAACCAAGACCAATTTCAATTGCTTTCACAATCTATATACCTGTATTAAACTTACATATTAAAATATTTAATGTATAAAGTAATATCTGCTATGTATATTTAAAAGATGTTTGGTTTATAATATATATACATAGAGCAGGCCAAACATACATTTCTTTAACATGATCACCTTTATGCCTTGTAAAATGTAAATGTAAAACTAAATTTTACACTCCATTTAACTCTAGATGTTATTTTGAAGAGGTTATCTTTCTATTCACTTTTTGGCATCAATGATTTCACAGTAGCATTTGTGTGTATTTGGCATTCTCCAGTAAAAGTTTTGCTTGATTGATTTTTAATTAGTAGACAACAGTCATGACTAAAAAGACTGAATTTAGTTAGTGGTGTTTCTGAACTATGGATTTTTAAAAAGCCATGACATTCCTGTTCTGGAGAGATACGAAATAACTGTACCTAACTGAAGAGAAAATTTTTCAGCCCCAAAATATTTTTCTCAGGCATTTCTCTATTACAAATGTGCAATCATATCTAGTGTTTCTATAAACACATAGTCAGAACTTTAGATCATTTTCTCCACTGTTAGAGGAAAGTGAGTGAAGTCAAATTTAGCCACTGATTAATCCATTCCTCTGACTACATGAATTTTAGCTGACTACAATCAGGGTGCAAGTACAGCATATAAATTCTATGGATCTTTATTTCTAAACTTTTCTACAGTCTTCTACTGACAATTTGACTCCCATCTACATTTCTTCTTTTTTCACTGGCTTTTATTCATAAGGGAGCATACATGGATGAAGGGGAATGGCTATAAATTATAGGATGAAAGATTTAGACTAGGCATTAGGAAAAAATTCTTCATTGTGAGAGTGGTGAATCAGTGGCACAGGTTGCCCAGGGAAACTGGAGGTGTTCAAGGCCAGGTTGGATAGAGCCTTAAGCAGCCTGGTCTGGTGGGAGGTGTCCCTTACCATCACAGAGGAGTTGGAACTGAAAGATCTTTAAGGTCCCTTCCAATCCAAACCATTCTATGATTCTACTATCTTAACCTCTTGTTCCCCTCCCTATTACAGGAATCTAATGCTCCACTTCTATTAAATGAAGTATTAAATTACATTTACAAGTGACCTTCAGGTAAATTTCTTCTATTAAAACAGACAGTAGTATGTGATTCAGCTGCTAATCTCTCCTTCTAGAGCCTTTGAATTCTCAGTTATATTGCTGTATCTCAGAATTTACTTCTATATATTTCCTTATAGCTCCTCCAAGTGAACCAACCCACTTCACAGTCGAAGATGTTTCTGACAGCACTGTTACCTTGAAATGGAGACCCCCTGAGAGGATTGGAGCTGGGGGATTAGATGGCTATATTGTGGAATACTGCAAAGATGGATGTAAGTAAGCACGAGTACTAGGTACCAGCAAGTGAACATTACTAAAACACTAACATCGCAACAGCTTCACTGCAGTATGCCAATAAATTAACCATATCCAGTACCATTAAATTTTAACTGTAATCTATAACTAACATCATTGCCAACCATCACCAGCCTTACTACAATATGGCTGTAAAATCATGATAGACACATCAACCATAACATCAACTTCACAATCATCACAAACTCCAATGCAGAAAAGTATTACAAAAAATGCCAGTGTTGTTCTATACTCACTAGGATACTTATGTTGCACTCACAAATTGTGTATTTCTTAAAAACAATATAATAAAATGACTGTAACATTAGTCAGGCTTTCAGGCAACTGTTACCTTATCTCACTTAATACTTGTGGTCTGATAATAAAGAGTGTAACAACACCATCTCTAAAACACTCAATTTATTGTGATGCTACAACGTAACATTTATGTTGTAAAAATTAAATAACATTTATAATCACTTCAATCTTGACATTTTCTCTGACACTAAACTCAATTGCCATATAACCTTAACTAGGGCTTTTACAGGGTATAATTTATCCATAAATAATCTCTAGTCTTTAATGAGGTATCATCATGGTATCACCAAAATCCCTATGTCATCGTCATAGAAGAATTATTTCATGAGTTGTACTTTATCACTAGAATAACTAAGAAAACCCTAAGAATTCTGTTCTACATTGTCAATTGAGAATTTATTAATAAATTTCAACAGTTGTGCAGTCTATTATTGTTTTCAGCATGTGACACATGCAAATCCATTTGGACATCCACCTATTCCAAGAAAAAATTTAAATTAAAACTTCACTCTCTTGCTAAAAATGCTTCCCACGTTCTCTCCCACACACCTCTTGCTAATGAAAATAAGCATAGAGAAGTCCCATGGCTCTAAACTCTGTAAAATAAAATGACAAGGGGACTACCCAAAGATGATTTCCTTACCTTTAACTATTGTGACTATACAAAGTGTATATATTCCATAACTCCATGTGTAAATGTAAGTTCTATATCCAGAGCACCTTTTCCAGCTTAGTTTATTCCTTTTTAAAAGTAGTATTGCCTGTTAAATTAATTTTACCCTATTTTTGAATCATAGACAAGGCATCAGTTTAGGAAAATAATGTATTATTACAATACACAAATCCTGTACTTGCAGCTGCAGAATGGATTCCAGCTCTTCCTGGTCTAACTGAGCGCACATCTGCACTGATTAAAGACCTGGTCACAGGGGACAAACTTCATTTTCGTATAAAGGCTATAAACTTGGCTGGTGAGAGTGGAGCAGCAATAATCAAAGAGCCTGTTACTGTTCAAGAAATCCTGCGTGAGTATCTCGACTGAATGAATCTTATTCATCTGTTTCCTCTGGTCAAAATTTTAATCACATAGCTATGCAGAAAACCTTTGGGACTGACCAGCCTGTGCCTGTTGAGAATAACACCCAAATGGCTCTTTCAGATTGGCCGGTTGCCCATAATCTTCTGATCCCTAGAACATTACTATACTGTCCAGGTCTTATATTTCTAAAGCACAGTACTTAAAACAAAATCCCACTTTTTACTTTCAAAATATGGGCATTTTGCCTCTTTTAAAGGCAGTGTCACCATTTAAGAGACACATTTTTCAACATTTAGCTTGCTGGTGGAAAAGCTGTTACATCATTGCAAAATGATTTTGTTGGCTGTGACAAGAGATCTATTTAAATAAAAGTGGTTATCTGTACTTGATTGTCCTAGGTTATTAATTAACACCCTGTGTATCATACAACAGCCGTAGATTATAAGTCATTTGAATGGAGTCCAAAAGATATCAAGAGCTTCTAATAGTGGATTCCTCAACATTTACTCCCATGAAGTGTCTGCCAGAGTATCACTGACAGTAAAATGACTGTGCAAATGAAACAAAGTTGTAATGCATCTCAAAACCACATGGACATGGAGACAGATACTCCAACTGTACATTAAGAAATTATTTCTGTAAATGACTAGGAAAAAAATAAGGAGCACATGGGGAACATAGAAAGCCTTCCAGCGAGGTAGAGGAAAGCAGGGACTAGATGAAAGAACATGCAGCATTTTTTGTTAGTAAAAACTAGGTTGCTACAATGAGATTCAGCTCCTTCCACCTCCAGGAAAGGACTTCAACTGACTGACTGTAGAAAGAAGCTGCCAGAGCAACATAGCAATAGATAAGTCATAGTCTACGATCACTCTTTTACTCCAATACACTCTTTGTTCCATTCATTCTACTGAACTGAAAGCTCTTAAAGTAACTGAAGTCCACACAGAAGGCTCACATCTGATGGAAATCACCCAAAGCTGGCATTTCAGATTAGACAGTTTCACAAGTCTCACTGTCATTGAAACTTGCTCAGTTGCAAATATATAACTAAGATTTGCTAATTAATTTGTATGCAGTAGCCAAATATATTTGAAAGTACTTGGAGAATTAACTAATCTTTAACTGTATAAACAGCATTGGCTTGTTCTTATGCTGACAAGTATTCAAGCCTCTTCTCTTTGGCGTTTCATTTGTGCTATAAACAATGTTTCAAATTATCAAAAGCTTTGTATTTAATGTGCAAATACTTAACTGCAGAGCGTCCCAAAATCTGGTTACCACGCCATCTCAGGCAGACTCTAGTGAAGAAAGTGGGTGAGACAATCAATATTGTCATCCCTTTTCAGGTATGTATTGGTTTCTATTTTGTCATGGTTATTTATCATTACTTATCTAATGTAGCTTCCCTTATGCAAATTTCCCTTGTCTCACTGCTTAAGCAGTATTATATAAAGTATGACTGATGATTAAAAAAACCTCTCAAACATTAAAGAAAGGACAAAAAATAATAAAACCCTCTTCTTTCAGTCACATTTTTTTAAGCCACAGTTTCTTCCATAATCCCTCCTTTTGGGGAAGAAGGGAAATAAATTCTGTAAGTGCAAGTCTGTTCTTGCTTATTGACTAGAAGATGTATCTTAAAGAGAGAAGTACACAAAAGTATAAGAATTCGGCCAACCAATTATGTGATGGAAAAGTGCATGATGCTACTGGGCAACTTCTTTGCCAGAAGTGTGTACACTCATTTCTGAAAGACTGACTGCAAAAATTATATTTTGTACATAAACAGAATATGACAAGTTGCCATATGTAAAATCTGTGTTTACATGAAGAATAGCTTGAGTGTTACTTTACATGAGCTCAAGATGCAAAAAAATGTTGCATGGCAAGGATTATCAGGACAGCATGCACAAAATATCCAATACAAACACAGACTGATCTAACCAGTTACCCTATCTTTGCATTTTCTACATCTATAGAATAACTATAACAACTACTTGCAAAACACCACATGCATTTTTTTTCAGATGTAAGACTATAATATCAATACAGTACAAGAATTACTGTGTGACAGGAGAAGACTTTCTGAGACATAGAAAAATTGTAAATTGCAGATTCTGGTTCTGACCTCTGACAGAGATATCTTCAGTAGTAATAGATGTATCATTTAATCTAGTCCTCATTCATAATTTGAGGAAACTAAAATTACTGTGCTGACCAGGGTAGACATTTATGAAAATGTAGTCACTGTTACTAATGAAGAGTTTTAAAATTCTCATATAAAAGATGCTGGAGATGCGCAGAATATTTTTTTCAGCAAGGTACACATATGTGTACATGTTACCTATGTTCTTTTTTTTTGTCCAGCACGAGTAGGACAATAGAAAAAAAAATCTGTAAGAGCAATACCTATGTAAAGTAAAATATAGGTCTTCTGCCGAGTGGTTACTGGGTTACATTAAAAGTTGATTTTTCACAAAGTTATACTAATCGGTAAACACTTGCAAGCCAATACATTCAAGTAATAGGCTTGAATTGCATGCTTGCCCTACTTTGACATAATTACAGGCTTATATTTTTCTTCCACATCTATCTGCAAAAGTGCTAGAAATGCCCTCTTTCTAAGGTCTAGCCACAATTAAAACTCAAGATTTACATCTGATATTTTTTTAGTTACATAAGTTTAAAAAAACCCAAACAGATGTTTTGGCTGCTTTGATGTCTGATTTGAAGAAAATTTGCACAATATTGACAAGCTGTCCTATAGAAGAGGAACTGTTAAAGGCTGATTTTTTAAAGATTTCTATCTTATGTCTCCTACATCACCTTCTTCCCAGTATAATAACCCTTCTCTTTTGCTTAGAGCAGCCTCATTGCAATATTCCCAGAGATTTGCCAATTTTTGCCCTACTCCTCTAGGCAGTCCTAGCTGACATGCCCTCAGTTTCCCAGGCCAGGGAAAGTAAATGTAGCAACTAATCCAGAGCTTTGCCTGTCCTGCCTGATCACTCAGCCATGGCCAAAGAAAACTGATAAAGACTAAGTCTTCCCTTGCCTCTTTTGAGCAAGGACACTAACTGAGGTTGATAGCATTTCACCCCGTTATCGGTTTTCACAAAAATGTACTAAGCTAATCTTTAAAGAATTCTAGTTCACTGTCAAATTTAGCTGAAATGAACCAATTAAAAAAGTTAGAGCAGCTGATTGATGCACAGATCCTGTGATGGTATAAACTCTGTCTCCTAAAGTTAAGGCTAACAAAAAAAAAAATGCTAAAATCAATCCATCAACACCAAATTTCAGCCCAAGAACAAAAATAGAGGATTTTAATCCAAGAGATATTTTTCAAGCAATTATATTTGCATTAGCGTTTAATTTCAGCTATAGCTACAGTTCTTAATACAGCAAAAACTATTTAGTAAATGCAAAACTGATGCTTGTCCAAAAAAAGCAGAGCAAAAAGAACATTTCATTTAATATTCTGAAAAAGTTTAAATCACTGACCATTTCTACTGAAGAAAAGTACTCTAATTAGATATGATTACAATGTTCAAATTACCAAGAAGATATTGGAGAAAATACATAAATACTGGAATTACTGTGAACTCTGAGCTAGGGAACACAAATGAGCAGAATATTATCTAACTAAACTGTGTGTCAGTGTCTTCTGCTATTTGCAGTTTCTGAGCAACCCTGCCAGTGACCTCTGTGATCTCTACTTTGTCATTTAACACTGAATTTCTATTAGATACCTTGTCAAGTTATCCTGGTCTAAATACTATTTGCAAACCTATTACAATCTGTAGATTAACATGCATGGGAAAGAACAAGCACAATATTATTACAAGCCCTTTTTGTGTGAGTGTATTAGCAAGATGGGACATTTTGCTGAAAGGAGGGGAATCAACACATTCTTACTTCAAAATTAACTATATGGGCACACGATTGAAGGGATATTATGTGCTCTTTGTGAGCAGCCTTCTTGCCCATCATACACGTGTGAATATAAACATCTAAAAGAACTTAAATTAATTCTTCCCATGCACTAAACTACCTGAAGTTTCTCTGGTGTGCTGTTTAGCCACTCTGTCACTCATTGTTCTCTCCCAGATTACTTATTACACATTGTAGAAATCCAATCATCCGAGATATGCATTAGGAACAGGCTATCTGTTTATGGTTTTCACAGTCTATGAATATAAAAGTATATGAAAGCCAATACTTCCCACACTTGCAGTCTTTCACTGGAACTCACAGCACCACAGAAAAGGAGGTTCTGTGAGTGAATGTATCTGATCAATCACACTTGGACATTAGCAGTAGCAAAGCTTGAATTTCAGTTAAGATACTTCTTAAGATAAAGATAATGCTATGGTTTCTCATGCCCATTTTTGTCAAGATATTTAGGGCAAGACCCTCGAGTCACCTCAATCCATCTAGAACTATTAAATCTTATTACTAGAGAGAAGGTACACTAGAACTGGACAAAATAATCTTGTATCTAATATTTCAAAGCTACAGGCCTGAGGCAACTATACTCTTCACTAGAAAGCAGTTCAAAAATCAATTACTAGATGGGGAAAATGGAAGATACAAAACCATTGCTCATTCAAGATTTGTTATTGGGCTCAATGCAAAATTCAATTAAAATACATCTGATGATTTAGATGCCATAGAAAAGAGTATTTATTAAGGAATAGAAATTTCCATGTGTTTTAAGAGACCTTTACAGAATCACACAGAATCACAGAATCACCGGGTTGGAAGAGACCCGCTGGATCATTGAGTCCAACCACTCCCACAAAACACTAAACCATGTCCCTCAGGACCTCGTCCACCCGTAACTTAAACACCTCCAGGGAAGGCAAACCAACCACCTCCCTGGGCAGCATATTCCAGTGCCTAATGACCCTTTCCGTAAATGTAATTTTGGACAGATCTTGGCCTGACTTTTATAAAACAAGTTTTTTCTAATGCCACAGAAAAAGAAAATTATGCTGCATGCTTTCTGAGAAATGCCAGACAAACCTGAAACAAAGTTGCAGCAAAGCACAAAGATTTGTTTTTATTCTGCCTACTTTTAGGCACCCAAACCAGGAGTCTGAGTATCCTAATCTCCCTCCATAGCCTAAGGAAAAGGATACAGTCTTACAGACCATGTTCCAAGCACCCAGTGAACTGAGGAACTGTCTAGAGGTGCTTACTCTGTTGCTGGCTAGAGGTGGAGGGCAGCATGTGTCCTTATTTCAATGCCATAGACTTTGTTCCAGGACAGCCTAAGAAGATTTGGCTGTAGGCTTTGATGGTCTCACTTTCCCTCTCTATTTGAGTTATTCCTGTCATTCATCTAGTTCTGTGCTGCACTTTCTCACTATGGTTCATCCACCAGAAACTTTAAAAATCCACCAAGTTTTTTTCTGCAAGATTAACTATAAATGCAGTTAATGACTATGACAAGGCTCTTTTTTCTTGAAATTCTTGGTTTGGAGCTACATTATGGAAGAAGTACTCAAACAGCTTTTGAAGGACTAAATATTATCTACCAGTTTTCCTGGAAATGGCTGAGTGACCATGATGTAAACCACAGACATCTTACTGGTTCCACAATTTCATAGGATGCAAGTTCATCTTCCATGGGTGTAGCAACACTGTCAGTCTGCTTAGGTTGACAATAACCAGAGCAATTTTCACAATGCAAGAAGCAAGTTTCACATCCCAAGACTTCATGATTATAGCAAGTTATCAAAAGATCTTAAAAACACCTGAGGACAGAGAACTAAAGGTTTTTAAAAGGCAGAGGAAGGAGCAGAGGAAAGCTAATAAACTCTTTAGATATTAAAGAGATCTGTTACTTAATAATAATCACAGCAAACCAGATCAACCGTTGGTCTTACAAACCCCTTGGAAAGAGTACCAGATCAGCACATGTATATATTTTCTGAATTTGTTCTCAATCTAATTTCAGTCTCTTCTTTGATTATAACTAAATGGCATCCTCAAGGCATGGTGCCACTAAACTACACAGATGGGAACAAATATTTGTCTGCAAGGAAACAGAAATTGTAAAGTGTTTAGAGAATTTACTATCTTAATTCTGCATATTAAATAAGACTTGTCGATGTCTAAAAAACAGAAAAAAAAATCTATGATAGCCTGGAAAAGCAGATAATAATCCTTTTTTTCCTCTCTTTAGGGTAAACCAAGACCCAGAATAATTTGGATGAAAAATGGTCAGATTCTAGACTCCAAGGATGTGGGAATTAGGAACAGCAACACAGACACAATCCTCTTCATCAGAAAGGCAGAGCTTCATCACTCAGGAGCATATGAAGTCATTCTTCAGATAGAAAACATGACTGATAAAGTTTCAATAACAATACAAATCATAGGTAAGAACTTGACAATATCAAAATCAAGAGTATCATACAAAACAAAGTAATGGCCACACAGAGGCAATCCAATGATCCAGCTACCCAAGAATCCTTTCTCTGACAATGGTTGACAGCAAACAACCAGAACAAAGCTTTTGAACAGGGCTACCATGTCACTTCATTTTCCTAGTATATTTTCCTAGTTTGAAATTAGCTGTGTCTTAGAGACCTTCCGAGTTAGAGGGATTATCTGTGTGTACCTTAGCTACTGAGAGATCTTTTTCCTTGCATGATTTTGTCCAGTCAATTTTTTAAATCCAAATCTAGTTTCAGAATCAAAATATCCTTTTGTAAGGAATTTCAGTTTATATGCATGCACAACTGCCTGTTTAGTATGTTTTAAGTGTCTCCCAATAATCTCGTTTGATATCCATATACATTTTTATTAGGAAAAAACAATTTTCCATGCTACTTATGATTTTTAGCTTTAAGTCCCACTCTCCTCAATTAACTTCCTCAAATATTTGTTTTCAAAAATACACCGTTCTGTATCTTTGGTCATCTTTACCACCCTTCTTTCTAACACTTTGAGAGTGAGAGAGAATTTGAGAGTTCTGTTGTTCTTGGGAATAGCCATGTTGTCAGCAAGGTAGGAAATACAAAACCTAGAATGGATATATTTTTATTAGTGTTCTTCAGAAGATAAGGACAGTGACAATAGTATTATTGAACTACTAGACCACTACTGTTCTGATAATTAGCAGCTACAACAAGACACAGTCCTCTGAATTTGGAAAATTCACTTCTACTGCCTGTTAAGAGTGTATAGTTAGCTTGAGGATTAGTGGAGGTTTATTCTCTATTATTCAATTTCTAGTCTCTTTTCTAGTGTCATTTTGAAGGAATGTACCATCAGAGCTCCAGTAACTTCCCTTGGGATTTTGTGAGATATAGTTTGAGATCTTGTCTGCTCAGATTTCATTAATGTTCAGCCAGAGCTCTTTGATACCTCCTTATTACAGCTCTATGTAAGACTCCTGATAACTGCTTTTATTTCTCTTACCTCACTCTTTCACATTGTCATCCCAAATTCCTCCAATGCATCAATACATTCTTAGACTATGTATTTTTGCACAAAGAAAAGATGATTTACACGTAACTCCTACTGCTCTGGAATTAAAAATCTCATGCTGATGTACTCTGCTTAAAGGTTTATAAAATAACATTGGCAGAATTGGTATTCAGTGGTGCCAACTGCAAACAAGAAAGCCCTGAGGAATTGAAGCCAATACGTCCACCAGCTGCTTCTGCTCAAGAGGACAGCTACAGTTCTGCAACAGCAAAATTAGTAATTGGCAGCTAAAACAAATCAAGGGAGTCAGATAAAGGGAAGCAGTGCACTTTACGCAACAAAACACCTTTCTAAAACTGGTTAGTGACTCTAGATTCCAGCATATTGTTCTTACAGCATAGTACTAAGTATCTTCCATCTACTGTTTGGTATTGCAGACAGACAAACACACACATAAATATATTATTATCAAGGAGTTATATCATACAGAAAATGAATGGCTGAAAAAAGCAACTAATCTTATCGTGCAGATTAATACATGTCAGAACTGGAGGACAGGTATTAAAATTTTTACTTCTTGTGCAGCTTGCTCGATAGAAAGGGAATAAATAAATTTCATTTATTTCCTGGCCAAGAAGTGAAAGGGCAGATAGATACTCATACGCAGATACTCCTGCAGCAAAGGCATCTACTCTGATTCTTAATTCTGTCACTCTTTTGTTGATGCTACCTCTTTTCAATTCTGTCAACACCATTTTTGACTCTTCAGATTTTATATTCTCTTGACAGGAGAGAATTATGGGTGACTCAGGCACTCTTTCCATACTACTAGTAATGCTTTAGGTACTGCAGAATGGCATGCTGAAAAGCCAACCCACCTTTCAGAGATATAATAAATCAGTCCGTGATCTTTGGAGGTACATGCTCATCAGCTAATTTACCTCAGCAAATGTCCACTTGAGGAAGGAGTAATGCTGGTAGCTTCAGCCCCTGTCTTCTTTGCAGTAAAGTAGGTAACCAAAAGTTCTGCTGCTATGATGAGTCACCTGTCAGTCACAAACAGGAGAAAACACTTCTGCTACTTCCATGACCTGCCTTTATTGACAAAACAATTGCTGTAGTTCATGCTAGGGATCTACCAAAAATTGACTCTTGCTATGGAAATACAATACCTTTCAAATACTTAAAGAAAGGTCTTAGATAATGTAAACAACTCCAGTCTCTGAAAAATATGGTTCCTTAAACTTTCCCCCCCACCTCTACATGAATTCATAAATGGTGCCTTCCACTATGCCTTCTATTGACAGAAGTAAACCTCAATTTTATTTTATATTTCTAAACTGTAATTATTTATTTTTTCAATGTTTATTCTTTGAAAAAGTAAATTATAATTGCTTTTTGAAAGATAATTTGCACTTTATCTCTTCTTGACATTCTATGAAGTCAATAATATGCAAAAATCCTCAGATGAGTTCGTGTTAAGGTAGTAGAATGTTTCCCCAGAACATAAATCCACACTCTAAAACAGTGTCCTATAAAGGAAAATAATTTGCTGCAGATGCATCAGTAGGATTAACTTTTCCCATCTTCTGTTCAAACTACCAGTTAGAGATGTACTGTTAGTACTGAGAAAGGAATATTCTACAAACCTACAAAGGAATTTTGAATGGATATTCTTGCAGATCGCATCATCCCATCAAACCACAAAGATCAAGGATATAAAAATCTGCTTAGAAAATGTATCAATCTCTATCTTTTGCAAGACTGTCCTTTAAAAAGCCTTACAGGTATTGAGGCTTTCAGTATCCCCTTTTTCTTTATTCATTATTAGTAGATGTAATAATTGATTTAAAAGGGATCATTTAATATATCACTGAGTTGTTATCATATTAATCTAAAGGCAGATTAAGACTCAAACTGGTTTTCTGTTCTTACTAAAGTCATACTTTGAAATTGTTCTCCCCAATAATCACATGTATATCTATGTACGTAAATACATATAGAAGAATGCCTTAAATATACACACATACGTATGCACTCTCCTGAAGTCTGACTCTTCCAATAGATTACTGGACTAAAAAATGACCAGCCATTTCATTGCTTTTAGTTTTGAAGGGATGTTGCCAGATAATTGGTTTTAGGCAACTAAGAACAATAAGACATAGGCTTCAAAATCTATCTGTCCAGTAAGACTTCCCCAAAATGTGCACAGTTTTCTTCTCTATACCTAAGACTATTTTCCTTCTATTTATCAGTCTCTTCCCATAGGAATTAATCTAACTACCAGCAACAAGATCTTTGCAGTTTTTGACAAACCATTGCGTAACCATCCCTTTAAAACAAAAAAAAAACAATAAATGGAATGAAAGCAATGTGTTTGATATTCCTTACTGACCTTCATGCAGTGTTTTAGTTGGCTCCAGTGTTTAGCAGTTTAGAGGACAGAATGAGTTAAATCTAATTATAAAGCAGTGTCTGATTCCAGACTACACCAGTGAGAAGAAAATTATAATGTCATGCTTTGACATAGAAATTCACAGTTCTCCTAATAACAGTAAAGGCTGGTTTGTGTATCCTTCTTTAAGTTACAAGTTTTAAATTAAAACCAATCTATAATTATGTTCCTTTGTGTTTTGCTCATTTCAAACCTACATCCATCAGATTCTTACTATTTTCTTCATTTTTTCCAGCTTAGTCACAAGGGGCGACAGTTTCCATTCAGTTATCCAGATTGATCCCAAGACACTCTTCCTTTAATTACAAGACCATTTACTCAGGCCCAGTGATCACACCCTTAACAGGTCCTGTCACTTAGAGCAACAATCTAACATATCAAAATGGAGATCTAGCACCTTCATGTGAAAATAGACTGGAATATTACTTAATAAATCTAAATTAAATGCTATGGTATTTGACTAAACAACACCATAAGCATGAATGATCCTTAAAAGAAAGAAAGAAGAAAAATATTATCATTTGATAATATATATTATTCCAAATATTTCCATATATATGTCCATACATATGGACACAGAGTGCTGTACTTCTTTGAGAGTTTGCTCTTTTTCTAGGTATTACAGATAAATATCACTAGTAGGCAAGCTAACAAGCACTGCAGCAACAAGAAAAAGAGTCAGTCCCAATTGGCTTTTCTTAGCCAACTGGAATACATACCCAGTTGCCTTCATTGCTTCTAGTAGTTTCAGTGTACTTGAAGGGCTGAAGACATGCACTGAGGTAACTAAGCAAGTAATAAAACTGTAATAAGAGTTAATTACACCCATCCAAACAACACATACTTCTTATTCCATTTTAAGGAAGAGTTTGTCTCATTCCTACATTACTAATTCTACTATGTTGTCTATTTCTCAGTAGGTGTCAGGCCTCCCAGAAGAGTACTAAGAGGATGTTTGAAAATTTCCTTACTTTCTGTTTTACGGTTTTCCTTTCTTATAAATGAAACATATTACTATGGAACAATTTTAGATTGCTATCAAGTTCTGTTATTTTCCTGTATGCGAGGAAATGACAAAGCTCTTAGATCTTGAACCAAGAGCTCAGGGGGTTTTTTTTGTCTCCTCTGCAGACAAGCCTGGTCCTCCTCAGAATATAAAACTTGTAGATGTTTGGGGGTTTAATGCAGCCCTGGAGTGGACACCTCCACAAGATGATGGCAATGCACAGATTTTGGGCTACACAGTCCAGAAAGCTGACAAAAAGACAATGGTAAGAAAGCACACTGACTTTGTATGGAATTTAAACTACTACTTGCTCTTGGAAAACAGAGACTTGAGAAAAACAGCTAAATTCATGACCCTCAATTGTGTGTCCAAGGTGTCCCATGACATATCAGAGGCAGAAGAACAGAATCTAAAAAGAACCCAAAGGCTCCTTCTAGAGCTGTATAAAATGCCAAGTAGTAAATGTAAGAAGGAAGACCTAGCCTGTCCCACCTCTGGTGGTGACTGCACAGATAGCTCTACTGAGAAGGTGGGATTTTATTTTTTATTTGGAATTATATTTTTCATGAACTCAGGGAAAAGCTATAGGGGAGGATGAAGAGAGATGTATGAATGCTAGTCAAACCAGAAAATGTCTTTTCATGGATGTCCCCATCAAGTAGTCATGTTCCAGGGACGTATCTTGTACCAGGTTCCCCAGATACAAATAGTGCTAAAATGTAAAGGAGTCGGTTTTTTTCTTACAATGCAAGTGTCCATACATCTATCACACCAGCCAGAAAAATAAAAGTAAGAAAATAGATCAGCTGATCTTCAGGGGAGGCAACATAAAATTCCTTTTGCAGGCCAATAGCCAACTACCTGTCTTTTCCTTGTAGCAAGATCTCTCCGTACCAAAACAAGCACCATGTCTGACCTCTTGTAGTGTATTTCTAAAGAGTAAAATCTTGTTACAGGAATGGTATACTGTTTTTGATCACTATCGCCGCACAAACTGTATCATCTCAGACCTGATTATGGGAAATGAATATTTTTTTCGAGTCTTCAGTGAAAATTTGTGTGGACTGAGTGAAACTGCTGCAGGCACCAAAAACCCTGCCTATATCCAAAAAACAGGTAACATTCTTCAATGATTGCAAAAGCTGCTAAGTACTAGAAGTAATACATTAATAAATGAAAAATACAGTATACTAAATGCACCCCCTAAAAATATTTTCATTACTTAGTAAACAGCACTTACAAGGTATTTCAGCATCAAGAACCCTCATCTAGGCAGATCTTCTGTACTAACATGAACATCTGTCAAAAAAATTTAATCACACAGTCTTCCTAATCTATACTGTTTAAGAAAATAATAAAATTAGGGGGCTGTATTTCCATTCTGGGGCTAAAAGTTTAAGCTGTCTGTGGTGAAGACTTCCCCTGCAAACATATGGCTTTCATATGTTCAACAGAAGCTGAAAACCCATGAATGCAAGGACTTTGTACTTCAAATGAAGCACTAAACAAGATGTATTTTAAAGTTAAATGAGTTTAAAGATTTGTTGTATCATAAATGTTGTAGCTTCGAAGTTTTCTAAATTGTACAAACAGTACACAAGTCAACAGAAACAAAAACACAGTTCTTACTATTTTGTTTCCTTGAATTGCAGGTACCACTTATAAGCCACCTAGTTACAAGGAACATGACTTCTCTGAACCTCCAAAATTTACCCACCCTTTAGTAAACCGTTCTGTGATTGCAGGATACAACACCACACTGAGCTGCGCTGTAAGAGGAATCCCCAAGGTACAGATTACATCAACTATCATTGAGCCAGGAGGCTGCCTTAGAATTCATGTCAGTTCGGTATGAGTGGAGTGTAACATGTCTGTACTAAGTAGAAGCAAAGGTCACCTAATTATCTCTTGCCTCACTCATAAGTGATGCTTTACTGGAATGCATGGTGGAAGCGTTTGTGTGGTTGTGCACAGAATCAGTGGGGCAGTAATGTGAAAGAGACAGAGGAAAGGACAGACATTGGTTACAGTAACACCACACCCCTGAAAATGCAAACGGAATCTACTCAATGAAGAAGGTAAACAACAAGTATCTTCCCACAGTGTATATTTTGTTCTTTTCAGTCTTTCAAGAAAAGAGCAATTAATGTTCCATTAACCTAAATCATATATTGGAACAGCAGGTTTTGTTATATATAGATCCACACAACTTTTTGAGAGTCTGTGTTATTCTGCAAAATTAACTAGAATAAGATCTGCTGTCATGTGTGAAGTTTTGGGGGGGTTATTCTTTTTAGTCTCATCAGAATATTTTCTCAGTCTAAATATATTTGTTGAAGTCTCTTTAAAGATATCAAAAAGGTGTACTTCTTAATTAGTCACGAACGAGCAATAAAAACCATATCAGCTAGGAGATAAATTTAGGTTTCTCAAAAAAGGGAAATAGACTTTTTTCTGCAGTGAAAGAATTAACCATATTATGACATAGTATTGTCCTAAATTTATATCAGTACAATGACAAAATATTCAATACCCTTTCTCTTCCCCTTCTGGCTGCTTATTTCCATCTACTCTCCCTTCCTTGTGCCTGAACAAGGATCAGATAGCTACACAGCAAAACATTTATGACAATTCTTCAAAGTTCAAATTAACTAAAAAAAAAAATACCCACATAGTCTTAACACAATCATTTGCTGCAGTTCATGGAGATGGAGGTCCAGACAAAACTCAAATCCAAAAAGGAAACATACTCACATAATTAGCTACAGAAGAAAAGGAACACTATAGAAGAAATACCAGCAACTGCAGGCAAAATACATCTTCCTAGAGCTGACTCAATTTAGATTCATTATGAAATGGCAATGTTAGTAATGGTACTCCCTCTTGGTTAACTGACTTTTTTTGTGCATGTATATCCACTTGATTCAGTTGCCATGGTCTTAAGGAGATTGTAAGAAAAAATTCATCTTTCCCAGCTGTTAAATACAGGAGTTGCAGGCTTTTGAATATGAGCATGCTAGGTCTTCCTTCCTCAATAGCCTGAGAGGTACAAAAGTTCTCATCCTTCAGTACACCTAATACTCTTAAAGCAATATATTTCTGTGCTTGCATTGTCCAATTTAACCTCAACAAAAAAAATCTGTACCTGCTGCAGGTCTTGTTCACACAGAATAGCTTATAGATATAGCTTTCCAGTTCTGAATAACTATAGATTATCAAACCCACCTCAGATCTGATCTGTACAGCATGAAAATTTTACCAGTTCAAGCACAGCCAACATTCATGCCCTGGTAGCATAGCTGAAATAAAATACATACACCCAGAAAGATAAAAAAGCTATCAAAAAAACAGAAAAAAAATTGAGGCAGGAAAAAAACCAGCAGGTATTATGAAAGAAAATTAAGCATGGCAACTGGGATGCACTGAATTTTGTATCACAGGTCAGAGACAGAAGTGATTCAGTTGATTTGAACGCACTCTATCATAGTGAAGTTTTGGGGGGTTTTTTAGGGGGGTATTGATGGGTGAAGGAGCAAATGATGCCAATTCTGAAAGCAAAACAGATGAATGCAGAGCTCGGCCTTCGGCTCAATAAACTCTGTTTCTGTACTATATAAACTAATGAGCTTGAAATAAACAAAAGTGGTTTGCTTTATATTGAATGTTTCATTTTCAAAATTTCACTTACAAAAATTAGAGGCACATTTTCAGGTACTAGGAACAAAACACAGTGGCTTGAATCAGTACAGAGCCAACCACTTTATTGCTCAGCTGAAGCCAACAGAAATTCCGGAAGTTGCTAAAGATACGCTAAATCATTTGCTAGATTTCTGTGCTAAATTCTAATACGCTAGAATTCTCTCTCAGCCCAATCCTTGACATCTCAAGTGGGCCACCCAGTATCTGCAGACCTTTATGACACTTCTGCTCTAGTAATCTGTGCATAGAATCATAGAACAACCAGGTTGGAAGAGACCCACCGGATCATCGAGTCCAACCATTCTCACCAATCTTTAAACCATGTCCCTCAGGACCTCGTCCACCCGCCCTTTAAACACCTCCAGGGAAGGTGACTCAACCACCTCCCTGGGCAGCCTGTGCAGCCCAATGACCCTTTCTGTGAAAATTTTTTTGCTAAAATCTAGTCTAAATTTCCCCTGGCAGAGCTTGAGGCCATTCCCTCTTGTCCTGTGCAGTTTAATTCCCCTTCTGTAAGATTTGAAGCAGTCAGATGTATTTTAATAAGCACAATTAAGTAACACCAGAAGGAATGAATTTGTAGCCTGTTTGTAGGGGTTTTAGAAAATTGCAATAAAATAGGGTACAGACCTATATTCTCTGTGAGCTATTTGAGAGTTAAAGAAAATAGTCAATATTTAAATTACCAGTTTCATTAATTTCCACTGAATGAGGAGAGTTTACATGAAAAATTATTAACACTGCTGTGTAATACCTATATAATGCATAAACCTTTGACAGTCAAATTAAAGCTGCAAGTCTTCAACTACTACCTTCTGTTTTGAAAATTTTCTTCTGTGTTCTCCAGCCAAAGATATTCTGGTACAAAAACAAAATGGATCTCTCTGGGGATGCCAAATACCGCATGTTCAGTAAACAGGGTGTGTTGACCCTGGAAATCCGGAAACCCACTCCATTTGATGGTGGTTGTTATACCTGTAAAGCTGTTAACGAGTGTGGTGAAGCTGAAATAGAGTGCAGACTGGACGTCAGAGGTAATCAGATGAATCTTCTGGATAACACTAACACTAAAATAAGGAAAGATTAATGGATGTTTTAAGAAAAGCCTAACTGTTTGGTGCTATACAAATTTGTTAACTGCATGCACCAGCAAGATGGTGGTTTTCATTCTGAACTGCTATGCTATAATTGAAGTTACTTAATACAGTTCTGAAGATGGATAATTATTGTGGTCTGTCTTAGTATTTCTAGAGAAGATACTTAGCACTGGAATAGAGATCTAGCTACAAACACTGCATTGTGGATAATTTTTTTATTCTTTGTGACACGCCCTGTAATTGAAAGTTTTAAATTAATTTGTTAGCTGTTAGACTTATGGAAAAGGTGGTTCATGTGACATCACAAACATTTTTCAAACATTTATAATTTATTTTGTTTGACAAAGGGGTCAGGGGGAAAAGTCACATATTTGTAATGCAATAAGAAAGATTAACTAAATATTTTCAGTAAAGCTGCTATGAACCTACGTGTTTGTCAATTTGAATATGTACAGCGCCACTTTAAATGCTCATCAAAACCAGAAAATAGCTGTGAAAGTAACCTGCATATCAGCTATCGGTGGAGATTCGTCTTCAGCACGGCAAGCCTGAAGATATATGCACACAGAACAGAGTTCAATATTTTACTCAGTGGTACATCAGGAACATGTAGACAGTACACCTTGCAGTGCTGGGCACTGATACTATCACTGGGCCTTGGTAGCAAGCAATTCAGCTTCTTTAGTACAATGACAAAGTCAGACTAAGAACTCTGAAATGCCTAACTAATCTATGCAGTAGCGTAAGACACTTTGAGTTTTGAGCTCAATGGCTTCTTCAAGTTCCATGTTCCATGCTATATTGTACAGTGTAGACATGCCTCAAAGCCTAATATTTTCATCTTCTGAAGCTTTCTTTAGGAACATTAGATCTTCTTTTATCATCAGATAAAAGAAACTACTATAAAAGCTTCCGTATTTCACCTTCAGCACTAAGTCTCAACTTAAAATTAGCATTTTTTTAATGGCTGATAATATCTTAATTTTTTTTTATTTTTATTCTAGCACCTCAGTAAAACTGCGAATCTCAATTCATCTGCAAGTCAAGGTATGAATCAAAACACTTCAGCTGGATAAAAGAGCAATGGATGCTTGGTTAGATATAAGATTAAACAATCATTAGATATTCATGTGAGAGACTCCATAGAATTTTTATTATCATATTGGCTTGGGGCAGTGCTTGTTTTTATTTCTGTTTGATTCATCAGTAATCGTACTAAGAGCACATTCCTGCAGGGCACTTTATTTGGTTTCTTTTAAAGTTCAGATTTCATGGGTCTCAACCTTTAATATACTGTGACAGTGTAAAAATTCGTAAGAACAACAGAACACTTCGCTGACTCTTTCCTTAACTCACTACAAGCACTACTTCTAGGATACTGCTTCTTATTAATATAGAGTTAAACAGCATTAATAATGTCTTTGTGTTACTTTAACCAAGCAAGCAGAGTAACAATTGTAGTGCATCTAGAAGCTCAATGTAGATTTTAGAATTTAAAAAATTAAATAGGCACAATAAACAATCAGGTAATGTATTTGACAATAAATTCTTCTTGTTCTCTGTCTCAGCATTGGAATGGAACTTGAAAAGAAAAATATATGAAGAAATTAACGCAGGATCATATCAGTCGCATTAGGAGTCCTGTTCATCTTCAGTCATTTACTGTATGAGTACTAAAAGGTGGCAGTGTCCTCTAGTGCCCTGCTTACTCAGCATGTTTTCAGACGATATTTCCTCTTTTCATACATCTGTTTTAGCTACATTGCCTCTGTCTCTATGTGAAAAAATAAAGGGAAATAAAGATAAACCATTTCATACATAACACGTGTCTAATTTTTAGAATTATGTGTAAACCCAGTCCATTCCTAATGTCTGAAACAAACACTAATTCCCCCTTTCTGCAGTTCTCTCCATTATATCTTCTCAGAATTCTGACATTCTTTGCAAGAAACAAGTAGCTAAGAATAATGAAACACTAACAAAGTATTTGTAATATTTAATGACTTTTCATTATACTGATCTTGCCACAATAGAAACTAACTTTCATTCCTGCTGCTTTTACTGACAGCACTTGAAATATCCGCTTCGGTGTTGTTGAGCAGATCTCTGCAGAACCATGTCCAAAACACACCATTTGGGAATATCTGGCTATGGCTACTGTTCTGCTTTATGTAGGTAATAGTTTCTTTGATAATTACTCATTACTGGTTTTCTAGCTTTTAAAAAGACACATATATAGAATTGGGTATTTCTGCAACCAGTCACAGACATCATGCTAATCTACAGAAATAACTTTGTACATCAAAGGAAACAGTGAAAGATGAAACAAAGATTATTTGCAAATAAACAAAATATTTCAAAAGAAAAAGCTGGTGATGAATGCAACAAACATACTGTCATCAAATATTACTGAAGCCTTTTGAAAGTTTATGAGTGCTATGTATGTATTTCTGCAGATAATTTTGCCTAATCAAATGACACAATAGCATTTCTGGTTTCTCATCTACTAGTTTGAATAGTATTCAGGGTGGGGTGGTTTATTTGGATCTGCAGTAGTTGTTTGTTTCTGGCTGGAAAGCACTTTTTAATGATCACTGTACAAGAGAATGTGGGAAGATTAAATTAATCCAGGAAGCAACGTCTTTTGGAAGAAACAGCGCTAAGGAGATGAAGTAATACTACTTCCCTGTCTCCAACATGCCAGTTGAGATGGGAAAGCAAGTCTGACACAGCATGTTAGTTGTACTAAACAAGCAAATATGTCTTCATAATAAAAACACTGATAATGAGATTTGTATTTTGATTGTATTATTACAGTACCAGCAAAAAGAAGGGTACTCCTCTAAAATCTAAGTCAGTTCATCCAAGGTTAACATTTTTCTGTTGCATGTTGTTATTATTCAAGAAACAAATAAAAAAAAAGATGAAAAACAAGTTTACATTGGTTTGTACTTTCATTATCTGAGCAACACTCTTATTTAAAATAAAAAAGGCATGTTCAGCACATAGAAGTCAGAGATGTTCTGTATTATAAAAAACCTAAAGCTATGACCAGAACACAGTGAACTAAATGTATCATTCCTCCATCTGTGGGATAACATCTTCTGAAAAGCGGAGATGGAATTGCAAGAGCCTAGATTACAAAGGATGGTTAGGTGCTATAGCAATTTGCAATTTGTTTCCAGAAGGGTGTTTCACAAAGAGAGTAGACTTTCATGCTGTAATAGGGTACAATAATGAGAGAGTACCAAAAAATCAAGAGTCACTAAGAAAATGGCATTTTCTTCTCAATACTTCACAATTCAACATGGGTACAGTGTTTTAGGGAAGAGCAGTACTTTCACAAGAGAAAACTGATTTCACTTCTTAGCTGTGAGAAGGAGTATACTGCAAACCGATGCTTTCACTAGATGTAACTAGTTTCTCACTAGTTGTGAGAAACACACTTTCACTACTAAAATATGAAAAAGGACAAAGTCTTCGAAGCAAAAATAATATTTTTATTTTAAAATTAAGCACTGAACTGGATGCCCTTCTAAAAAAGGCATACTGCAAACACTGGTTACAGGAGTTTTATACTGGTTGAACATGTGTATTCATACAGATTTTGAGATCACCCACTATCAACAGTTCCTTTGTGTCTCTGATGCTCTTCATCCCATCTCCCTCCTCATTGTCTCCTCCTGATGAGGTCAAGTCTGCCTTGTTTTGACTTGTAAACAAGCTAAATTCCTGTTACAATCACATCCTTCCTCACTGCAAGCTGGCCAGGATTTGCTCTCAGCATACATACCAGTTTTAGACAAAGAAGCGAGACAGATCCACATCACAAAAGTATACAAATCAGCTGCAGCAAACCCCATCAACCAATCCTCACATTAGTCAATCATTTTTTCATGAAATTTCATTGTTTAACTGGTCTTCAAGTATGACATTCTACCATATATATGTATCTACAAAAATACATTTTCAGTGTTCAAAAATTTAATTTGTACTGTTTTGAAGTCTTCAAACTAATGACAATCAAAAAAATGCCTCCTCAAAAAAAACTGGCTGAGATCCTACTTCTGGAAGTACTTCATCCAGCATAGTGCCAAATAGTTATAATCTAATTCTATAGGGCCTTGCAATACAATGCTGGGCTTCTATACGAATATCACAAATTAGTTTTAACTTCCAAAAATTTCAGTGAAGAGTGAACCAAATTCCATTCTGAACAGTTACAAAAAAGCAATGTACTGTAGTTAAGTTTCTAAGAATTGCTCCTAAAAATGTGAATTGTGACGATTCCAAATGTTAGCAACTCCTTAAAGACTGGAAAATAAGAAAAAGATGAAGATGCATCTGAAAGATCTGAACTATCAGTGATTAGCTTTAGAAGGCTCTTTAGAAAATTGTAGGTCTTTATTGATGCTTTACAAGCATATATCATTGCTATTTTCTGTTCCATGGTTGATCTTGATCCTGAAGGTAGTTCACTAATGAGCCATTAATTCCATATTGTTAGTAGAATCATCAAAACAATAACTAATATAACTCTCAAGTACAGTTTTGTTGTTTAGTGCTGGCTTTCACATACCTAACTGAGAAAAATATGGCTGAAAATCCAAACTTTTCTCCTACTTTGTAGGTCAGTTCATGTATATGTTGCCTTAAAATACCCAAGTACTGTACATTTTGATCATTGTGAAGTCTTTAAAGATTCCTGCCTGGGAACAGGACTTCTTCCTCACTGGGGGCTAACAGTTCTATGCATTTACAAAGCATGACAAGCCCTCTTATGCATTTTTGTTTCCTACAGCACTGAAAAACATTAATGATTTAGAAACCTTGTTAGGTTACAAGTCTGTTTTAGACAAATTTATTTGTCTTTAGGATCATAGAATCATAGAACGGTTTGAGTTGGAAGGCAGCTTAAAGATCACGCAGTTCCAACCTCCCTGCCATAGGCAGGGACACCTTCCACTAGACCAGGTTGCCTAAAGCCCCATCCAGTCTGGCCTTGAACACCTCCAGGGATGGGGCAGTTACAGCTTCCCTGGGTAACCTGGGCCAGTGCCTCACCACTCATCATGAAGAAATTCCTCGTTATGTCTACTCTAAATCTGCCCGTCTCCAGTTTATACCCATTGCCAGTAGTCCCATCACTCCATGCCTTTGTGAACAGTCCCTCCCCAGCTTTCTTGTATGCTCCCTTCAATGTTACCTTGTTCCTTGCAATTGGAAAGGTCATTAATACACTTTTAAAAGCTACAAGATGGAATTAAACTGTCAAACATAAGCAAACCTTACCAGAACTCTTCACTTTCTTCAGTTACATGAGATTGCCTTAGGGCTCAAATCCTGACTATTGTTCTATGAGTGAAAAATAGTAGCCAAATGAGTTAATGATTGAACAGGACTTCATAAAATATCAACAGAAGAAGAAAAAAGAAAAAAGTATGTAAAACACAGGAAAAAAATTTCAAAAGCCAAGGCATAACTTACATTAAGAAACCCACCTTTTTCTTCAAGGGTAATTCTAACATTGAGTTAACTTCCCAAAGATGAAAGATTGGCTCTTTCAAACCTATATCAAACATTTTCTTGCTAATCTGATTTTAAAACACTATCCAAATCTCACTTGACAGGCAGAAAACTAATCTTTCTTCAGGATGCACACAGGCTGAACAGCCAGGCAGTGATTGGGCTGGGTTTGGGTTTTCTTTTTTGTTTCTTTTTTTTTAAAAAAAAGAAACTTTAAATGCCTACACCTGGATTTTGGGAATCACCTATGGCAGGATTTGAGGAGGATTTAAAACTGGCCCCCTCTAGGCACACTGGTGGGAGTTGAGTATCATACTCTAGCACCGCTGCGCAGTTGGCACAGCATTCCTGCACTGAGTGGCAGCATTCCCTCTCCCAGGGCTGCCTGATTTTGTCCTTGTTGGCGTCCCAGGGTGCACAGAAAATAGATTTGCAACAGGGGAGACCCCGGGGCCACTGGCCTTCGTGGTAGTTGCCCCAGCACAGTGCTTCTTGTCCACAGAAACATTGGGTGCCCTCAGTGCTGGGAGCTCTTGGGCTGAGAGGCGAGTGCCTCAGGCTATAACACTTGCAGAGAATCACTTCAGAGTGTGGTCTGAGCATAGGGGATTGAGGCAAAGCGTGCTGGATTTCATCCTGCTCCTCTTCCAACTTTGACTCAGCAGCTTACCCAGCAGCTGTCAAAGCTGTGTGTGAATTAACTGACCATTAACCACCATTAGCCGTTAGGAGGTAATGGATTCTCCCTGTTAACAACTGAGGAGCAGATCTGTTGGAGCTGAAGTAGTGAATAAGAGGTGTCTACACTGAGGTCACAAGTGACTGAATTGGGTGGAGCGTCTCAGGCCATAGCCTGTTCTGTATTCTTCTATCATAAATACACAGCTAGGAGTTCAAAACTAGCAAGTGTATCCATGGTAATGGCTGTGGAATAAACATGCTCATCATTTTCTTCCTGAGCACTGGATTTTTGCCTGGTTAGTGCAAACACACATAGAATCATAGAATCTTAGAATCACCAGGTTGGAAGAGATCATCGAGTACAACCATTCCTATCAAACACTAAACCATGTCCCTCAGGACCTCGTCCACTCGTGCCCTAAACACCTCCAGGGAAGGCGAATCAACCACCTCACACATAGTATTTCATCCCCATGCTGCTGTACTAACAGGTCTATGCTTTAGCACCAGAGATTTTCTTGCAGAAAGGGTGTCAGCTACTAAACGTGTTTTTATAATATCCTCATGCAGATGGATCCTTCAAGGAAGAGGGTAACCTCTGTAATAAAGTGTGTTTCCATCAGAATAAATAGTTGCAGATTAGGTACTGATGCACTTCATTTGGATATTCAAGTTAGGATTAACTACACCAAACAGTACTTGTTGTAACTGAAGGTTCCCTATCATAGTTACGCTGATATAAATACCCTAAAATGAAAAGGTTCTACATTTTCACACAGTCACATGTTTGCTATTAAATTATTGCGTGAAAATTATTCTAATGTTAGACAGAAAATGAGATAATGTTGGTAAAGGCCTATGATATTTGTAATATCTTCAAAATGTCTTAGGATCAACAGGCAGGCAGGAGACTTATATAAGATGGGTCACAATTATTATCTTTTGTAAATTTTGTGGCAGAGGATTTTTTTCAGCTCAAGGGTTAGATAATAATGCAATTTATTAGCATGACTTTTGAATGGGGAGCTGGACACCTAATCAAATTAAGAAGTTCCAAGCCATTAGTTAGAGATACTGCCAGTAATTGTGGGAACATTGGGAGGAACTGACCAATGGATGAGCCTGGTGGGTATTTTCAGGGGTGACAACCACCAGGCACCCCTAAACACTGTCTTGGAGCATGTGCAGAAGGTGTAAGGTATGACATAGCTTTTTTTATACTTACATGTAAATGTGTGATTACACACTTCATGAATAAAGTGCAGCTTTGTGTAACTTTGTGTGTAAGTGAAGGCAACAAACTTTTTGAGGTGTGCTTTGATTTGAGGGGAGATCTCCAAGCACCCAGGATTTGAGCAAACCTAAATAAAAACCAACTCTCTCAGTGATGTAATTATTGGTTTGTTGCACATCAGGTAAGGGATCTATATTTTGAGCAACAGTAACACAAAGAAAACTACTTGCATTCAGCAACTTGTTCAGAAAAATCTTACTTCCCTTAGTAGCTTGTAAGCTCTAAACATTCTCTTTGATGCATTGTTTCACTTTAGATAATCACTTCAGTCAATGCATGACCTAATTTTAGCACAAGGTGATGATTTGTACCCCTTCCTTGCTGCTTAAGTTACAATAACCAAGAGATACATTTGGCTGAAATGCAAATTAAGTGGATTGAGCTCAAATTGTGCCAACAAGATGTTTAAAATGGAATAAAGTGCCATACTTGTCATGAGTTTATCTTCCTGCTCCTACCACAAGAGGAAAGGCGTGTTTACCGACATTTTAAGGTTTGTCTAAAATTATTATATAAAATTATACATTAAAAAGTTAATTTTACTTGTTGAAAATTACAGTAAAAGGTCAAGAGGTTCCCATATATTATTGTAACAAAGCTTTTTAATGCAGGGCAAGACAAATACTCCAGATAGCTTCAGCACAGCGCACCTGCAGGTTTCATTCCCTCTAACAAAGGATTATGTGATTGCTATCCCAAGAGAGATCTACAATTGAGTAGAATGAATTAAAAAAAAACACAAGAAAATACTTGTTGATAGTAGTTTTCTCTTAATTTAGTCATACAATGACCATTCAAGTGAGAACATCAAGGGAAAAGACATTTCTGTAAATCAGAAAAGTCACTTACATTGCTTTTATCAGAATTTCTTGTGTCTTTAGGAGAGAGGTTTGCCACTAACATATTGTCTTGAACCAGGTTTAGAAATACAAGCCATTCCTGTCTCCTTGTAAATGAATTTTGTGAGAGCAGTCTGCTGAATTTAAAAATAGTCCCACTGATACCTTTCAAGTGCTTCCCTATGACAGAACTCTATTTTAGGGAAACAAAAGTTGTCACTGAGATATCCTTAACTTGTCTTTGCGCAGGGTCCAGACACTTCTTCAAACAGGTTGAACTGGTGAAAGTTTAAAAGAAACAGATAAGAACAGCTTCATTTATTAGGTCCTGATATGGAAAAAATAGTCTAGTATCTGCTTTCTGTGACAGACAGAAGTGTAGACAATAAGCAGCCCTAAAACTACAGATAACTGTCACAGCTATGTATGTTTCAGGCATAATTCCATATTAGGATAGCTTTACAGAAGACAATCCAAAAAAAGTGACTAATTCAATGTATATTAAATACCAGTGGATATGAAAATGTATGGAAATTGATATGTGTGCTCTCTTCTTCTTCACCACGGATAATCATCTGAACTTGATTTTATATTCATTGTGGTTTATTTAACTAATACAAAAAATATCATGCCTAGTTTTCGTTGTTTTGCTTAGAAGTATGTATTGTACCACTGAAATATATGAACCCAGGAGAGGATGCAAGTAATTTAACCTTCAGTGCAGTTGTATTTGCCTAGTATCTGTCTTAGTATCTGTGGCTACCCCTAGTCCTTGTGGGAG
>WAAB01012955.1:0-31746 GCA_013389865.1 Piaya cayana | reverse complement strand
ATGATTCTGTGATTCTATTATCTGAAATGGCTATTTTTTGATATAACATATCTTCACCCAAACAAAAAAATCAAGTTTTATCTATTTTTAAAGCCTTAACCCTCTGCTCTGGTGGGGTTTTCTTCTGTGCAGCCAAAGGGGAAGTGCTGATTTGAGCTAACAGAAATCATGTATTGGATGCTTTTTTTTTTTTTAATTCCAGCAGCTTTTAATAAGGATATTACATGGGGGAGTGGTGGGCAGATCTCCTTCTATTTTTGTTTACACATTTTCACAAAGTAGCGTGGAGAAGTGCAAAATATAATTGACTTTTTAAGAGCTTGATCAATTCATATAAACCCTTGGTATTATGAAACAAATAAAATAAGAACCAGTTAATGTTCTTTTATGATTCTAAATGGTATAGTGGGGGAATCAGCATTTAAATAATAAGAATTTCTCTCAAAATACTATGATTATGCTTTGCCCAGCCAGTCAAAGTGAGACTGTTATTACATGAGCCACATAGCACAATATTATCTGGTTTCATCCAAAGGGAGAAGAATAGTCTTTGTTAGCTATTCCAATACAATACACTTTTCTTTGTGTGTTAATGTGAAGTGGGAAGCTATAATGAAAAAAAAACCAGCCTGAAAAACCATGACGATGACAGTGGGCATAGAAGACATATAAAGCTGATTTAAAAGATTAGAAGGGACAGAGGGAGAAATGTTTCTTAAATTCATGGAAGCATTAACAACAAAATCTGGGGACAGAAGTGAATAACAATATGTCTCAATGTTTGAAATGTAATTCAAAGGTCGGGTACCTCCATAAGAGATTCTGCCTTGCAAAAGGGTTTTTCTGTCTCTCCCTTTTACCAGGACATCCAGAGATGCCATTCTCAAAGCAGGACAGATCAGAAGATGACTCAGATGAAAAATGCACACCAGGAAAATATAAAAAGCCCAGTGAGGAAACCAATGTCACACTCCAGAGGTTTCCCTCCAGAACAGAAGTCCTTGGAGGACTGTGTGAAAAGAACAGGCTCTGGTTGCAGAAATGGTGCCTGAACCTTACAGGGAATCATTTGCATCCCTCCTATCCACTGACCCATCAAATATCCCTCTCTGGAAAATCAGGTCACCAATCCAGAGTAAAAGCTAAAAAGGGAAATGGGAAGAACCAAGTTATTAACTTCATAGATATTCAGAGCTTGAAATAATTTCCCCTTGACATTTTTAAAGCGCATATCCAAACTTGTATTCAGCTGCATTTCTTAGATCAAGATGACTAAGGAAACAAATTTCAGACCTTCTTGAGAGCAGCACAAGTTTTACCACACAATTCAAGAGCCACAAAGCCATTCTCACTCTGGAGCTCCAAAACACCAATGCCGCTAATGCATCCTACCAGCTAGCTGGGTTACTGACCCCACAACAACACAAGCCGTGGCACCCTCAGCTGTTAAAAAGCATGCTTTTTGTTCTAGTTCATAGAATCATAGCATCATAGAAGGGGTTGCAAGAGACCTTAAAGGCCATCCAGTTTCAACCCCCCTGCCATGGGCAGGGACACTTGAAGCCCCATCCAACATGCCCTAGAACACCTCCAGGGATGGAGAAGCCACAGCTGCTATGAGCAACCTGTGCCAGGGCACCATCATTCTCACAATCAAACATTTCTTCCTAAATTCTCACAGAATCACAGAATCACCGGGTTGGAAGAGACCCATTGGATCATCGAGTCCAACCATTCCCATCAAACACTAAACAATGTCCCTCAGGACCTCATCTACTCGTGACTTAAACACCTCCAGGGAAGGTGAAACAACCACCTCCCTGGGCAGCATATNGGCCCAGAACTGCACACAGGATTCAAGGAGCGGTCTCACCAGTGCCGAGTACAGAGGGAGAAGAACCTCCCTGGCCCTGCTGGTCACACCGTTTCTGATCCAAGCCAAGATACCATTGGCCTTCTTGGCCACCTGGGCACACTGCTGGATCATGTTCAGTCGGCTGTTGACCAACACCCCCAGGTCCCTCTCCTCCTGGCAGCTCTCCAGACAGACTTCTCCCAGTCTGTAGCTCATCTCAATCTCTCCTCTTTCAGCCTAAAGCCATCTCCCGTCATCTTGTCCCTGTACTCCCTGTTAAACAGTCCATTCCCAGCTTTCCTGTAGACCTAGTTTCTAGTTGCCTATAGTAAAAAAGAAATAGGCTTGGATATCATAAAATATTCTACATGTTTTCTTCCCTGGTACACCCTGGAGCATCACAGTATTTCTTTTGAATTCACATTTCTCTTCTGGATTCCATGGTGGGTTGTGAACACACATTTTATAGACAAACCCTCTGTAAAATGAGTGAAAGATAAGCAAAGGGGTGTTCTTAAGAATATCAGGGATTAGTGACAGATGCAAGGATGCCATGCAGACTCCGTGGCTCTCAGGTCTTCTCCTTAATTATTGTAATACACTTGAACTCAAAGGAAGTATCTTCATTTAGCTGGTTCCCTCAACACTAGGGAATTGAGCCTCACTTAAAATTCTGAATTTCCTCATTTCACTGACACAGTTTATACCACTAAAGAGGGCAGCACAAATTGGGTAAATTCTTGCTTTGTACATCTATAATGTGCGGGGCTTCATTCCTAGATCCAGATTTGGATTTTGAAGACAGTATGACATTAGCTTTGGCTAACAGCTAGAAAAGTGACTGAATGAAGAGAAGCAAGTGGCCTGCTTATCCTCTGCACATACAGCCCTGGGGGAGACAACTCCATCAAATGTGGTCAGTTTGCAAATGAAGGTAAAACTCCCAATTCCACCTTTGCAAGTACAACTTGGTATCTGTACACAGCCTTTGTTCCCTGCCTCGTAGCTAATGAAAAAAATGCATCAAAAAGGATGAACCATGAGTAAGAAAGCACCTTCTGTGTTGAGAAGTGTTGGACAAGGAGGTAAATGTAGCTTAGTAATTCCATTCTCATAATAACAGTCTCAAATCTCTTTTGTTGCTATAATACTCTTGCAGGACTGCAGTTTTGTCCTTGACATTCCATTACAGCAATATTAGGGTTTATAATTTACATGTATTTTTTATCACAAACAAGTGATGCCACAATCACTCATATATACCTACAAACACATGCATGGGTCCCATGAACAACCTACCTCCACAGAAACAGCCCCTGTGTTGCTTTCCTGATTGTGCCTCCCATGATAAGATCTACAAACCTTCCAAAAGTTGTGCTGACAAAGCAATAATTTGGAAATATCCCTCCGGAAGGGCCTATTGATTGTCACTGTGGGTGGATTGTACAAGGGATCTGTCTTAATTACCAGAAACTATCTCTTTGGAACGGCCAGCAATGCAGCAAAAATGATGCACAAGGAGATCCATTACTCTCAGGGAAAGGTCAATCCAATAGGATGTATGTTTGCATTCAGGTCAAGTGATGGCTAGTCCATCACCACGCTCCATTCTCACTGCCCTGTCAGCTCTGTAATGGCTTCACCTCTTCCCATACCTCTCACCCCTCTCTCCCTGGTGCCAGACTGATAACACGAATTAGGGCAGCTGGAGGTAACAGGGCACAGCTGTATTATCACAGATGATAAACAGTGTCAAAGACAATTACGGGAGCCGGAGAGAGAGGAAGAACCTTTCCAACCTATCCTTTGCTTTCTGTGTTCTAGAAAGAGAGCACTTGGCCCATAATGAGAGTAGAAACAGCGGGGTGGAAGGAGGAATCTAGTTTTGCTGCCTCTTCCTCCACGAAGCACCTTGTCCCCTTTGGGAACATCTCTGATATTCTGGAAACCCAGCTCTGAAAGTGAGTCATGGAGCAGGGCAGGGAGACTAAGGTGAGAGTGGCCTTGTACGTGATTTGAAAAGTATCTGGCTGTTAAAGGAGATAAAAATATATCCAAATTGGTCATAGTTAACTCTGGCACTGCACAGCAAAAAGATATTAACATCTGGTACAGGTGTTTGCCAGAGGTTTGCTGCTCCAGAAGGCAGCCTAGGACAGAGGCATGAGTAGGAAGCTATGGAACATGTTCCAAAGCACCGTATCATTCCCCTTTTCCACTGGATACACAGAAGGCACAGGAGGGCAGATCTCTTCCTTCTGATTTCCTCTGTCAGTACCTGCACAAACAGAATGAGTGCCTACCTGTTGTCTCTGGTCTGGGGCACTAAGGAAAGCTTTATGCAACCACTGCATGATGTCTAGTGATGTTGTGAATAATTCAGCTCCTGCCCACATTGCTACAGTCTGCACACAAACTGAGTTTATATAGTTACAAATTCATTAATCTTATTAAATAAGCTTATAAATTGCCTGGATGTTGGTGGCTTTTTTCCACAGAGAAGGCCTATTGTGATGGTTTGAGTGGAACCCCCGTTGAACACCCAAACTTCACAGTAGTGCAGTCTTTCCTCCTCCCCCCACCCCCTGTACGAGCCCAAGGGAAAGGCAGAAGGAAAGAAAGACTGAAAATGCTGAAAACAAGCCGACCAAAGCTGTACAATTATATACATGTGTATTAACACTTATATGCAACTAGAATACCATATACACAGGATAAGAGACCCCCAGAACCTACCCCTGCCCTGAAGGGAAGTAAGAATCCAGAAACAGATCAGTATAAGCTAACAAAAGAAAATCACCACTCTCCTTCTAGATAGGAGGACTTCATTAATCAATCACCTGGCACTCCACGCCGCTTGGAGTCCACTAGGATTCACTGGGCCTGACTCCCACAGACGAGCAGCCGACAGCAGTGCCAGACCTTTCCCACATGGCAACTGGAAGACAAGAGCCCCAGGGGAGTGTCTGACTCCCTGATTTATACTTCAGATTTACGTAGAAAATCGCATGGAATACTGGGAGATGTAGTTCTTTCTCAGCCACAACCTGGCTATTCAGGAGGGTCCAAAATCAAACCCATCACACCTATGTCTGCCACAAGATTCCACACTTATGGGTGTTTCTAAACCCCCTCTAGCTAGAATCAAAATGGATTTGTCTGGAAAGCAATGACTGTATTTACCATGAGGCTACACATCTATCAGCTGCACCATATCCAAGCTGGAAATATCAAAAAAAAATACAGACGCAATCATACTAATTGACTAAGTTTCTGGGTTTCTCAGGGTTAATAGAACATTTTAGGTAGGAGAAGTCTACAAGGAGAGCTAACCACTGCCCTCCTACAGAGCCACCTTTGGGTTCCTCCCTTGCTATGGACAGCAACCCTGGCTCACCTTCGAATTTGTTCTTTTTTTTACCTCCTTACCCCACCTGCCATTAGAATTTCATGAGGAAAAATGAAAGAATGTATAAACTGTTTCCTTCTGACCTCATTCCCCAGCTCTTACTATCACATCCCTCCTGAACTTTTCAGTAACCAGTGCAGAAACTCTTCCTAGGTAACTAGAATAGAAACTCTTCCTAGGTAACTAGCATGGGTGTGCCACAACACTTTTAATATTGGTCTAATCTGGAACTGCTTTATTAATATTTATTAAGTGATCACTAGCTGCAGGTACATTCTTTAATAACTTATTTATAAAGTGTGCTATAAAACACATTAAAAATACATTCTTTAACAGATAACACTATAACAAGATGTTGTAAAGCAAACTATAAAATGTAAATGACGGCTGTACCTGAAATGAAAACACACTGGAGGCTAGGAAAAAGCAGGGAGAGAGGAAGGAAAGATGTACCCAGCGTGCCTAGAAACTAGCAGTACCTTTTGGCAGAGTAGAGGGTTCATTCAGATGACATTTAAAAGGGTAAGTACAGAGATGGGGCTGTTTTGACCCATGGGTGTGGATGAGCAGAGGGAAACATGCAAAATCATTCCAGGCAGAGTGGGAAAGGGCTCCTACTGCCACTGCGGGTGCAGAATGGACCCAGCTGGATCCCTACATCGTCCATGTGCCTCTGTTCCCTTTGCTTTTCATGTGCATTTTTGCCTTCCCTTCTTCCCTCTCTCTACTCTCTTCCTCCTTCTCTACTCCCTTTCTCCACCTTTGCCCTCTCTCTTGCATTCTGCACCTCTTTCCACCTTCTTTACAAGTTGGCAAAGATATTGCTAGAGTGTCATTGGGTACTTAAATGTTTTGAAGTGTGGGACCCACGCCCTCTGCTCAGAGAGATCTTAGAGAAGGAGGGTGGATAGCAGAGCTAGGCAGGTTTGGTCCTTTGTGCCCCTGTGCCTCCACAGCCTCCTCTACACCTCTGCATGGAGCCAAGGAAAGCAGCATCACCACTGTGCCAGCTTTCCTCCTAACTAATTCTTCGTAGAACCACAGAATCCCTAAGCACTTCACTCCTCTTTGATGTCCTCCTTCTGGATCAAGGAAATGACCATCTATTTTTACTCTGGAGAAATCCAGCTACGTACTAGATTGGGATTTCCATCTGAGCTGACCACCATGGTCCCAATTAGAGCAAAACGGGGGGGGGGGGGGGGGGAAAGAGCAAGATCGGCATATCCAAGGGTCACTAAACAGGACTTGGAAGCATGAAAATCCTGCCCACCACAAGCAGACCTGTTTCCAGCCCTCCATTCCCCACTTTCACACCTTCCAGGGGCACCTCCTGCTCATCTCTGATCTTACCAGTTACAGCACCCCTTATCCTCCTGAATGTCCTACTAAGAGAGAGGAAAGTCACCAAAAAAATCATTAGTAACCACATTCAAACATTAATTAATTCTTTTGGACAAGGGCAAAAATTGACTTTTAGCTTGGCCTTGCAAAATATTTGTGAACAAGTCTGTGTTTGCATTTAGATTAGTAAAACCGCTGTGAGTTTAGGAGGTGTGCAAAGGGAAGTCTAAGATGACCTGCCCACCCCCTTTGCAGCTCAGATTTCCATCTCCAAGGGGTTCTTAGGTTCTAGAAGATCCTAAAGATCTAGAGATCTAGAAGCTTTAAAACTGAGGCAGAAACATATTTGTTGATAATTTTTTTTTTTTTTAAGCCATTTATGGAAAACCACGGTTTGTTCCCAATTTTTTTGGAGCTGACCTGACCAAGATGTTATCTACCCCATAATTTTTTTCTCCTGTTTTTCGCTCAGGATCCCAAGGACTTTGTAATTTTTCTGAAAACAGCTTTGATTCAGGTCTCATCTTTTCCTCCTTGTGGGAGTGCTGAAACCTCTCTCCCCTTCCCTCTCCCCCCTCCTCCTGCAGCAAGCTAAAATGGCAAGACTAATTTCATTTCTTTTTCTTTAGTTTGTCTATCTGTGACAACCCTTTTTATGCATTTAATTCATTCTCAATTTCTCATAATCAGGCGAAAGGTGTCCCCTAAGGTTAGGAGAGAGCTTGTCAAAAAGGCAGTGTAAATTTGCAGAGGTAATCACCAGTCTATCTCCTTTCCCCACTGCCCGTGGAACTATTAACTAATATCACTGTCTAATCTTTTTTGTACTTATTTATTTTGCAGCAAGAAACTAGTGTTATAAACACCCCTACTGTCAAAACTTGTCATCCTCATTACCTCAAGGCGGGCTCCATCTCAGTTATTCTAATTTCATAGTTTCTCGAATTTACAGCCGCTGGAAATTGAGTACAAAATCCATTATCATTTGTATATTTTAATTATGCAAATGAGGCAGCTCAGCTGCTCTGGCCGGAACCTGCAGGGATGCCTAACTTCAGTCTGGGTGATTACAATTTATCCAGTCGAGTCACTTTAATTGTAACAAGCTAATTACATTGTTCCATTTGGCTTTAACAAAAGAAAAGGAGACGAAGACGCTTAATGGCAAAGGCCCCAGCATTACGCCGCATCCCCCTGGTGAGTGTGGAGGGGGTGATGTGAGCCGCAGCCCCATACACCTGCGGAGGGGAGAGGGTGGTTGTGGGGACGAGAGCAGGAGAAAGTGGGCATCAGTTCCAAGAAAGTCTGAGACACAGGAGAAATTCAGGAGGGGATGTTGGTTGCACTTGATCATTGCCACCTTGGCTGAGAGCAAACCATCCCCAACAGCCAAGGGATGCCAAGGGAGAGAGCAGCACCCTACGCTTGCCTCCATCACCTCATCCATCCCCAATCACCTTCCCATAGGGAATTCGACAAAGACACATCTCAGCCTCATCTAAGGTCTCAAAGATTGCTAGTTGAGTCCCTCAGTATCTACTCTTCATCTCCATCATAAGAAATATTATCTGCATTTATAGGCATTTCATTCAGGTACACAAAAAAAAAAAAGGGGGGGGGAAAACTTACCAGCTCCAGCATCCCAGATCAGCAATTACTTTCTCAGACCCACAATAAATGCTCAGTACCTAAATTAAATACCCAGGAGAGATATAATATGGCTGCCCACACCTTCACGGAGGCTGTTAATAAATAATTACTTCTCTCATGCTGGCCATCTGAGGATCTCAAAACCTTTTGTAAGTATTAATGAATGAAGCCTCGGTGTGATAGATAAGAGACGTAGTCTCATCAGCTCTTTATAAATGGGCGATGAAGGTGCAGAAAGGCAAAGCACCTGTAAATGTTTCGAGGGAGGACCTGGACTTACTCTGGTTTAGTCAGATAATTCCTACTCCTTGGTTGCTCCCATGAGCCACAGTCTGAAGACAATCCTTTAGATTATATCCCAACCTACACAGCTCTTCCAAGCAGGTTCCATGGTCTCCTATGGTGACAGTGGTGATTTCCTACAAGCCTATTTCTCCAGGAGACCCCAGTGGAAGAACTGTTCATCAGTTGCTGAATGTGGCAGGATGCCTCAGCTCAGGGTTTCTCTGGTTTCTTATGTGAAGAAGGCATCATGCAAGGGATAGAGAGGAGAATCATGTGCAACTGAGTGCCAGCCCTTGCCTAGATGCGGAGGGAAACCACTTGTTTTTTCACAACCCAGTGTAAGATGGATGGCTGTATCAGAGGAAATTTATTTGAGCGTGGTAGCTCAATGGGCAAAGATCTGCATGAATATGGGATCTAAATTTCATTTATGAAAAACAACCATACTGACCTCAAAAGTACTGCAAGCAGAGAGCCAGTGCGAGACTGCAGTCCATGCCAGCAAAGCCACTCCAACCTTGCAATGCATCCGCTGTGTTGCCTGCATGCACTGCGTGAGTTCTGAGTCCTTGTTCCTGGTCCTCCTGGCCACCATGGATCAGGACTGCCAGCTCTAATGCTGGGCAACCGTGAGACACCTAGCATTTCTGCTGAGACACACAAAAGGGTCGTGCCTCGTACTCTGATGTTACCACCTAACTGTCCTTGGGAAAACTTCTACTCTCTTCAAAACCTCTGCCTGACGATGGTGGGATTAACTGGAGAAGAGAATAATCATTCCTTGGCAGAGATGAAAGAACCACAAAGATCTTTTCCCTCTCTGGTTGCTAGGGATGTGCATTATTATCGTTATTGTTATTTCCTTTGATACGCAGTATTCAATTAATTTCCTTCGGCACACGTTTATGGCACTCCAAGGAGTGTTCCAGGAGCTTAGTTTTTCCAGTACATCCAGTTTGCCAGCACCCTTTGTGCCAGTTTAGCTCTTTGGGGGGGGGGGGGGGGTACGGGATGACGAAAAGGAGGTGCTCCTTCCCAAAGAAGCACTTGCCCTCCGTCATGTGCACAGATGCTGAGGAGAGGGAAGCCTGGCCATGGCTCCTATTATCCCCAGGAGAGCATTCGTGGGGTCCCGTTCAATAAAGCAGCAGTCACCACCATCTTGCTGCATTCCCTTGTCAGCCACCAAACCATAGTAAGGAAAGGAAATTGAACCCATTAAACACACACACAGATGCCTCTGTGTTGTTGCCCCGCTCAGGAGGGGAGGAAGGAGCCTCTATTAATTTCTTTTTCCTATTTTGCCTTTACCAAATGCAGTCATTTAATCATTAAAAGGAGGAGGGAGAGAAGAGGAGGGAGCGCAGGGGAGGGAGGGTGGGAAAGCATGATGAGGTGTGGCAGCATCTACTGTAATATCCATGCAGTGAGTCTCCAGGAGCAAAGCACAGAAATAGGCTGTCACACTTGTACAATACTAGGTCCTGTCAACAGCCACACTCACTGTGGTGTGTTTGTGCATCCCTTTCACTTCCCAGGGATCTTCCCACCCATCTCACACCCGGAGATTCCCTCCCCCCTCCAATGTGCTGCATCTGGGGTGCCTGACAGATCTCTGGGCAGACTGCTTAGAGCTCAGCAGCCAGCTGATTTCAGCTAGGAAGCCTGGGGACTCTGGTGTTTTTAGGTGTTGTGGCTCTAGAGCTGATGAACCACACTATCTGCATGCAGCTCTGGCGCCAGAGCCACTACAAACCCAGCAACAGGCATCACAAGGAATGGGGACCTGCTGGTGGTCCGCCCTGCAGCAATGGGCTAAGGAACAGTTGCCATCACTCAACATGCACCAGGGATCCCACATTCCATTCCCACCACCACACATGCTTGCAAAGCCCAGGCTTGGCCATGCTATCTCAAGAGTTCAGGTTTCAAGAGATGCTCTTGAGTTGCTGTATCAGACCCTGTGCTTTGAGTTTTAAGAGCATGAGGGGCTAAGTGCACAAGAACGGGCATTGCTGGGTTGGACCAAAGGCTTTGCACGGAGTCCTGCCTCTCTCTGTGGCCATAAAGACATGCCAAGAGTAACATGCATGCCTCTGCCTCAGAATCATAGAATCATAGAACAACCAGGTTGGAAGAGACCCACTGGATTATCGAGTCCAACCATTCCTGACAAACACTAAACCATGTCCCTCAGGACCTTGTCCACCTGTGCCTTAAACACCTCCAGGGAAGGTGAAACAACCACCTCCCTGGACAGCCTCTGACAGTACCCAGTGACCCTTTCTGTGAAAATTTTTTTTCCAATTTCCAGCCTAAATCTCCCCTGGTGGAGCTTGAGGCCATTCCCTCTTGTCCTGTCCCCTGTCACTTGAGAGAAGAGGTCAGCACCCTCCTCTCTACAACCTCCTCTCAGGTAGTTGTAGAGAGCAATGAGGTCTCCCCTCAGCCTCCTCCAGGCTAAACACCCACAGCTCTCTCAGCCGTTCCTCATAAGGCCTGTAATAATCTTAGAATAAAGACTGTAAGAATCCTCATAAGGTCTGTTAGAATCATAGAACCACAGAATAGTTTGGGTTGGAAGGGACCTTAAATCCCATTCAGTTCCAACCTCCTTGACATGGGCAGGGACACCTCCCACCGGATTCGATTGCCTGAAGCCCCTTCCAGCCTGGCCTTGAACACTCCAGGGATGGGGCAGCCACAGTTTCCGTGGGCAACCTGTGCCAGTGCCTCCCCACCTTCAGAGGAAAACTTCTAGTATCTCACCTAAATTTCCCCTCTTTCAGCTTAAATATGTTCCCCTCATCCTATCCCTGCACACCCTGATAAAGAGCCCTTCCACAGCTTTCCATTAGGCCCCTTTTAAGCGCTGTAAGGTCTCTCTGGAGCCTTTTCTTCAACAGTATTCCTGCTCACCACTCTTTTCCTGGGCAACTCCTGCGCCAGATGCAGCTTCCCTGCCCTCTGTAACACACCATGGAAACCTCCTCTTAATTTTTCAGACCCTTGTTGAGAACTCATAGAGTTTCAGTACCAGCTTATAGTTCAACATACGGCTTCTACCACACAGAAGGCAACCAGGTGAGCAGAAAGACCTGAACATGCAGAGCATACAGGTTTGGGGAACCATTGGATGGAATCAAACAGTTGGTAGCATATAACATATATAGATTTGTATCACCTGTAACACATTTTCAATTCAAACAGGGATAAGACCCTTCCTACCTTAAACCTTTAACCCAAGCCTGTCTTCAAAGCACATTTAAGCAGAAGCATGAGGAAAGCTTCTAGAGAACAAGTCTTACAAGGAGCAGCTGGGGGAACAGCCATTGTTTAGCTTGGAGAAGAGGAAGCTAAGAAGAGACGTCATCACTCTCCACAGCTTCCTGTGAGGAGGTTGTGGTGAGGTGAGTGTTGGTCTCTTCTCCCATGTAACAAGTGATAGGTCAGGAGGAGATGCTCTCAAGTTGTGCCAGGGGAGGTTTAGATTGCATATTGGGAAAAATTACCAAAAGAGTAGTGAAACATTGTAAGAGGCTGTCCAGGAAAACGGCAGAGTCTCCATCACTTGGAAGGGCTCAAAAAATATATAGACATAAGAACTTTGTGATACAGTTTGGTAGGAACAGTGTTGTTGGGCAATGGTTGGACTGGATGATCTTAGAGGTCTTTTCCAGTATATGTATTGCATATTGTGAATATGTATGATGAAGATGTACAGGTAATGATATAGCAGAACTTTTGTAAGTGCCAACCAGCTGCTGGGTTTGGTACCTATGGCACACAACATTGGAGAGCAAGCCTGAAGAAGGTTAAGGAGAATTATCCTGTAAGATACCATCCATTCTGTGATCAACACCTACAAGAGGAAAGCTGCAATCATCAGCTGCAATCATCAGCTTCTCCCCCCCCACCATGCATTTTTTCCTCTCCTTTCGCTTCCTTAGTTTTCTACAAAATCCAAAATAACTTTGCCAACACAAACTCAAAAAACTCCAAACTAACCTTCTACCATGTTCAAAAGTTTCAAAAAAGAAAGGACAGTGCTTCTGATATTTTTCCACACTCTCCAACAGAGGTAGAACATCTTTAAGTGGAGACCCTATAGCAGCTTTCCAGTATTTAAAGGGGGCCTTGAGGAAAGATGGTGACAGAGTTTTCAGCAGGGCCCATTGTGACAGGACAGGGAGTAATGGTTTCAAACTAAGAGAGGGTAGATTTAGACTGAATATAAGGAAAGAAATTTTTACAACAAGAGTGATGAGGCACAGGTTGCCCAAAGAGGTGGTGGATGCCCCATCCCTGGAAACATTCCAGGTCAGGTTGGACAGGGCTCTGAGCAAACTGATCCAGTCGAAGATGCCCCTGCTCACTGCAGAGGAGTTGGACTGGATGACTTGTAAATGCTCCTTCCAATCCAAGGCATTCTATGACTCTATGATTCTATTATTCTATATAATTCTGGACCTGGTGTGATGATAGGCACAATAGGTGAATATATTGATGGATGATGTTGGTGGTCATCTTAAAAGTTTGATCATGCCCCACACTATGGATGAGAGTCTGTGTAGCCGCGTGTCTGTACACTGCTCTCTGGCATCCAGATGAAACACTACCCAAGCATTTTACTGAGACCTCCATCAGAAGCTAACACAATAACCTCTCCTATGGGTTTTTAATGTTTGCTATTTCACACAGTGCTACCACTGACATGGGAGGTGCATTTAGCTATGTATCTCTAATGGTATAGGAATAAAATGCCTGGAGAAATAAATAATAATAAGCTCTTTTATAGCTTCTTATAACATCAGACCTCAGATTAATTGAAATTATATGCCTTATGCCTGCTCTTCCTCAGGACAGAGATTAAAATGGGAAATCAGCATTTGTAGCTACCTAAATGAGAATACAATGTGGGCTTTTTCTGATAGGCTGTGGTGTTTGGGTGTAGCTTTGTTTAGAAACTCAAGGCCTGAACCAAGCCCTGTCCTTGAAGATGAGTGAGGCTATTTGGATTCAAATCCCATTTGTTTTCCATGAGACAAACCCAAAAGCACCTATGTGACTTCTGAAAGTGAATGTTCAGTAGAAGGATTCTTAAGTCCTTTCAGGATGAAGTTATTTAAGGACCTAAATCCCACTACAGGCTACCTGGAACTGAGTTTCTAAATACACTAGAACGTGGTGATGTGAGGATGTCCCAAAATGGGGAGTCAACCATGAGGATGGTCAATCAAAGCCCATCACCTTCTGTCACTAAGCTGCATGAAAACCAGGGAGGACATAAGAGTGGACAGGAGTCTTAATTAGAGGTAAAATGGTACAGATTTGGGTCCCATGGGGAGCAGAAGAAGATTCTTCTATGGAATGGTACTAAAATAACACCACTGGAAGGCAGCAAATATTATTGTCACCATCTCAGACACAGCCTAAAATTTCAGGACTAAGGAGGCCATCTTTGATTTTTCAAGTGGAATTAGCAGGCTTCAAATTATTTTTTTCAATTATATTTTTAACTGCCTCCCTTTCATTTTAGAAGAGTATGTTAAGATGCAAAGCCACAAAATAAATTTTATTTTGGTTCAAATATGAAAAAAAAGGAAAATCTGCTCATCTGAGTAAACCTAAGACAACGCTTCTTTTCAGCAAATAAGATGTCCACTCAGTTGTTTACATTTCACAAGTACTATGTGTAGATTAAGGAGAGAAGAAACATGGAATACACTTTATGGTCCATGTTTTTTTATTCTTTTAGATAGTACAAGATGTTGGTCCCAATAATGGTCTTTAGCTACAATTGCATAAAGTCTGGTAAAAACATTGGAGATGGTAATATCACAAATTTTCTCCCTCAAAATTTCTGCCTTTTCCCATGTTTTAATCTTCACCTTTTAGGAGATAAGAGTGATGGGAAAATAATTTTCTAGAAAATACTAAAAAAAAATGATTTCTAGACTTTTGGGTTCGTTTTTAAAGTGTCATAATAACAGAGATCTGAGAAATATGCCTTTGCATTCATTGAGGTTTGGTAACAAGTTTCTTTCCTCTAGAATGAAAAGAGTACTTTGGGACAACATTATTACACATATAACGACCTTTTACACATGCTGAATTCATTTTATTAAGTAGCTTTACAGTAATCTATACTCATAAAATCTCAGGACTCTTCTCTCTAATGTCCTCTCTATTAATTGCTATTTGCATCAAAAAAATTAATTGCTACGGTCAACAATTTAAATTCCAACAAAATTTTTTTAAAAATTAAAAAGAAAGAAAGGGAGGGATGCAGGAAAATATTTAAAGCACAAAGAGAAATGTTTTATTCTGAGAAATATTTTATTCTTAGAAATACACATCTGGGTAATTTAGCTCATGTAGATGAATCAAAGTACTGTAATAGCAACCCCACTTACCATACATTTTGCACTGTGGTCACGTTAATGTGTTTGATTATCAGCTTGATGGCTGATGTAAACATAGCATCATCCATGAATTCCAGCAGCCACTGGTATGAACATCACACAGACAACAGGCACTTCACGTAATTAAACAGCCAAGTAGGCAAACCCAGACGAAAAAGCCATAAGTTGTCAACAGTCAGCTCATAAGGCTATGTATCACGGCTGATATATATCATGCCTGATGCTGTTGCCATCAGCGGAAAAAAAAAAAAAAAGCCTTAAGTTGGGCTTTTTGCTGAAGGTTTGGAGGTAGGAAGAGGGGGAGAGGGAAACACTTCAGTTTCTTCATTGCAGCTGATGATGATAACAAGGACAGATCATTGGTTATGAAGTTGGCAGCCTTAATCTTTCTTCCCTGCCTCATTTTTTTACTGCACCATGGGATCTTCTCTCAAGGGGTTCATACAGAATGGACTCATAGGATTTACACACATGAGCTGTGATGCCAGGGAGCACAGGTTTGCCCAGCGCTGACTGCAGTGACACCACCAACCCTCCACCCCAAATTTTCGCACATCACAGGAAATAGGACAGGACACAAGGCAATTTTTATTTAAATTAATTCCATTCTTGGGGAAAGTGAAAAGCCCCACAGAGTGGAGTAAGGACAGCAGAAACTCCTTGCAGCAGGCCCAAGCCCTCCTTACAATAGATGGATGGATGTAAATAATTGAAGAGAATCATTTTGTAATGCACTGACCCCTGAGCATTGCACATCAGTCATGCGGATACCATCTCTTTCCAACCCAGCCCACCCAGCCCTCCTCTTTGCTGTGCACATCATTAATGACCTTTTATGAGAATTAACTGATACTAACGCATCAGCTACAGATCTACTGCATTTTTTAAAAGTTCATCCACTTGTTTGCCTGCACAGATTAGTTTTGTAAAAACTATTATCATGATTTAAACAGCTTGTTATGGGAATGTCTATTGAGCTACCAGGTAGCATTTTCCACCCTGTTCATGCAAAGCATTAAGGACTGACAAAAAAGGAACAATGGGGCCCTGTCAAACTCTGGTGAGGACCCACCTTGCGTACTGGGTGCAGCTTTGGGTGCCACAGGATGAAAAGGGACATAAAACTAATGGAGAGTGTCCAGAGGAGGCCACAAATTTAGTTGGGTCTTAGAGGGGAAGCTGCATGAGGATTGGCTAAAGTCACTTGGTCTGTTCAGCCTGGAGAAGAGGAGGCTGAGGGAAGAGCTCATCATGGTCTGCAGCTTCCTTGCAAGGGAAGGAGGAGCAGCAGGCGCTGAGCTCTTCTCTCTGGCAACCAGTGATGGACCTGAGGGAATGAGAGAAGATGTGCCAGAGGAGGGTTAGGTTGAGTATTAGGTAAAGGTTCTTCCCTCAGAGGTTGGACAACACCCTTAGACCCATCGTATGAATGTTGGGGTGTCCTGTGCAGGGACAGGAGTTGGACTCAATGATCCTTGTGGGTCCCCTCCAACTGAGGTCATTCTATAACTCTCTGATTCTGTGATTATAATAGAAGCTATTACGGCAAGCCTGACATGAGGAGACCCAAGACCATGGGAAATTTAGGGATATTTTTTATTTTGGTTCATTTTCCGTATGTGAGTGGATAGACAAACCAAGAGGTGAATGGGTAGGGAGGTGCATGAGTGAGTGGAGGAGTCTCCCAGTCCCTCCTGGGCACCCCTTTCTCCAGCAGAAAGAGATGGGATGGGCTGCAGGTGAGAAGCATGGAGCAAAAAGTTGTTTTCTCTCCTGAAGGGCAAAACTGTAAGCCTAAAGACCTAAGTGAAAATAAAATAGAACAACTCTCCTCACACTCCAGCTTAGAAATTGAAATCACTGTAAATGGATGAGACATTTCCAGCATTTGTGTGTTTCCTGGTCATCCCAAAGGCTTTTACCCTTCAAGATTTATTTACACACAGGAATGTAAGTGACCACGTTAACAACAGCAACATGGTAGATATCTGTATTGCACGCTCCATGCCCAGGTCCCTCAACAGTTTATAAGCATTAGCTAAATAGACATCACTGTGTAAGTGGTTTTGTACTGATTTTTTTTTCTGGTAGGAAAGCCAAGGCATTGATGGGTAAGTAATTTATCCAATATCACATACATGTGGGCAGCAGAATGAGAGTTTCTTCTTGCAATGAGTACTTCCATTGAATCCACCAGGACAGTTTATGCTGCAGGGTTGCAAAGGCATCTGAGGAAATGCCGGCGTAATAACAGAGAAAGGCAAGCAATTAACAAAAAAATAAGATAATTTCTGCTTTTGGGGATGAAATCATGATAGTGTAATCTTCTAGAACATCTCCCCATGCTGCCCAGCCTCCCTCAAGGACTCAAGGGAGAAAAAACCCACAGTGCACACTACCTGTCCTTGCAGAAAGGTCTTCTCCCCCTGCCAAAACAGGGGATGCTAAGGCATACCCCTAACTCAGATAAAAGCTGTGATATCTCACACCCATCCAGGTTGGTCTAACACTGACAGCAGATGGATAGACAGAGTAGAAAGCAAGCAGATAGATCTATCTTCTGAAGACATTTTAAAGAAAACCTTCTTACAAGATGACTGTCAGAGCCCTGATTTTGCTTCTCAACAACCACACATACACCTTTCTAACTAGGAGGCTGCAGCTGAGTGTGGCACTACAGGCAGGTTGAACACTGAGTAAGAAGACAGAAAAATGGCAATTACCACCTCTGAGGTATGAGACAATTACAGAACTTTATGTCAGTCCAAGTCAAGGCACTGGAGAAACTCAATTGCAGATATGAAGTGGTAGAAAAGTAAATTAGACCTTTAATTTTACAGGTTAAAAGTGCTTTAACTTCATTAGGCTGACAGAATTGAAACAAAGTTTGGAGGAGAAAAAAGGTGACAGATATGGTGCTATGATCTTATGTATAATTTGAGTTTTCCTAAGATGGACCAAGTCATTTGTGCTTAGCATATTCCTTTGATAAGACCTAACTTTTTTAAACAATGAATTAAATAGGTGGCATTTATTCTTTCTTCAGAGAAGGATTAGCTGATTAGTGAAACTGGACAAGCTGGAGCTCAGAAAGAAAATTGTAAGGTGTTTACTGGTAGGTGAAATAAGAGTTTCCAGTAACAGAAGAAGTGCCACACTGGGAGTACCATGTTAGCGTGGCTCCTCAGGGACTGGTTTTTTAGTAGTCATATTTAAAATTTCTAGGAGTGACCTTCTTATAAAAAAATAGGCATTTCCTAATGTTGTCTTGGTTTTTTCCCCTGAAAATGCAAAGAACATTGTTTTGGGGAGGATTGACATGCTGCGCAGGAGGAGTTGCATGACCTTGAAAACTGAGTTTAGTTCCAGTTCTGAGAAACAGAGTGGTAGTGCTGAAAGGCAAGTTAAAAAAAATCTTCTAGTATCTTCTGTGAATGAGTAAGAAGAAAAACCTGGGTGCATTCATGACTGATGCAGTTACAAATAAATGCAAATAAGACATATGACATAGAAAAGATTTTCAGCAGAGCAACAGAAAAAGTGGTAGTATTTTGTACAAGGGACAGAGGATCTCTCCTCAAAGACTCTGATGTTTTTAACAACACCACATTAAAGTATTCAGCTTAGAACTGATGTTGCAGAAGGATTTCTTGTCTAAAATGGGAGTATCACAGGGGACAGGACAAGAGAGAATGGTCTCAAGCTCTGCCAGGGGAGACTTAGGCTGGACATTAGGAAAAATTTTTCACACAAGGGGTCATTGGGCACTGGAACAGGCTGTCCAGGGAGGGGGTTGATTCACCTTCCCTGGAGGTGTTTAAGGCACAGGTGGACAAGGTGCTGAGGGGCATGGTTTAGTGTTTGATAGGAATGGTTGGACTCGATGATCCAGTGGGTCTCTTCCAACCTGGTTGTTGTATGATTCTATGATTCTGTCAGACTCTTTCTTCTAAAACCATAAGTCCTAATACAGGAGGAATGTAGTCTCCTGCCAAAGGTGACTGTGCAATGCCATTACCAACCACAGTGAATCATAGAATCATAGAACTGGTAGAAAAGACCATCATATCCAACCACAAACTTAACACTGCCAGCTCTACCACTAAACCATGTCCCTAAACATCACATTTCAACCCCTCCAGGGATGGTGACTCTAACACTTCCCTGGGCAGCCTCTGACAGTGCTTGACAGCCCTTCTAGTGAAGAAATAATTCCTGAAGAACCATACCAAATGACACAGGCAGCAATTTCCAGATCCTGACATTCATTTAAATGCAACTGGGATTTTCTGGCAAGTCATATCAAGCAATCAAAAAGGTAACAACAGATGCTGAATGGGTTTGGTGTGCTTCATGGGCTAGAGGTTTCTTATACAGAGAAACCCTATATCTCTGTCAGGGTAATATTGACCTTGCTACAAACTATGAGAAGCTACAGACAAATGGGGTTTTAGACCCTGGGTGGCATTTCCAGCAAGTCCTGTTGCAGGAAATGTTTGGTGTCCAGCCTTCATTGTCTTCCACTCCAGCCAAAGCCAGACCCAAGGCTGGGTTCCCAGACTCTCCTGGTCATAGAGGAGATTTGCTGCAAGCAGCACATTGACCAAGGAATATTCTGAGACAGTCATCAGGATAGCAGCCCTCTTAGGAGAGAAGCCAGATCGTCAGACCATGATGGAGAAAAGGAACAGCTTTTATGACTGGAAGGCTGTCATGCTATTGACTTGAGAGTGAAACATGAAGCAAATTAATCCCATGTATGAACATGTGGGAAATGAGACCACATTCCCCTCATATGGCTCTTCACAGACTCAGAAAACTTTAAATTGCCCTCACTTTAATAGAAAATAAATAAAAATATAATTAAAAAGAAGACAAGAATGTTTTCCACAAAGAGATGGCAAGTCTACATTCTATGAGACAGGACATCAAGCAATGACAGGATAGGATGCTCTCAGAAGCATCACAGAGATGGGGAATGTTTAGTCTTTATCTGGTCTAGACTTTAGATGTATTGTCATTTGGGGAAATACATCAGTGGCACAGGTGAGATCCTGAATGTGGTTTGGGCTCCTTTCTGTTTGAGAAATGAATCTGGATCATGCAGGTATTTCCCAAATCATTCATCTGCCCAGTACTTCTCCATGAAAGTAGATGTTCTTCAGCAAACAACATCCTTCCTTAATAGCAAATCTGGGCTCACATCAGCATACCTTTAAACTTAAAGTAATTGTCAGGACAACAGTAACCAAGCTGAACTGTACAAGTAGAGGTCTTATCCCATCCAAATCAAATCAGCACAGGGTTTTCTTCCCGCTTTCTTGACTTTCATACTTAAAGTTGAGTCAATGAGTGCTCTGAAGTGAGTTGAAAACCACAGGCAAATTCTTGCTGGCTAGAAGGCTTTCAAGAACTTTTTATCTGCTTGGAGCTTCTTTAGAGCAACACGCACCCTATTTCTCCCTCCTTAGTCTTTTTGTTTGAATGTAATGGAATTGTGCTTGTTTGGGAAAGGGGATCACAGAATCACAAAACCGTTGACTTGTAAGTACTGAAAGGGCCCTCTGGAGTATTTCCAGCCCAACCTCACTGCTAAAGCAGGGTCACCTCCTGCATGTGGGACAGAAACAGGTTCAAGCAGGTTTAGGTGTCTCCAGAAGATATTTCACACCATTTCTGAGCAGCCTGATCCGGTGCTCCATCACCCAAACAGGAAAGAAGTTTTTCCTTATGTAAAGGTGGAACTTTCTGTGCTCCAGTTTGTGCTCAGTGCCCCTTGCCCATAAAACATGTCTGATAAACGGAACCAAAATGTCAAAGAAACAGAAGTTTCCCTTAGGTCTGGCTATGTTTTATATGAAATGTTGCATACTAATCATAATTTGTCATCATCTTCATAAATTCTTATAGAAGTAATACAAATCACCACAGTCAATTAATCAATCTGTAATTAGGAACTGACACGAACATTTACTACCATCAGGCATAATTTATATGATTACAGATGATTAAATAAAATGTAATTGAGTGAACAGGCAATTTGTTAAGCACATGTAAATTCAGCCATACCACCTCAGGCTGTGATCTTGTCAGATCTCAATAGCTAAACAGGGTCAGGATGGGTCAGTGTTTTGATGAGAAACCCCAAGGGGGAAACCCAGGTGCTGCAGGAAGGGGTGATGGTTATTAGGTAGCACTCTTCTTGCTGAGATCATGTTGAAAGCATAGAGTCTCTAACATGTTATTGGAGAGATGGACGTGAGCTATTAAAAGTGCTGCTTGAGCAGTTCTTGAGAGAGGTGGGAATTTGTCTCCTGGACTTGGGTTAATTTAAACTAGAGTGCACATCTGGCCAGTCACCATGAGGAGACAGTAAACCATGGCACCCTGACACTTGCTTCTCTTCAGCAGAGCTCAAAGATGTGTTGCTTTGGTGATTTAGTCTGCCTAACTCTGATACCTCTATCTTCATTATTTAGAGAAGAGGGAAACTTCATAAAATAAGCACATAAATTCCTCTTCTGCTTAGTGAAGAGGGGCAAGTGCTCTTGAAAACCAACTAAGGCAGAACCTGTCTACCTAACCCAGGTGCTCAATCTCCTGCAAAGATATCTACGTCCCTTCACTGACTGGAAGGAGGGGCTACTCATGTACATTCAGACAATTGCTTAGTTGAAACACAGGCATAAAATGGATCTTGGTCCCAGATGTTTCTGCAGGCCTTGAGGATGAATGAGTTAGCCAACAGCTGCTGGACCCAAGAAGAAGGAAATGAGAGTTTCTTCTTAGCTCTCCATCTAAAACCAGCTGACATCAGTAGACAGTCCCATGGGAATTGCTAAAAGAAACACTGAGAAAACTCCTTCCTTTTATTCTTTTATGTTTTTTATGGCATCAGGACAAAATCCAACTAAGTGAATGATTTCTTGAAAAGTTCAATGTGTTCCAAAATTGGCTTTGGGCACACAGCCAGGGAAATGCAAGACGTTTCCTTGAATTAGTGCACAAAAATAAACTTGAACTATTCAGATTAATTCCATTTCTGTAGTCTTAAACAAGTATATTTTTGCCTCCTTTGGTTTTAGTTTCAGCATGTCTTATGCCAAGACATCTCATTTAAAATAATTAAAACCATTTGTTTTAATACCATGCAGCCATTTCTGTAGTGCTTTGCCTGTTCATTTTTTTGTGTGTTTCCCTCAAGTCCAGTGTCACTCCCAGTAGGAATTGGAGCAGACATCTGACAGAGACATGAATGAAATCACTCTGCCTTTGCTTCATGGAAGGCAAGCAGAGAGGCCAACTGGAGCTAAAACAAAATGATCTTTGATTATTAAATGGATACTTATATAGCTGGATAACCAGATGTGTTTGACAGTGGATGTGAAAAGCATGCTGGGCAGGGGGTACCTCAGGATTAGAGCAGAAAGTAACACAAGCTTTCTTCTCTGAAACAATTAGTGAAATCACTTTCTGGACATAAAGAGCACTGCATATGCAACATTATACATTGGGCCTGCACAACCAATTTGGGTCAGTACGATGTTTAAACTCTTAAGTGGTACCACTAATCTCCATTAATCTGACTTCAAAGATGAGACATAATGCTCCGTACAAGAGACTAAGAGTTGTTAATGCATGTTCCTCAGATGGAGCACTAATACAGGACTCCAGTAGAAAGAACGGTATCTTCCGGGCTTGGGCACAATGGTTAAAAATAAATATCTATTTAGAGATCTATCCAGAACTGCTCTGCTCTTTGGGTTCTTTCCACCCAGTTGTGCCCTTCCTCACTGTAGGTTCAAAAATGGACATGAGGCTGTCCTCTCATTTGGGTTATTTTGTTCCTCCACTGCAAAATACCTACGATTTCTGTTTCCTTGTGCACCTGGGGCACAACAACCCTATGCAGAGCTACAGACTGGGTGAGGTCTGTTTGGAGAGCTGCCAGGAGGAGAGGGACCTGGGGGTGTTGGTCGACAGCCGGCTGAACATGAGCCAGCAGTGTGCCCAGGTGGCCAAGAAGGCCAATGGCATCTTGGCTTGTATCAGAAATGGTGTGACCAGCAGGTCCAGGGAGGTTATTCTCCCTCTGTACTCGGCACTGGTGAGACCGCTCCTTGAGTACTGTGTCCAGTTCTGGGCCCCTCAGCACAAGAAGGATGTTGACGCTCTGGAGAGTGTCCAGAGAAGAGCAACAAAACTGGTGAAGGGGCTCGAGAACAGGCCTTATGAGGAGCGGCTGAGAGAGCTGGGGCTGTTTAGCCTGGAGAAGAGGAGGCTGAGGGGAGACCTCATTACTCTCTACAAATACCTGAAGGGAGGTTGTAGAGAGGAGGGAGCTGGCCTCTTCTCCCAGGTGTCAGGGGACAGGACAAGGGGGAATGGCCTCAAGCTCCGCCAGGGGAGGTTTAGGTTGGATATTAGGAAGAAGTTTTTTACGGAAAGGGTCATTAGGCACTGGAATATGCTGCCCAGGGAGGTGGTTGATTCACCTTCCCTGGAGGTGTTTAAGTTACGGGTGGACGGGGTCCTGAGGGACATGGTTTAGTGTTTGATAGGAATGGTTGGACTCGACGATCCGGTGGGTCTCTTCCAACCCGGTCATTCTGTGATTCTGTGATTCTGTGATTTCCATGATAAACTACCGATCTTCTTTAAGTGGGAAGAGTTAGGGCAGTGAGCCATGGATTCTCCCCAAAACATGTGGGATGTAGAATGCAAGGATGACCAACCAATATTCAATCTCAGCCCCATGATTATGACTCAGGAATGACCATAGAAGCCGATAAAGTGATGCTGGTCTAAAACACGTAACTGAGAAGATCATCTCTAAGAGCTGCTCTCATGCTAGAAACACAGCTTTGAAATTTCTTCTTTTTTTTTGTTGTTCCAGTGTAATATGTAGTTTCATGATGGGTCTCAGAAATGAGTGAAGAGTCACCACTCTGACCAAGCAGCATTACCCTATGTATTCCTAAAGCCCCCAGGAAAGTGTTTGTGTTCAAATTATTGGAAGAAAAGCAACATTTTTGTTAAAAACATTGAAAATTCACCTTTCTTTAACTCCACAAGTTTTTGAGATAGATTAAGTTCTCTTTGCATTTTTCCAGCATTCGTTACTGAAATGTTTCCTAAAGCAATTCATTGAAATTCATCATAGTCATGGAGAAAGAGGTTCTCTTTTTCTTATAAGAAAAACAATAATAATCTTTCCTGGTTAAAGTAGTGTTGATTTAAAGAATAGTTACATGTGTTTTACAAAACAGAAATAATAACAATGGTTTCAACCTCAAATTTTCTGTCTGATTAATTTTGAAAAGCTTTACTCAAAAAAATATATGCCTGGCAGAAAAGGTCCTGTCTAATTGTGTTGCCAAGCCAAAAGCCTTATTCTGTAAATGCTATGAGATCTTTCCAAGAAAGGCATAATCATCTAAGTGCCAAGCTGTAAAACACAAGCAAAATCTAAATGGCACTTAATCTGTGCCTTGTTGGAGAGAGATTGCTGGTAACTTTCAAGGAAAAACAACTAACTTAAGTTCTGGTGTAAAAAGTCTCTGGTTTCAAAACTTTAACTGGAGTAGTCTCCCCAGATCATGTATCAGGCGTATAACCACAACCAGCATCCAGTGTGAGTCTGACCATGGATGTCCTCACAGCAGTGACAGCTTTAAGATCATCAAATTGGTAAGGTTGGAAAACACCTCTAAGCTCTTCCAGTCCAACCCTAAGCCAAACACCACTGTGCCTACTAAACGTGTCTCGAAACACCATATCCACACCGTTTTTTAACACCTCCAAGGACAGAGACTCCACCGCTTCCCTGGGCAGCCCTTGCTAATGCTTCACCACTCTTTCAGTAAAGAAAATTTTCCTGTTATGCAATCTACACCTCCCCTGGCACAACTTGAGGCCATTTGGCTTTGTCTTTCTTTTGGATGGTGCCTCCTCTCCTCCTGCTTATTGTGCTCCTTATCTGAACATTGGCAGACTGTTAAGTAAGATTTCATGCAATTGCTGAAATTCTCATTTGTCCCCAAGGAGTCCACCACAGGAGACTGTCACAGTGAAAGAGTTCCTCAGGTCCATGAATAAACAATCTTGTTATTCTCTGCCTCCCTCAGAGGTTACTACATCTGCTGCTGAAATGGTTTGACTGCTGCAAACTAGTTATAAAATTATTTAGTTAATAAAGGCAGGTAGGAAAGTTTCTAATTATCCCTACAATAAAACTCTCTTGCAGCTGTAGGATTTGTCTTACCCTGCAGCAAGGCGGGACACATCTCACACTGCTCAGGCTGTGAAGAATCAGCCCAGTGGGTGGGATTTGGCTCCACATGGAGACACACAAGACTCAATCCAGCTGCCTTAATGCAAGTGTCCAGCAACATTAGCAAGGACCCTCAACAACTTACCTGATCTTAAGTCTTGCTCCAGAAGAACACTCCTCCCTTACAATCCTCTCATAATTTGATACTCCAGAGAGTCATGGATATCTCATATGGCAGTAGACACTTAGATTTTAGCATCCAGAACAATTATTTGTACCACCTCAGTCTCCATTGTCTCTGCTGGAGGCTGGGGCGGTGGTGTACATGCAAAGATCTATGCATCTCCAGCCACAAGAGTGAGACACCTCTCCATCTACGTACATCATCTAAATCCTTTGTATAGGTAATGAAAATAGATGTCCTTCAACCACATCTGACATTACTTGCCTTGGATATATCACCCCAAAGAGGTCCCTCATCGCAGACATAGCCCATACTCCCCAGACTTGATTCAGTTGTCTAAAAGTCATGTGTGGTGCTAAACAGACAAACCAGCATGGGAGAGCATCCATGTGGGGCTAGCAATCTGGCAGCTGCCAGCAGGGTAGCTGACAGGTCAAGGAGCACAGACACTTAGCCTCTTGGTGAAGGCAGCTATGGAAATTTTCGGTGGCCTCATTAAAGGTGTCACATTATTAAATCACCAGGAAAACCACCACTGACTTCAGCCCAGACAGGACTTCATACCATAACTAGCTCCTATTGGTCTGATTTTTCCCGCGTAACAAGCAATAGAATGAAACGCAATGGCTTCAAGTTACACCAAGGGAGGTTTAGACTGGGCATTAGGAAAAATTTCATTACTGGAAGAGCAGTGAAGCATTGGAAGGATCTACTCAGGGTAGTGGAGCAGTCTCCATCCCTGGAGGTGTTCAAAAAACATGTAGATGTGGCACCTCAGGACACAGTTTAGTAGACATGTTAGTATCGTGTTGATGGTTGGAATCAATGATCTTGGAGGTCTTTTCCAACCCTAACAATTTTATGACTCTATGTTTGCAGACATGAAGTGGGCACAGGTCTTGATTAAGTAAGATTACATGAAGAGTTTGTCCCACACTTTACCAGGGAATTTTACTTTCCCCTTGCTTTTCCTATCGGGAATCTCATTTTCTGATTTACCTTTGGAGAAGACAAAGGTGACCTCCCCAGTGGAGGGCAGGCTGCCTGTTATTTGACATATGCTGCTAAATGACAGCGTGTTGAAGCATAAAAAAAGATGTTGGCTGAAGTTTTATGTGGAGTTTTATAAGGCAGTAACATAGACTATAAGCTGGTGCATTTAGGCGTCTGGGTGGGGAAATTTATGAAAAATGCATGAGAGGTTTGTGTAAGAAATGCAGTTCACTGGTGTTTCATATTCATTATTCTTTTTTTTTTCAATGAAATTATCCTAACAAATGTTTTTCTGGAGCTGAAGAGAAAGTACATGCTCAGTAAGTCAGGGTCCTTAAGTACTCATTGACACAAGAGGCGACAACAACTCTGCAGGAGCCTTTATGGGTCTCTCAGGGTTGTTGGTTTTTTAAGCCTGTGTATTATGGATTTCCACAACAGGTGTTAACAGCTCAAGGCATCTTAATGCCTATTGGATTAAATAATGCACATTTTTAAAATTGCATGAAGTCTCCCCCACTGGGGAAAAGCTATCCTTTCCGCTTTTACTTTTTAAACAAAAATAAAGCATGTATTACAAATATTACCAAAGAAATGGTAAAAGCAACACAGAAGCTGGGCTGAAATTCTGTGCTTATCTCAATCCTCCTTTACCCAAGTCCTGAGGCTCCCGGAGCAGAAAATAAGCGGAGAGCAAATGGATATGACCATGGCCAGAAAAGGTATGGAGGGATTGTAGAGGTTGGGACACTGGGACGGAAGCAGTGGTTAAACTGGTTAAAGGGTCTTTCATGCTTTTGCACCAATTCAGCCGACATACAGCAACAGAAAGTCTAATCCAAAGCTTTACTGGAAAGAAAACATAGGTGAATGAACCAATTATCAAGAGTGGAGGGCAACTGGCATCTCTTGGAGGGTCCACCCAGCTCCAGTGGGGGAGAAGCACAGGACACAGTGGATCCCATGTGGGCATGCTGTCTTCTGGTGGTCCCCCTGGACTCTGGACTCTCCAGTCAAGCAGACATGTCCACCTTGATGCCCACATGTGGTCTGGAGGCCTGGAGGCCCACGGGCATTGCAGTAGAGCAGAAGGTATGGATACAGTCATGCTTGGTGTGGGCAAAAGCAGAGGCCAGCCCAGAACCTCCTCTCCTGGGAGCTACTACCCTCCTTGGATGCCCATTCTGGGGACTTGTCCTGCAATAAGCTGGGGGTGCTGTGTTAAAATTTTGACTGTCGTTTGGGCATTAATCATGGGTCTAAAAGCATTTATTAATGCCCTGTTGATAGCTAACAATGATGCACTGCTGCCCCCGCCCTTTTGCTATATGCAAACAGTGGTGATTAAGCACCAGATTAAACATCTTCATGAATATTTAAAATGCTGGTTTTGAAAGTTTCCTGTCCTTTTACACTAATAGCCCCATTAAAACCTGTTTACAAGCCAGTCAGGAGAGTAACTGTGTGCACTTAAAACACGAGAGAGTTCCCCTAGAGGAGTGCTTTAACCACGTGAGAATGGCAGCTGATCAATAGGGACCTTAAAGTAAGACTGTCTGCCTAAACCCAATGGAAACAGCCCTTACAGTACAGATATAAAGAACTGGCAAGCGTCCAACTGGTTAATTAGGGAGGCAAAACGGTAATAATAACAACAATAATATTTGCTTGAAGGTCCAGCTGTCCTGGTCCTGGGTGTCTGGCTACCATGGGACTTCTCAGAAGATGCCTTAAAGATGTTAACAGCAGCCAGGAAAAGGCCGGGGAAAGTTTTAAATAAACTCAATAGCTTGGTGTTTCCTGGATCTTCTTATCTTCTACATATCAGCTCCTGACTGCACACAGCCACAGCCTACAATGTGTTTGCAGATGTCATATGAATTCCATTAATAATTAATATTAACTTCATCTTAGTATAGAATGATAGAATTGTTTCAGTTGAAAAGGACCTTATACATCATCCAGTTCAAACTCCCTGCCATGGGCCAGAACACCTCCCACTGGATCCGGTTGCTCCAAGCCCCATGCAACCTGGCCTTGAACACCTCCAGGGATGGGGCAGCCACAACTTCTCTGGGCAAGCTGGGTCAGGGACTCCCCACACTCACTGCAAAACATTTCTTCCTAAGATCTCATCTACATCTCCCCTCTTTCAGCTTAAAACTTCTTCCTCATCCTATGCTTGTGCTCCCTGATCAAGAGCCCATTCCCTAGCTTTCCTGGAGCCTCTCCCCATACTGGAAGCTGCTCTATGGTCTTCCCAGAGCCTTCTCTTCTCCAGGCTGAATAACCCAAACTCTCTCAGTCTGTCCTCATATGGCAGGTGCTCCAGCCCTCAGATCATCTTCCTGACCTCCTTTGGACCTACTCCAACAGATCCATGTCCTTCCTGTGCTGAAGGCTCCAGAGTTGAATCTAAGATTTCAGATGAGATCTCACAAGAGCAGAGCAGAGGGGCAGAATACCCTCCCTCACCCTGCTGGTCATGCTGTTCTGAATGCAGCCCAGGATACGGTTGGTTTCTGGGCTGCAAGTGCACGTTGCTGGCTCATGTCCAGCTTCTCATCCCCCAGCACCCCAAGCCCTTCTCTGCAGGGCAGTTCTCAATCCATTCTCCACCCAGCCTGTAATAATATGGTTGAATAAATGCCACTTTTAATATATAGGCTGCATATCCATAATATAAGAGGTGGGCGTATTCAACCAGTGCTGTTAGCCCTGAACTTAAATCTATAACACCAAACCCTCTTACATGGACATTACTCTTAGCCCACTCTCTGTTATTCACCATAGGTTATATTGTGGTCACTTCATTGCCTTGTTCAAGTAACAGGACCATGAAGCATCAGAGCAGGATTGTGGAGGAGTATGAGTCCAGCATGGGAGGTAAGTGCTTAAACACCGTGAAAAACCTGAGCCTTTGTGTCTGTTCTGGTGCTACGAAGTGCACTGGAAAGAAATCTATTGATATCAGTGGGCTTTGGATTAGGCTCCTGCTGCGTTATTAAGTGAATTATTAATTATTAATAATAACATAACAGAAATCACATGTTGCCTTATTCAACGATTCAATTTTGCCTTATGTGGGGGTTTTTGAAAATACAGTCACCAACTTTAAATACAAGTGTAGATTGATTGTTCAGCCTCCTTATTCATTGCCAAGGAGAGAGTATGCTTACATATGGGTGTCCAGTTTTAAATGAATATTGATTGACTGAAATTCATGCTGTCTGCTTCAGTTTAACTGTTTGGCAAAACTAGAGATGTCAATAAAACTGGATTGAATTTTGAACAGTATTAAAACTTTCTGGAGCCAGGATAATCATGATGGAAAAAAGTAATAAATGGCTGGAGACCTTGGAAGTATGGGGCTTTTCCTACTGCTGTGAAGCCCTCTGGGCTTCAGGATGTTTAGGCCTGCAGTTAAAATCCCAGTAGAGCTGCAAATTGTCTTTCTGTGCCTCTGGCTGCAGCAAGTTCGCAGATGACACCAAGCTGAGTGTGCACTTGCCACACCAGAAGGACGGGATGTCATCCAGAGGGACCTGGACAGACTGGAGAAGTGGGACTGTGAGAACCTCATGAGGTTCAACAGGGCCAAGTGCAAAGTCCTGCACCTGGGTTGGGACAATCCACAGTTTCAATACAGGATGTGGGGGGGATGTGATTGAGAGCAGCCCTGCAGAGAAGGACTTGGGTGTGGTGGTCAATGAGAAGCTCAATATCAGCCAGCGGTGTGTGCTCACAGCCCAGCTGTATCCTGGGCTGCATCCAAAGCAGCGTGGCCAGCAGGGCAAGGAAGGGGATTCTGCCCCTCTATTCCTCTCTTGTGAGATCTCATCTGGAGTTCTGTGCCCAGTTCTGGAACAAGTAATACTAGGAGAGCTAGCTGTGCTTGCATGGTTTACACAAGACTGTGCATAAAAGCAGGTAGCAAAGCAAGGATCAGACTGCCTTGCAGGTTTGGTGTGTACCCCAGCCCTGGGCAAGGGTCCACCCCAGTTTTGGGGTGATACTGTGAAGAGACAGCTCCACAATATCACAGCAAGGCCAAAGGATGGTGCCCTCCTGCACAAAAGCAGCAGGACTGCAGAGAGATTGAAGACTCATCTTCTTTGCAGCAGGTTTTTCCTGGGAAGTGGACTGTGACTTAGTAAAATAACACCAGAAAAGGCACTCCACACAGTCCTCTTGTTTCTACTGCCGCAGAGCTGTCAAAGCTAGTGTCCATGCTTATTACTTATCAATTAATTAACAATCATGAATGAAAGCAGATGGGAAACACTTTCATTTCTGGGCAAAACCAATTCGTAATGGAAATCCTTTAAAATCAGGTATTTGCTTGCTTGATTTCTAAACATCGTCTTTCCAATGAACACAAGCATTTACCTTATTTAAGGTAAGTAATATAGGGACTTGCATGCTCACAGGGGTAAGTTAGAAAAAAACCTTATCAGGTTGTTTCCTGGTTTTAGAAGCAGCTGTAGATATTTTTAAGCCCATTTTCTCCACATTTCTCACTTGTGATGCAGAAAACTCACCTTGTGGAGGTAGAAAATTTGGTTCGTTCTGGGGCATTTCACTGTTTGTGGTTGGAAAGTGACCCTGCAGTCAGATGCTTTATCACAGATAAAGGGAGGCTAAATCATGGTGCTGGAATACGTACGTACAATAGAATCATAGAGTTATGGAAATTTTTGGTTGGAAAAAACCTTTGAGACCATAAAGTCCAACTATTCCCATCTGCCACTAAGCTATATCCCTGAATACTTCATCTAGCTGTTTTTTAAATCCTTCCAGGGATGGTAACTCCACCACTTCCCTGGGCAGCCTGTTCCAGTGCCTGGGAACCATTTTTCCCAAAATCCAACCTAAAACTCTCCTGGCACAACTTGAAGCCATTTCCTCTTGTCCCATCACTTGTTATTTTGGAGAAGAGATCAGTACCCACCTCACCACAACCTCCTTTCAGGGAGATGCAGAGCACCATGAGGTCTCCACTCAGCCTTCTCTTCTCCAGAATAAACAGACTCATTTCCGTCATCCACTGCTCACAAGACTTGTTCTCCAGACCTTTCCCCAGCTGCTCACACCATTTCTGATCCAAGCCAAGATGTCATCGGCCTTCTTGGCCACCTGGGCCACTGCTGGCTCATGTTCCGTCGCTATCAACAAACACTCCCAGGTCCTTCTCCTCCAGGCAGCTTTCCAGCCAGACTTCTCCTAGTCTGTAGTTGCACAGGGTTGTCTTAAGGACTTATGCCAACAGAAGGTAAATAATTCCAAATTAACCTTCTACAGTTTTAGGAGGGGAAGGGGAAGGGGAAG
>WAAB01012952.1:67019-78381 GCA_013389865.1 Piaya cayana | reverse complement strand
ATTCTAATTTCTATTTTAAGTCAATCCTAGTAAGAGGGACATATTCCAAGAAATGACTGTGGCCAGTAGTAAAAAAAAAAAAGCAGAGTTGGCTGCGTGTGCACACCCCTAGGCAGCGTGCGACCCAAAAAAGGCTCTGTTAGTAGATGGGGTTGCATGATGGGCCACCGAACTGTTCCTAGAAGAATGCGACAGTACCAGTTTCTTGTCAAAATTAAAAAAAACCAACCCCAAACTAATAACCAGTTTCTGCTCATAAACAACTGGTGAATCAGAAAGAACCTCGCTGGCTGCGGCAGGGTGGCTGCTCTTCACGTGGTGAGCTCACACATCTTCCTGCGGGAGTAAGAGGGAGCATAGCTTGTATTCCTGAGAAATGACCAACAGGAATAAAAATTCTGCAAAGAATTCTTTTCAGCCGGCAGCAGCTTAAGATTTTTGGATCAGAATTAAAAACTTTTTTTCCCAGTCCAGCCAAAGGACAGCAGAGTGGGTGTTTACCAGTCAGCTTTGGGAATAGAAAAAGGAAAAATCCATCTGTTTACCAGACTATGAGTGAGCTTGAAAAAAATTGTCCTGTCCTGTTTTGGAAAATAAAGTGGTCTGAGAGTCCAAGAATTCCCAAGGCAATTGGCAGGATCTGCTTACAGAGAGGCAGGTATTGCGATAGTAGAAGTAAACACTTGTAAACTGCAAATAGATGCAGAGAGAACAAAAAGGCTGAGGTAAAAAGAGGGGCTTTTGGTAGGAGCATCATTAAATATTTATCTTTTGTGCTGTATCCTTAAGGAGCTGCTCAGCAAACTGGAATAAACAATGTTCAGTGGACGTTTCTAAAGAACTTTTGCCCCTGCCCACCACTTCTAAATCCTATACAGATGTTTGCTATGGGAGATCCGCTGTGTCAGTGACCAGTTTGCATGATCAAGCTGCTATGGTAGGTAACCAAGAACGAAGAACAGAGATAATAGTGCTTGGTTGGATAAGGCTTTGAGCATCCTGACCCAGTGGGAGTTGGAAGGCTTTGAGGTCCCTTCCAATACAAACCCTTCCATGATTCTGTAGTAAAGAGGGGAGATGCACAGTGTGCACTGGGGCACTGAAATTTTTCACAGCAATTGTGTTAATGCAGTGTTGTCCACCCCAAGCTTTCTCAGACCAGCTGTTTCCCTGCTTGCTCCCCTCCAAAACTCATGAGTTGGCTTAAAAAAAGAGAGAGAGATCTTTCCTAGCAGGGCAGCAAGATAGAAGGCTCTGTGCTTTGTAGTTGATGCTTGAAGGGAAGCTGTCTGCCTGAAACATGAGTGAAGAGCTGGAACCCCATCCAACCTGGCCTTGAACACCTCCAGGGATGGGGCAGCCACCCCTGCTCTGGGCAACCTGGGCCAGGGCCTCCCCACCCTCACACAAGAACATTTCTCCCTATGATCTCATCTCAATCTCCTCTCTTGTGACTGGAAACCATTCTCCCTCATCCTGTCCCTGCCCTCCCTCATCATGAGCCCCTCCCAAGCCATTTTATAAGGAGCCCCTTTCAGTGCTGGAAGCTGCTCTAAGGTTTCTATGGAGTCTTCTCTTCTCCAGGCTGAACAATCTCAGCTCTCTCAACCTGTCCCCATATGGGAGGTGAACCAGCTCTTGGATCATCTCTGTCCTCTCCTCTGGACTCACTCCAACATTTGCTCCATGTTCTTCTTGAGCTGAGGACTCCAGAGCTGGATCCAGGTTTGGTCTCATGAGACTGGATTATCCCCTCCTTTGCCATGCTTTCCTTTTTCTTCCTGCAGAAGTAATTGAATCTGGGCTATGGCAGGTGGTTGAGAAGCAATCTGTGCCACCAGATTGAGTCCCTGTTTAGTTTTAATTCTTTGTCATGGGGACTTCTTAATTCTTTGCCGTGGGGACTTTTTAATTCTTTCACAACCTATTCCTGTTGCTCTGGGTTGCTTCCTTAAGTGTGTGATCTCTCTTGCGATCCATGTGATTTTCCACACTTCAGGCACAAACTGCATGTCACAGTTCTCCTTTCAAGTTTCTGGAGCTTTTTTGGACAGCTATGGAAGATTCAGGCTCTTTGCCTTCTCGCTTTGTGTCCCCTTTACTGCAATTAGCCGTTGCAGCTGGGAATAGTCCTCCCACCCGTAGAACCACAGAATCATTGAGATTGGAAAAGACCTCTAAGCTCATCCAGTGTGACTCCCAGCCCAACCCCATCATGCCTACTAAACCACATCCTCAAATGCCGTGTCTATGTACTATTTGAACCCCTCCAGTGATGGTGACTCCACCACTGCCCTGGACAGCCTCTGCCAGGGCTTCACCGCTCTTTCCCAGTAAATATATTTTTCCTGATATCCAGTCTAAACCTCCACTGGTACAACTTGAAGCCATTTCCATCCAGACCTGGTGTGGTCCTCACAGCTCTGGGAAACACCTTGTGAGTCTCTCTTTCAAGAGAAAGGTGGCTGTGAGGTGGGAACATGGCAGGTGGTTTCCACCAAACGCTGACCAAGAGCTGCTGGTAAGTATGTCTTATGTAACGCTGACCTCCATAGATGGGCTTCATCTGCAGCATGGCAGAGCCCAGCGCTTTCCCACGCTTGGGGAACTCACGGGGGACAGTGCCGCGTTCCTCTCTCCGATGTGCAGTGCCAACCACTTCTGGGAAACACTTTGGCATTTCCATGGTCTGAGGCATTGGAGACCCCAGAGAAATGTTGTCCTTTCAACCCCATCTGTAATTATTTACTGTGCTGAAAAAAAACCCAAAGTGTAATGCATTAACCTCTGTCCTATTAATATGCGTGGCCTTAGTTGTCACTGATTCTTGGAAAACAGCACTGTTACACTGCAAAATTAATTGAGTATCTTTTGTCCTCACAACTGAGTGTCTTTTGGTTGCATCATGTTCCACTTCGTTCCTCTAGTAGATATATTGTCATTTTTTTCTATTCTCTCAGTACTGAAGAGGGAAGAAAAGTGATGATCTTCGAAGAAGCTATGCTAGAGACACTTCTGTGATCCATGCTGTTTGCTGTCTCATGCCTGACATGAGCTATTGAGGAAATTCTTCTGCACCGTTGATGGTAAATATTGATGTCCTTTTTCTTCCATGAAAATTATTTCTGTCCTTGTTGTGGAAACTGAAAATACTTGTTTCTTTGAAAGGAATTTTCTAAAACTGTTGATATGTTTCCACTGCTGTTGTTGTCAGGTTTGCATTCAAGGACAGGGTGTGGAGGTTTTTTTAACATTTTAAAAATACAGAATCCTTTGGATTCCACCTGCCATAAAGATTGTGTTTGATTGTAAATAAGTCACCTCAAGGAAGTTAAATAGTCTTCAGCAAATATAGTTCAATTGTAGGCACTCATAATGCTTTTCCCAGTCATTGAGTCATTGGGGGGTTGGTGGATGAGCAGCTCAACATGACCTGGCAATGTGCGCTGACAGCCCAGAAACCAACAGTGTCCTAGGCTGATCCAAAGCAGTGGGACCAGCAGGTGTGAGGGGATTCTGCCCCTCTGTTCCTCTCTTGTGAGACCTCGTCTGAAGCGTTGTGTCTAGTTCTGGAATCCTCAGCATAAGAAGGAGATGAAACTGTTGGAACAGGTCCAGAGGAGGCTACAAATGATCCTGGGTCTGGAGCATCTCCCATACAAGAACAGTCTGAGAGAGTTAGGGGTTGTTCAGCCCAGAGAAGAGAAGGATCTGAGGAGAACTTATTGTGACCTTCCAGTACCTGAAGGGGCTACAAGAAAGCTGGGGAGGGACTGTTTACAAAGGAGTGACAGGGTAAGGGGCAATGGGTATAAACTGGAGAGGAGCAGATTTAGACTAGACATAAGGAGGAATTTCTTCACGATGAGAGTGGGAAGGCCCTGGAACATGTTGCCCAGAGAAGCTGTGGCTGCTCCATCCCTGGAGGGGTTCAAGGCCAGGTTGGATGGGCCTTGGAGCCCCTGATCCAGTGGGAGGTGTCCCTGCCCATAGCAGGGGGGCTGGAACAAGATGATCTTTAACGTCCCTTCCAACCCAAACTATTTTATGATTCTGTGACTCTGCACGCTGGGGTTGGGCTGACATTTGGACTGGATGAGCTTAGAGGGCATTTCCAGCCATAATGATTCTATGATTTTGGTTGATCTTCTTCCTGTTTATATCCGTATTCTCCATATGACTCCCTCAATGGTTCACTGGAAAGTCTGAGATCACCAGCTTTTCCCACCTGCCTCCATGGGATGGCTCGTGTGGTTTTAGTTCTACCACTGAAAGCAAGATACATCGATAGTGCAATCTGGTGTGTGGCAATGCACTTTGACAAGGAAGTTTAGCACTTGTCTTTGGCCGAACTTTAAATATTAATAGCACATATAAGGAATATTCCCTGCATGGGAGCTCACCTCTTGGAGGTCAAAGACCTGAAAATTCCCATTAAGGATTTCTTTGGTTTGCTGAGGGATGCATGTCGGGTGGTCAAGAGCAACCCTTATTACAGTGAGGAGTGAGGGTATCTTGGAGAGCCACAGAATTGGTGAAGGGTTTAGAGGGGAAGCCGTATGAGGAGTTACTGAAGGCACTTGGTCTATTCAGCCTGGAGAAGAGGAGACTGAGGGAAGACCTCATCCCAGTCTGCAGCTTCCTGACCAAGGGAGGAGGAGCAGGTGCTGGGCTTTTTTCTCTGGTACCCAGTGACAGGACCTGGGGGAATGGCAGGAAGATGTGCTAGGGAAGGGTTGGCTTGGACATGAGGAAAAGGTTCTTCCCCCAGAGGGTGGTGGAGCCCTGGAACAGCTCCCAGGGAAGCAGTCACCAAGCCTGACAATATTCCAGCAGCGTTTGGCCAAGGCCCTCAGCCCCACGGTGTGATTGTTGGGTTGTCCTTTGCAGGGACAGGAGCTGGACTCAATGCTTGTGTGTTCCTCCCAAGTCAGGACTGATTCTGTGATTTAGGTGCCTGTCCTGGTTGTAGCCACACATCGCCCGCCTCCGCTGAGAACAAAGCATGCAAGAAACACATTTCTTCAGACATAGCGTGAGCTTCATCTTATCCCTAATGGAGCTATACAGACGGATGGGAACTCTCTATTGCAGGAGCAGATGGAAAGCAGTGGGAGCAAACACAGCTTCTGGTGTGGAGAACAGCGCAGGGGCAGCGTGGGTGCCGTGCCCAGACCAGCATGAGCTGGAGAAGCCCGAGGAGAGTTTCCCTGCTGACTGCTTGGCTTGATCTTGGCAAAGTCTGTACAAACTCCGTGGTGCTTCACAGCAGGGCTGGTCCTACAGAGAAGTACCGTGAGCTAAAACCGTCAGAGTCCTCAGAGCAGAGTGAGAGCAGCTCGCTGGAGTCGAAAGCTGCGTCTTCTAAATGTTAAGGGGTACGTCGCAGGAATGCTTAACGAATGCAAAAGGTCACCACTGCCCAAGCTTTCAGTAAAACAAAGGCCAACTATTTTTAACTTAATTTCAAGTGGGAAGCCTAAAGCCATAAGCTGGCCTGATTGCAGAAGGCCTGGGCTTCTGGGATAATCAGAGCAGTATGCATAATGTGAGCCCACGACTGCATACGCTGCAAGCTGCCTCCAAAATCTGTTCTGACCGCGGCTCATGCCACAACACCCACAGCTGCAGTTGGGGCCGGACCTCGTGAAGTCCTGCAAGCACTGCATTAAAAACCCATCCCTGGCTTGGCAGGTTACTGTAAGAGACAGCAAGTTCCTGAACCAAAGGTGGAGGTTAACGGAGAGAGACATAAACAATTTGCATTACTTACTAGCCTCTCATCTTCAGCTGCGCTGTGCAAGTGAGTGAAAAAGCAAGAGAGAAATTGCCAGGGAAATGGGACAGGTGCCATAACGTGCAGAGCAAAGGATCTTGTGTTCTGCTTGGAGAATCCTGGGATATTTACATGTGTCCTCTACAGGGCACAAAGCTTTGACTCCCAAGCTGTTTTAAAAAGTAAATACACATATTTGCTTTTTGAGGCAGCTCTGCAGAGATCATGTTAAGTTCCCTGCTGGCAGGAGTGTGAACAGTGACAGGACAAAGCCCTCATCTCTGCCTTGTATAGCTTTCTTCACCCTGGTATTGGAGTCAAGGGAAAACAAGCTCTGGTTCCTAATGTTGTCAATACTGCTGTGGAAAGCGGGACTACAGATATAGATCTCTGTTCATACTTGGTTCTGGTATTGTATAAAAGCTACTGTGATTTCGTAATCATAGAATCTTAGAATCATGGAGTGGTTTGGGTTGAAAGGGACCTGAAAACCATCCAGTTCCATCTCCTGCCATGGGCAGGGACACCTCCCACTGGATCAGGGACTCCAAGCCCCATCCAACCTGGCCTTGAACCCCTCCAGCGATGGGGCAGCCACCACTGCTCTGGGCAACTTGGGCCAGGACCTCCCCACCCTTACAGCAAAAGCTCTCTCCCGAAAATCTCATCTCCATCTCCCTGCTTTCAGCTCAAAACCCTTCCCCCTTGTCCTATCTCTGCACTCCCTGGTGGGATCTGAAAAAACATCTTGGATAGGTAAGCAACACCAAAGCTGCTCCTGAAATTTCAGCCTGTCGTTGCGTTGGTGTGAGAAAGCTGCGTCAGGAAAACAAATGCAGGTTTGTAGCAGCCTTAGTCCTCCCAAAATAGTAATAGCAGCAGGGCTTTTCTCAAATTTATAGAATGTATATGGAATATTTGTCTGATTTCTTAACTGTCTGGCAGAGCAAGCTCAACGAGGGACAGTTTTTCCATAGCAGTGATAGGCACAAGCAGTCAGCTGCTTTTCCATGTAGTTATGAAACTTGATCCCTTTCTGGTTCTGGCACTCTCGAGAAACTGGGGAAAGGGAAGACTTGCTTCTTAAGAAGGAGCCAGGAAGGCTTTTAAGTAGCAGATCTACTACTTTCATTAACAGCCACTAAAACCCACAGAATTACAGAATGCTTTGAGTCAGAAGAGACCTCAAAGCCCATCCACTTCCAACCCCCTGCCATGGGCAGGGACACCTCCCACTGGATCAGGGTGATCAAAGCCCCGTCCAACCTGACCTTGAACCCCTCCAGGGTTGGGGCAGCCACCACTGCTCTGGGCAACCTGTGCCAGGGCCTCCCCACCCTCACAGCAAAACATTTCTGCCTAAGATCTCGTCTCAATCTCCCCTATTCCAGCTCACAAACTGGGTTCTTGCAGCTGGACTCTGTGATCACCTGCACTCGGACAGAGGCAGACGCCGGTCTGATTGGCAGTTTAGTGGCTGAGGAACGAAAGCCATCGGATCAAACAGTGATTCCAACTGTCGAGTCATCTGTTTGGGTAACTGGCACTATTTGCTCCTAAGCCAACATGCTGCACTGGTCTGTAAGCTTCAGACTGGGCTGTCAGACTGATGACTGCTTCCTACCAGAGCTGGCAGAAAGATGGCCAGGAACAGGCCCAGGCTGCATTGCATTTATTAATTTGGCTAAAAAAACCTTTCCAGTCTCGCCTACATCGTTGCTGCTGGCAGTGACCTCATGGCGTACTTGGCAGCCACCCAGCAGCACAGATCAGCTTCGTTTGCAAACTGCCAATCCAAGTGAAACGATGTGCTCAGGCACTCCAGGATCAGAGCTGTGCTCTCTCCTGAGCTGACATGTGTGCTTGAAGCCCAAAATGCCAATCCTGTCCTGGGCTGCATCAAAGGAACTGTGACCAGCAGGGTGAAGGAGGGGATTCTGCCCCTCTGCTTTGCTCTCATGAGACCCCACTTTGGAGCCTTGTGTCCAGTTCTGGAGTCCTGAGCACAGGAAAGACATGGACCTGTTGGAGCGAGTCCAGAGGAGGGCACAGAGACGATCTGAGAGCTGGAGAACCTCCTGTATGAGGAAGAGTTGGGATGTTTTCAGCCTGGAGAAGAAAAGGCTGTGGGGAGACCTTAGAGCAGCTTCCAGTGCTGAAAGGGGTTCAAGGAAAGCTGGGGAGGGGCTCTGGATCAGGGAGGACAGGGATAGGACAGGAGGGAAAGGTTTCCAGCTGCAAGAAGAAAGACTGAGATGAGAACTTAGCCAGAAATGTTTTCTTGAGGGTGGGGAGGCCCTGGCCCAGGTTGCCCAGAGCAGGGGTGGCTGCCCCATCCCTGGAGGGGTTCAAGGTCAGGCTGGATGGGGCTTGGAGCCCCTGATCCAGTGGGAAGGGTCCCTGCCCATGGCAGGGGTGGGACTGGATGGGCTCTAAGGCCTTTTCCAACCCGAACCATTCTATGATTTCTAGAGGAGGTTCTGCTGTTGCCATAGTGGATGTTTTCAATGAGCAGGTTTTCCCTCCCCGGAGCACCAGCAGGAATCATGCATGGTAGCTGCTCTTTTGAGATGTTCTGATACTGCCAGCCTGTTTCCTTTTTGCGGGCAGCACAAAATGATTTTCCATAGCCCTGAGAGAGCCTTGGAGTTCTGCTCAGGATAAAGCCCAGCTGCCTCGCTGGTGTTTGTCATCCCTTTGGGTGTGATGAGCGTTCCAGACCTCATGAACACCTCCAGCATAGACCTTTTTTTAGCACTTTGCATTACTGCCTCATACTTTTGAGGAACCCAACATGTCCCTAGGTTCTCAAATTGTATTGAGAACACAGACAATACACATTTTCATTTTATTGGTAGGACCCCTCCAATCCCCAGCCATCCCGGGTGCTGGGGAGATCAATGAACAAGGGCTGCTTGCACTTGCCTAGAAATTCCTGTTGATAAACAGTGATTGTTTGGGGATCTCAGCATAGAATCAATGCTTTGATGATCCCAAACTGCATCGCGATTGATGTATTGTCCTATTTTTTCTAGGCAAGGGCAGAGAGCTGGCATGTGGTTTATTTAGAAGCTGACACAGAACTCTTAGCATGGGAAGTTCCTGGTCTTACTCTTCCAGTGAGAGGCTTGGCTCTGCAGTGAGGGATTTCTCAGAAGGCTCTCTGGCAAATTTCTGAGAACAAGATGCAGTCAATAATCAGTTTTAATAGTTTCCCAGGCTGAATTGCATACTTGGTTTATGCGCTGTCATACACACAGAAATCCTGACATATTTGATGTATTTATGGTTGCCTTGTAGTGAAGACCCAACATTTTTCATATTCAACACAGATTAAAACTTTTTTTCCCCCAGACTTTTGCAGGGAGGGTGAAGTTAATATTTCTCACCTCAACCTTAGAGCCAACCAAACCAGTCAGGGTCCAAGTGTTGATCTGCTGGAGGGTAGGGAGGCTCTGCAAAGGGATCTGAACAGGCTGGGCACCTGGGCTGAGACCAATAGGATGAGGTTTAACAAGGCCAAATGCCGGGTCCTGCACTTGGGGCACAACAACCCTGAGCAGCTCCAGACTAGAAGGACCTGGGGGTGTTGGTTGACAGTGACTGAACATGANTGTTTATTGTGGAGAAGAGGAGGCTGAGGGGAGACCTCATTGCTCTCTACAACTCCCTGAAAGGAGGTTGTGGAGAGGAGGGAGCTGGACTCTTCTCCCAAGTGACAGGGAACAGGACAAGAGGGAATGGCCTCAAGCTCTGCCAGGGGAGGTTCAGGCTAGACACTAGGAAAAATTATTTCCCAGAAAGGGTCACTGGGCACTGGCAGAGGCTGCCCAGGGAGGGGGTTGATTCACCTTACCTTGAGGTGTTTAAGGGACGGGTGGATGAGGTGCTGAGGGACATGGGTTAGTGATTGATGGGAATGGTTGGACTCAATGATCCAGTGGGTCTCTTCCAACCTGGTTGTTCTATGATTCTATGATTCATATCCCAGCACGTGCAGGTCAGCCTAACCACAGCAATGGCAGTGGAGCTACAAAAGTGATGGGGTCCTTGCTTTTTCCACCAAGCCCACAGCCCAAATGCATCCTCCTCCCGGTCTGCAAGGATGGAGGAGCCGTTCATGAATTTCACCCTCTCCACCACATAGCACCGCGCTGGGTGCTGCTACCCAACAATGTCCCTGTGCTCTTTGGCAGAACATCCTCACAAACAAAAACCAAGTTGCATTTCCATCATGTCCTGCAGCGCACCCAGGTTTGACCAGTGCAATTAATAATAATTAAAAGCAGTGCAGAGAAGCACGAGGATAAATGCCTCTCTCAGTTAGTTTCAAAGCTAATGCAGATTGCACGCTCCAAATCACAGAAGGGAGCTGATGCCACGGGTGAGGAGCAATGGTTAAAGAAGCCCTGGCTGCTTCCCAGGGAGCTGAAGTACTAATTAGGGCCGCGGACAGTCAGCTAATTCAGATGTTAATGAGCCCTAAGGGACGTTGAGATAACAAAAGCTCAGATGGGTACATCCCTGCAGCCTCCAAGGGTTCTGTTATATTAATAAGAGCCTTGACAATAGATACAGCATCACACAGCAACTGGGAGGAAATTGTGGAAAAGGAGCCCGTGAAATCTGGATGGTGGATTCAGGTCCAGCCTTCACCGATGGCAGAAGTTAGATTTTAGGAAGAAACGTTTTGCTGTGAGGGTGGTGAGGCTCTGGCCCAGGTTGCCCAGAGCAGTGGTGGCTGCCCCATCCCTGGAGGGGTTCAAGGTCAGGTTGGATGGGGCTTGGAGCCCCTGATCCAGTGGGAGGTGTCCCTGCTCATGGCAGGGGTGGGGCTGGATGGGCTTACGGTCCCTTCCAACCCAAACCGTTCTGTGATTCTCTGATTTCACCCATTAAAAGCCAGATGCACACCAGCAAGATTTGAGGTCCCTGCAGTAAAAACCCAGAGAGCTGTGGAATTGGATTGCTATTCCTTGGACTGCAAGGAGCAATTAAATCTGTCCAAATGTGAGAACATGTCTTTCTCTTGTTTTGAGGACTTTGGAGTGGATATTAGATTTATTCTTTAGATGTTTACTTTTTTATTTTATTTGGAACCCCCCCCCCAAAATGCCATAATGCCTTTCCTGTGCTTCATTTTCTGTGGGCATAGCCAGGATCTCTTAATGTGCACAAGATGGCCTGGGATCTGGCCTCATCCCCTCCTTGCCCATAAGGAAACATGACTAACACTTAACTTTCAATGCTTCCACACCTGTAGGGTATAATCCAGTGTAAGGGAGAAAAAGAGAACCAAAAAAACCTACAAGCTGTTCTTCCAACCTGATCCCAGAGGGTCCCTGGTACGTTCTTATTGCAGTCAGTAAAGCTTATCTGATGCAATACAGACCATCTGTGGTCACAGATATGGCCCTTTCCTGCAGAGCCTCCCTCACCTGGATGTTACAGAATCATGAAATTATGGGATAGTTTGAGTTGGAAGGGACCTTAGAGCCCATCCAGTTCCAGAGGGACACCTCCCACTGCATCAGGGGCTCCAAGCCCCATCCAACCTGCCCTTGAACCCCTCCAAGGATGGGGCAG
>WAAB01012952.1:15301-54875 GCA_013389865.1 Piaya cayana | reverse complement strand
GCCTTCCCCGGAGGTGTTTAAGTTACGAGTGGACGAGGTCCTGAGGGACATGGTTTAGTGTTTGGTGGGAGTGGTTGGACTCGATGGTCCAGTGGGTCTCTTCCAACCCGGTGATTCTGTGATTCTGTGATTCTGGTCTCTGACTCAAAGTGGATCTGTCTGGGGAGTGGGAAGGAACACTTCACTTTTGAACGAAGGCTTTGAGGGGCGCTGCACCTTCACTATGCGCTCTGATTTCTTTTTCACCTCTCACTCCACAGGAGACAGCTCGAACACATTCCTTGCTGCCTCAAATTCCACAATCCAGTATCCTATTTGTTGGGAAATCAGCAGGTTCAAGGTGCAAGAAGCACTTGGGAAAACCCAACCACCCGTTTCCCCGTGCCAGGTAAGGGTTGTCATGTCCCGCTCCAGCATAAAACCACATCGTGTTCCCCCACCTCCACCAGCTTGTTTCTCCCTGCCCAGAGATGTTGTTACTGGAGCCCCGGGGTAGCACTAATTGATGTGCGAGGCTGAAACCACTCGTCTGTCATCAGGCAACAAAATCAAACTTGTTTAATGGTACATCCAGTAAAAATAAGGCCGGTGTAACTGCGCTGGCGACACCGATAGCAGCAGCGTGGCACATCCTTGGGCTGTCTGGTGGGCTGCTCACCTTCTTAGCCAGCACCGCAAGCCGTTAATCAGCCCCTGCTCTACTTTCATAGCTTCATCCATTTCCTTTTGGCCCAGCGATCCTGCTGGCACCTGAAAAAGCAGGAGGCTCGCAAGGACCACAGCTGGAATGCAGAGTGGGGCAGGTGCTGCAGGCAGGGTACGTACCTTGCATGGCAAAACCCCTTGAGCATCACCTTTACAGTCACCTTTACAGTCCCCAGCAAACAGCAGGTGCCTTCAAGCAGTGATCCGGCAGGACCAAAAGCGGTAGCTTTGCAGGGAGCCTGCACGCTCGCAGTCCTTAGGGAATGAACACAAACCATCCTGGGAGCAGAACCAGAGACCACATCACCCATCTCGGCTCTCACCACAGCTACGAGTGTTTATTGTATTTGCTCCTATGTTCTTTTCCCGGTCCAAAGACTCTGGATTTCCTTTGTATGGCATGAAACCACCGCAGCAGCAGGGCTGGCCAGGAGCTCCTCTCTTGCTGCCCTGTATCTGTGGGGGAGTGAAACTTTGAGGAAATTGGTGCATTGGTCATATATTCCCTCAAAAACTGGCCTGTTGGAGGAGGACTCTGCTATAGCGAGTGGCAAAGAGAATAACCCTCCCTGTTCCTGACCCACCTTGTTCAGACACACGGCACCCACCAGGTTACAGGCTTTTGCCTGTTGGTGGCTGCTCCAGGCTTTTGTGTCCCTTGGGAGTGTGACATCCTGCTCTGGACACTGACATAACAGGGCTTGGCTCCAGCCAAACTGAAAAAAAATCAACTGTGACACACACAAAAATGTAGTTGTGGTTGAATAAGGCAGGAAATGATAAAAGTTTTCACACTTGCAATTTTTGCCCAACTTATCCTTTGCGAGACTTGGTCCTGGGAGGTTCTGTCCAACCACTCACTCCATGTCGTTTGGGGATTGGATGGGGAGCAAAGCTCGCTGCAAGGCTGTGCTTTTTTGGCACAGGAAAAGCACTGATCTGCCTGCCGGGGAGTTAAAATCCAGCAAATTGCACAGTTGTGCATTTATCCAGTTTCCAAAAAGGAAAGAAAAGAACTGGTGTGATAGCACAAACACATGGAAAGCGATTCCACTTTGTGCTAAACTACCTTCGGCTCAGAAAACCCTGCAGGTTGGGCTGCTCAGGAGTGACTGATGGTGGAAATGTGACCAAATGTCCCGGTCAGCTGGCACTGAAGTGATATTAAAATGACCTGGGCGATCTGGCTGAACACAGCTCTGCTCAGCCCATCCATCTCGACAGTTGGGGATGAAGAGACAGCCGGTGACAAAGGGCTGTCTGGGATAATGGCAGCGCCCGCTTCCACCTCTGTACGTGACTTATTTGCTCAAACCTGCTGCTCACTTCACACTTCTGCAGTGCTTTGTGGCAAACGTGATATAGTATCAACCCAACTTCAACAGAACCTGCCTTAAAAATCGCTGTCTTTAGGAGGAAGAGGTATTTCCTCCGCAGTGGCTGAGCTAAACCATTTCCAAGCATTTCCAGTCTGGAACAGTCCAGTCACTCAACCCATGGATCAAGTCCTGCTTCCAGTTACACCTGTGATAAGTACGCCACTGGGGTTGCTCCAGTTTGCACCAGTTCAGAAAACATTCGGGTATGGGACTATATTTTTAACCTCAGTTCTAGGGAAAGATCCTACAAGTTCAAAGGTGGTGTGCAGGGAAAAGGAGCCTTGGCCCAGGCTGGCAGGGATTACTGTTACCCCTTTAGCATCACCACCCAGTGGTGCTGTGGGCAAGGGCCACCTGCATTCTCCCTTCCCAGGAACCTGCAAAGGCTGAATGCACACACACACACACCTTCTGAGTATTTGCGTCATGGATAAAAGGTTCGCGGCTTTTGTAAAAGTGAGATAATAAGAGTGGCAAACACATCAATAGGCCTTCTCATTCCTTCTCCGGATGAAAATCAGAGAGCAAAACTCACGTGAAGGTAACTTCCACTGACTTTCAGAACCAGTCAGAAGATAACTACTGAATCATAGAACCATAGAAACATTAGATTGGAAAAGAACTTAGTGATCATCAACTCCAACTGTACCTGTCTAATACTAAATCATGTCCCCAAGCACCTCATCTCCACATCTTTTAAACCCCTCTAGGGATGGGGACTCAACCACCTCCCTGGGCAGCTGTTACAGTGCTTGAGAACACTTTCTGTGAAGACATTTTTCCTAATGTCCACCCTAAACTTCCCCCAATGCAGTTTAAGGCTGTTCCCTCTTGTCCTATTGTCTGTCACTTGGGAGAAGAGACAAACATCCACTTCTCTGCAACCTCATTTAGGTAGTTGTAGAGGGTCTCTTGGACTTGGAATTCTAACAGGTTGTATATGAACCAATTTATAATAACTCTATAGCTTATTCTGAAAAATCTAGATCCTAGCAAAACTGTGGATCTGTTTACCTCCAGCTGTACAATGGGAATCAAAGCCAGACAGACTCTAGCTGTGTGTGTTATGGCTCTTTGCTATTATAGCAACGGGGCAAGAAGATGCCTGTGTACCAAGACAGCATGTGTGCAGCTCTCATCTCTGCTCTGAATGCGGCTACCAACTCTTCTCCCCAGCCGTGAGCCATGGCAGGGCAGCCAGAGGTGGCACACATGGAATCATGGAACAGTTTGAATTGGAAGGAATGTTAAAGCCCATCCAGTCCCACCCCTGCCCTGGGCAGGGACACCGCCCACTGGTTCAGGGGCTCCAAGCCCCATCCAACCTGGCCTTGAACCCCTCCAGGGATGGGACAACCACCACTGCTCTGGGCGTTACATGGTGTTTTGAATTGTAGTCTGTTTTTTTTTTTTTAAATTCAGCTTGGGGGAAATGTATGATGTTCCATCTCTCCATGGTTCCTCTCTGAGGAACCACGGCAGAGGGATTAGAACTAGATGATCCAAATAACCTGGCCTTGAACCCCTCCAGGGATGGGGCAACCACCACTGCTCTGGGCAGCCTGGGCCAGGGCCTCCCCACCCTCACACCAAAGTATTTCTGCCAAAGATCTCATCTCAATCTCCCCTTTTTTGGCTTAAAACCATTCCCCCCTCATGCTTTCCATGCACTCTGATCCAGAGCCCCTCCCCAGCTTTCCTGGAGCCCATTTCAGCACTGGAAGCTGCTCTAAGGTCTCCCTGTAGCCTTCTCTTCCCCAGGCTGAACAAACCCAACTCTCTGCCTGTCTTGGTACAGGAGGTTCTCCAGCCCTCGTATTGTCTCCATGGCCTCTCTGGACTCGCTCCTCCAGATCCACACACTCCATAGATCTGAGCAGTTCTTCGAGCACTTGTGTTTTCTTTAGGAAAGGAGTGGTTTTGTATGGGTTTAACTATATTTCTTTTTAAGAAACCAATCACAGTGTTTCTGCCTTGGAGATTTTTTTGTTGCTGCTGTAACCAGGACTGAAAGAGGCAGAAGGCCCTGCGTGTCCCTCAGACAATGTGTTTGCCACCAGACTGGCTTTGGCTGGCGTGTTGACAGCGCTGGAGAGGGAGATTGGGATTGGAGGCTCTTGGTTTAAAGCCATTGCTTCCACCCAGCCTGTGGAAAGGGCTGAGCACAGGCACCCTGTCCCACCTGCAAGAGGTAACAAATTACTGTGGCTCTGAAATGAGAAAATATACATCTTCACCGGATGCATTCTGCCTGGAGAGATGTGGGAAAAAAGGGTTGTGAGCATTAAAGGCATTTAAGAAATACCGTGTTTCTCTTTTCCATAACAAAGGTAAGAGTTTCAGGCAAATAAACCCAGATTTACAGTTTGTACCTGCAGTTTGGGGGAGATAATATTGGCAGGGATGGACTGCGACAGCTCTCTTCAACAGAAATGCTCTTGGAATTGCCAGTTATTCCCATTGTATCCCCAGCAACATGCAATTCCACTTTGCGTTTCAATAACAGATGGTGCATTATCTGCTTTGGAGGATGCTGACCAGCTACCGTTCTTAGTGCAAACCCTGGAGCTGCTGCTTAGCTCCAGAACCACAGGAAAATGGATCATTTGGGGTAGACTGGGATCAGTAATCCCAGCGCCATCAGTCAGACTGAGAGTCTGAGTCCTTAAAAATGAAAAGCTCGGTTGTACGACCATGGGTATATGTGCATGGATAAAACAGAGACGGCTTGGACATACAGAGTTGTTCATACAATGTTCCTGTCACATCACAAACATATCAGCTGAAAAACTGACATGTGCAATAACAGCTTTGGTGTAAAACACACTTAGCGTGAGTTTCAGTGAATTCGTGAATCAAGGTGTCCAAGGTCAGACCCCCCTCCATCTGTCTTGGTGCATCCCTATTGCTATTTGGTCTGTTATCCAGAAATATGGCCTGACGAGCCTAGCAAACTGCAAGACAAATGGATTTTCAACTGGGTTTCTTTGGTTTTGGTTTTTGTTTTTATGCAACCAGAATTTGTAGCAGCCGGGTGGCCAGAAAAAGCTAAAACTAAATGAGTCCTTTCATTAAGTCCCTAAGTCAACTAACACCTAAAGGCTGCTGCGGTGTTCCCAGCTGTGGAGCACTCGCCAATCTGGGCAGTGCGAGGAGAGCAAACTGGGGTCTGTGAGCCTGCTGGTGGGGCTTGGAGCTTGTTATCGCTTTGGCGTTGCTGCTGTTCCCAGCACACACGCTGGGTGACTGGGGTTCCTCCCCCTTTCCTCTTTGTTGGGGCTGGTTTTGGTGCAGGACACATCTCAGGCAACACAACTGGCTTGCGCGTGCCCCAACCAGCCTCGTCATCTTTGCAAACTGGGACAGGAGTGCAAAATCCTGGCAAGCAGCTTTGCTTTAAGCCTGCAAAGCCAGCCGGGTGGGCTGGAGGGATGTTCTTCAAGGGGAGGTTTTACACGTAATGGCATTTTGGGTCTGCTCTCCTCTGCAGCCCTTTGGAAACGGTGCTGTGCCGGTCCTGAGCGACTTCCCTCACATTCTGCAAGAGAAACAGAATCATTCGGCCACGCAAACCCCGGTGCGGCACCAACATCATCTTCATTGCAAGCAATAATGTAAGCGAGAGGAAAAAAAGCTTGGTTGGAGGCATTGCTGAAGCAGTGGGCAGATGTGAAGCTGCGATGTTTGAGGTCTGGGCGAGCCTGCTTCTGAACCTGCTCGAACCCTGGCCCTGCAGAAGCCTTCATGCTCCCAACTTTGCCTCTCTCCTCTCTCTCTCCCTTTCTCCCAGAGCAGGGCTGCTTGGCTTGGGCATTTCATTATTCCCTTGTCTGCCTGGTCCCTGATACACGTGGGCAGATGGGGTTGGTCCATGTGCCAGAAAACTGAGTAGCGCTGATCCGGCCAGGCAGAGAGAGGAAAGAGCAGAAAGGCATTACTGAAAACATTGCTCTTGGTTGCAGTTCTGTACTGCAACACCTGCCTGTGTTTTTCTACATGACAAGTGTCACTCCTAAACACTATGGGCTCTGGGTGCTGTGGTGCGATAACCCCAGGTCTTGATTTTTGAGCTATCTAGAAATACATGACTCGACTGTCTTACCTGTGAAATGCCCCTGGGTTTCTGCAGAGAGCACTTTGTCTTTCAGGAGCAAAGCACCTTGTTCTTTCTCGCTGTGGTCACTTGCTCCCTCCCCTTGGAACCCACCCCCTGCTCTACATCCCCGTGCTCTGAAACGCTCCTTAGGTTGCTCACAAGGGCTTTGTGCTGAGCCGTCTGTTTGGAGAACTCGGCTGTCTTCATAGAATGACAGAATCACCAGGTTGGAAGAGACCCACCGGATCAAGTCCAACCATTCCTATCAAACACTAAACCATGACCCTCAACACTTCGTCCACCTGCACCTTAAACACCTCCAGGGAAGGTGAATCAACCCCCTCCCTGGGCAGCCTCTGCCAGTGTCCAGTGACCCTTTCCATGAAAATTTTTTTCCTAATGTCTAGCCTGAACCTCGCCTGGTGGAGCTTGAGGCCATTCCCTCTTGTCCTGTCCTCTGTCACTTGGGAGAAGAGCCCAGCTCCCTCCTCTCCACAACCTCCTTTCAGGAAGTTGCAGAGAGCAATGAGGTCTCCCCTCAGCCTCCTCTTCTCCAGGATAAACACCCCCAGCTCTCTCAGCTGCTCCTCTTATTCTCCAGCCCCTTCCCCAGCTTCATTGCTCTTCTCTGGACTCGCTCCAGAGCCTCAACATCCTTCTTGTGCTGAGGGGCCCACAACTGCACACAGGTTTTGAGGAGCGGTCTCACCAGTGCCGAGTACAGAGGGAGAAGAACCTCCCTGGCCCTGCTGGTCATGCCGTTTCTGATCCAAGCCAAGATGCCATTGGCCTTCTTGGTCACCTGGGCCACTACTGGCTTATGTTCAGTCGCTGTCTTCGGGCTGGGGCTGGAGCTGAGCAAAGCCCCCGGAAGCCTTCCAAAGCCACATTCCGCAGCAGCCTCACTGCCAGCTCCACGTGGATCAGCCCCGCAAGGTGGTGCTTGGTCAGCATTGACCCTCCAGCTGCTCAGGAACCAGCGCATTCTGCTCAGATGAAGAACACAAAGCGAGGGGAGGAGGGACAAGCCTAGTCGGTGGGTACCCAGCACTGTCTCGGTGCCACTGCAGCGCTGCCTGCCCAGCCTTGGGGAGAAGAGAGACCGCTCTGAGGGAAATGATGTGAAATGCTTTCAGGTGCCTTTTCACTTCTTTTTATTTAATTCCATAAATATTTTCATAAGGCTCAGTGTCTTTACAACACTTTTTTTTTTTAAACACTTCTTTTTGTTTTGTTTGTTTTATACACACAACTTTGACACTTGTTTGACAGGGTCAAACAGTCCCATATAAACAAAATAATAAAACTGGCAAGTGCGGATCAGCTGGGTTACCAAAATCCTTTTCTTTTTTTTTTTGTCTTTTTTGTCTTTTTTTTTTTTGCTCTTACTGTTAAAACCCCAAAAGCACTAAAATATCAGTATTTGGCTTCAAACTAGAATTTTAAAAACCTTTTTTTTTTTTTTTTAAATTTTTAAATTCTCTGCTACAAGTCCCTGTCGTCAATAGTGCCTTGAAACTCCTACAGCCTCTTCTTTTCTTCTTAAGGAAAAATAAGCTTGGTGATGCCATGCAGAACTTACAATAGCTACTAAATATACATGTTCCCTGAAATGTAGCTGCAATGAAAAGATGACAGAGCATAAAGAGAACAAAACCAGAAACCCAAAGCACCACAGTGTACTATCAATAACATTGCAACGGACGGGCAGCGACCGCCCAGAAACTGAAACAGATTTCAAATATATTTCTCTATGTATTATTTTCTATTTACAACTGTTAGATGCACCTAGGTTGGTTCTTGTTTGATATTTTTTTTTTTTTTTTGGAGAGGGTGGGGAGGCGAAAGTCTTGAAATTTAGATCCTCTGTTCTAGTGTCTAGGTCAAGGGGGAATGCATGTCATTTACCTAGGGAAGAGGGGATTTTTGTTTATATATATATATATATATATCTCGATTCAGCCAGAAATACCGTAAACATGTAAGTTTGTTACAACTCTCTTGCCTCTGCATATGGAATGGTAAGTGGGTTCCTCCTGTCTGGCATTGAAATGAAAGTCTGTTTCAGATGCTCAGCCAAAAAATCCCCCCCCGATCTGATTGCATCTGCGCTGGTTCCAGCGCCCGCGGCCACGCGAGGCAGCCCGACCCCGCTCCCTATCGGGAAAGCCACAGGAAGGCAGGAAAAGTGGGACCCAGTGCTGGTTCTTCGTTGCGATAATGCTCCATCTCTTGCAGCACCTTGGCAACTTAGGAAGGGGAAGAGCTTTCTTTGGATGCCATGCCTGAGAGCCAAGCCCCTCTTCCCTCCGGAACAAATCCTGCATCTGCTTTGCCGGCCGCCTGGCTTCGGCAAGCGCTAGCAATGCTAGTTTGGTTTGGCTTTCCATTTAAGAAAGAAGCTGCGGGTCCAACAATTGGCCTTGTCAGATCAAGCGAGTCTTGATTTATGATGCAAATAATGGTGTGGCGGTGGTGTTTCTTTTTTCCTAGTGCTGAATACTTAGGAAGCATCTTCTCATAAAAATTATGGATGTCTCATTCTCACTCTCTGAGGCACAAAACAGTAAATGAACAGGCTTAACTAATGTGCTTGTTATATTTTTTTTCCCCTAAGCAATTCAAAAGGCAAAGGAATAAAGGTAATTTTCATCATGTTGTCAACATTTTGTAATCTCTCTCTCTTTCTCTCTCTCTCTGCATATCTCCAGCCATTCAGAAACAGAAAAACATTTCAGTTAACTGCTGAGAACCCATCTCATTCACTTCCTTAAATACCCATGCTGTTAAAGAAACAAAGGAATATTTACTGCAGTCAATATTAAAATCTGACCATAAATATGCAAAGATATACAAAAGAGCATAAAAATAAGTTCTGCTATAAAGTTGGGTGGTTTCCTATTTGGGATTCCTGGTGTTTCACCGCTGCCTGTCACAGAGGGGCCCCTCTTCCTCTCCAAAACCTTCAACTGCCTTTGCTGTTTATTGATAGTTTCTAGATTACTAAAAAGTGCTGAGATCACTCTTGTACTTCAATAAAAAAAATACGGCCACTGCCCTGTAATGCCCTGAAAAAAAACAGGCTCTGTGGAAATGCTGAAAACACGCTCTGCAATTCCCATCCTCCTGTTTTCCTTAGGGGAGGAAAAAAATCCATCTCCACGCTCACTGGGGTGCTGATGTGGTGTATCAGGTCCAAAATAAAGTGATAAATGCCGTGATCAATCACGTCATCCCACGTTTTCAAAGGAGCTTGCAGAATAGCTCTGCACACTTTTTAAGTTCATTATCTCAATCTGGTTAAACAGCCTCATTTGCCCTAGGAAACCAAATCCTCCTAGCGCACGATGATCTGTTTTACAAGCTCAAACATCAGCCTGTGCGCTTCCAAACGAGGCTGAAATTGTAGGAAGCGCCTTTGAAAATAGAGGTGTGAATCTCCAGAGGGAGAAAAAGAGAGAGAAAGAGACCTGTAGAGTTCTCTAACCCATCCTGAGCTGCTGACACTGCTCCCCCCGTGCTGAGCCAGCGACGCTCCTTGGATTAAACCCATCGCTGGCTGAGATTAGGTCACGTAACCGTGGCCGTATGGCTAGATTGCTTGATTACATCTGTTCTGAAAGGCAGTTCTCAGCTCCTCCTGCACTAACTATCAGGTCTATACCTGCAGGGACTTGGGGAATGATCCTTCTGCTAAGGGGTCCCTGCCAGCAGCTCCTGGTTCGCTCAGGAGTGGTTACGGTAAGAGAACAGAGCAGGCACTAAGCGCTCACACTCCTCACTTTTGGGATCATTGCTGCTGTTAATTAGCAATGAGGGGTTCATTAACACAGTACTGTGCAGGTGGGGGTGTGGGGACAGGATGGGACCTTAGTTCCCGAAGAAAGAAAACTGGACATTGGTCGGAGCCCAATAGCCAATTTTCCTCTAGCTGGGATGGAGGGCGTGAAGCCATCGGTTTTTAAGCTTTTATCTTTGCGTGGAAAAACAAAGATAGGAGTGGGCTTTTCAGAGCTGTGTCTCAGCTTCAAAAGAAAAGAAACCAAAAGAGAACCCCACGGAAATAAAAACTAAACGCAAATAAAGAAATAAAAGCCCCTGATGTTCTTTTCTCAGTCTTGCTCCGAGTGTGAACATATCACACAGAATTGAGAAAAAGACAGTGCTTAAAAAACGAAACAGAGAAGTCAACTGAGGAGAACCCGTCTCTCGCCTCCTAAAGAGCTGAGCCCCTTCTGCTTGGTTTCACCTGCCCACAGCAAAACGGGTAAAGCCAGAGAAATACTGCGCAGCGGAGCGTGGGGCACAGGGAGCACATCCAGACAGGCACGAGTAGGACCAGAGAATGCAGGACGGGGGTGGGCACGGGGTGATGCTCCTCACTGAAATGGTCACTCCGGGGACAGCCAAGGGAGGGACGGAGAGGGAGGGAGAGGGAGCAGAGACCTCCCGGCACTCCAAAAACCAAACAACACCCCCCCTCCCCCCCCCACATAAATAAAATAAAATAAAATATACACCGATGTAGTCCATGAGGAACTTCGAGGACGACTTCACACAAGCGAGAAAGCATTCTGGGATGCCAATGATGACTTGAATGGGAATGAAGAAGAAAAGGAAAAACAACAACAACAACAACAACAAAAAAAGAGATGTCCGACCAATGGAATAAAACAAAATAGGTCACATGGTTAGAAATCATTGGTGCTTCCTAGAATCTAGTAGCAGATTGCTTCCCAAAAACAACAAAAAAAGTTTTTGGTCCTTCTATATATACACATATATGTATATATATTATTATTTTTAAAATGTTTATATATATATATATGTATATATATTTAGTTGCAACAGTGCTTCTCCGAAAAAAGGTCCATCTATAAATATAATTTTATTTATTTTTATTTTTAAATTTTTAGTTCTTTTAAGTTAAAATTCTCCATCTCTCTAGGTATTATTTTTTGAATGGTGTTAACCTGCTGAAGTTTTGCCAGAATGGTGCCTGGCTGCGTCTGGGTTCGGTGAACTCGAAGACCTGGGACTGGGATATGCCATCTGTCACCATGTATTGTCCCTGATTTAATGGATCCTGGGGTGGTGGGTAGGCTGGAGGAACCGACTTGGAGTAGCTCACACCTGCATCGATGATTGGGGGGAAAAAGAAACAGATCAGTCAAAGTGCAATCGGGTCAATAGTCTTTCTTCGTCATGCTCTCACTTCATAACCAGGGTCCCCAAACAACAGGGAGACGTGCTAGAGACAGCGAATCTACGGAGGAAGGTGGCAGCTGCCTGAACGCGCCGCTCGGAGGCTGCCTACGCTAGACCATGAGCTGAAGATTTGACTTTTTTATATCGCCCTCATGGAAAAGTCCTGCGGGACCCAACGAGGCACAAACATGTCGCCAGGCTACGCGTAATCATCAATCTGCTTGGCCCAAGGCAGACGACCACAGCGTTCAACCCGCTCACAAAACTTCAGACTTGCCGTTTCCAAGCTGGTTTTCACCCTCCCTCCCAACTAGACTTGGAAGGTGGTCATGGCCCAACATGCCCCGGTCCGCAACCCCAAGCAGCGTCGCCCCGAGGAGCGCTCGGTGCCGGTTCCTGCAGCGGAACGGAGCGGAGCTGCTTGCGAGGGAGCACTTTCCTGCAGGGACCCGTGTCGCCTCAGCACCTGCTCTGCCTACCAAAGGGTAACTGGTTTCCTTTCAGAACATTTGTAGGACTTTTCCATAGGGCTCGTTTTAAAGGTACCAGTCTGGTTTCAGCCCAAAATGGCTGCAGGCAATGCAGAAAAGGCTGGTTCTGCTCGATCCAAACTGGTACCAATGGATGGACTTGCCAGCCTGGGCTTCTAGGTGCATTAATCCCACGTATGCGAGTCTACAGCTCCTGTGCAATAATGGGGTGAGGGGATGCGGCCCTTACAGCTTTCCCGTGGAAAAGGGAGGCTCAGCAAGCTGGGACCTAAGCAACCTTTTGTATAGGACAGTGTAGAAAGGGGCTGTGGGTGAGCTGCGCTGGAGCAGGAGGGAGGTTTGTCACCACCACCGTGTGGACTAGAGGGAACAGCAATATAGCTACGTCTGTATCTCCATCCCCACAGCAGCAGTGATGAGGGGTGATCCCTCCTTCAGCCCCAGGGTAGCGTGATCAGCTGGAAACCACAACTCCAGAGAAAGGCAGGAAGGAGGGAGGAGCAGGGCTGTGAAGCAGGTTGCCGTAAGCTCTGGCCATCTCTGGATCCCCTCTGCTCTTCCTTCCGCCGGGAGGGCAGCCCCGGCCGCGTGACGGGTGGCAAGCTTCGCAAGGGCCATCTCAAGCCCATCGCCTCCCCTGGTTTTACCCGCAGGAGCGAGGCGACTCTACTCAAGGAGATCAGTGTCCTCATCTGGAAAGCGGGATGGCATCACCCACCTACCTCACACGAGGGTTGTGAAGCTAAATTAATTAATGTTTGTAAAACACTTTGAGATCCTCGGCTGGGAAGGTGCTAGAGAAGGCAAAATATGGTGATTAGCACCCAGGTACCACAGCAACGTGTGTCAAAGAAATGCGACTCTTTGCATTCAGTTAGCGGTTCCTACCCACACACAAACACATGCTCGGTGGGACTGGCCAGCCCGGGCACGGGAAGGCTGCAAACAGTCAGGTACTTACAGACAAAGGGAAAAGCCTCACAAAGGGCGCTCACGGAGAACATCTGACAACTTTTATACGTTGCCGCATTATATAATTCAGGGCTTCCTTTAGATACAAAGCTAAAGCTTTGGCTTGGCTTCAGGAAAGAGAATTAACTCACTTCCCCTTGTGATAGAATTCACAAATTGAGGGCTGTTAACATCCTCAGCCCAAGCGGAGGTATCAACTTGACTATTTCTAACTGATTTCTCCTTCTTTACAGCAGCTGCCATCAAATCATGCAGTGCTCTGTCAGCTGTAGGGAGCAACTGAGACCTTTCCTTACAGTGGACAAAAAATGCTCCATGATTCACACTTATTAACAAATTCGTTGTGGTTAATGCTTCAAACTTATTGGAAAAGAACAACCTGGAGATGTCCTGCATTTGTGCTGGAATAGTTACTTATCACCAAGCCTTCTACTCTGCCTTTCCTCTTCTCCTAAAAAAAGCCTCCAGAGCACAATGCAGACCCAGAGTCCTTGTTGTCCTGGGGTCAAACCTGGAACAGGGTCAGTTCTAGGATACCTGAGACGATTTCTGCACCATCCCTGTCGGCAGTCTCCAACCGTCAATTTGAATTTACCCCATAAAGGTAAAAGCATGGGCTTGTTCTCAGCTCTGCCCTCCCTCTTCCATTCCTTCTTCTACTACTGTCCTGCTCTGAGTTGCCTTGCTGGAAGGCAGGTCAGTGTGTGGGCAGTGAAACCAACTGCGGAGTCTGCTCTGGAGGGCAAACTCTAGCTCTGAACATAGATGGAGATGTTCTCCTGGAGGCCACCAGCCTTTAGTGCCTCGGACACTTTTCTCAGCAGAGATCGGTGAGGAGTGTTAGAATCTGGGATCTGGTACATGTCCCCCACATGGCTACAGCTGGGAAATGCATCTTCTTCTGTCTGCTAAGTGGTTTGGATCTTCGACTGACCAAAGGACCAGGAACTGCTTCAAATCTTGTGCCACCAAGATTATTAACTCATTTTCTGCAGCACAAAAGAGTTATGAATGTAAAGCAGCAATTGTTTCTAGCTTTGGAAGACCTTAAAACCACGTTACTGTAATGACTTGGCCCAAAGTCTCTTGCATCCTGTGGCTGCGGAGTGGCAGTCAGCCCCGTGATGCATCCAGGCTGCTACGCTGAGCTCTTTACTGTCTCTAAAGCAATTTGCGGAGGGTGAACTAATGCATTTTAATTATGGTACAGAAATGCTACACAATCTCCTGGATCAGCAAAATGTGATGCACTTGGAAGGCTGAAGATGTAGAGAAATGAAAGTCTGGCTGAAGTCCACTGACATTGATGGAGTTAACACTACAAAGAATGTAATCCATAGTCTGTCTTCTCCAAAAGAGAAAAAGGCAGACTCCCCTGGCCAGATCATTAGCAAACCCCATTCAATTCTTTCCCCAAATAGCCTTTTTTGGTCCAAACTCCTGAAAAAAGGTCTATCCTTGCTAGGAACATCCTCATGCACACACTGCCACTGCCCTCAGACTCTTTAGCTCAGACCCGTACTCTCTAAGTTGTTTGGCCCTGTTTGAGGATCTGGGCTGCTGGCATGAACATCTGAGACAGATGAACGTCAAAAGCTCCTGGCTGCTTCTACTTGAATAAGCAGCTGAAGGTTCACATATTTATCATATTTCTCAAATTGCCTCCATGGCCTGGGATGATCAAACCCATCTCAATGGCATGCAGAGTTACCGTGGGCATGCAAATAAACACATCTGTGCTCTGGCAAGTCAGGCTGATAATTCCGAACGAACACGTTTTCTTGTCAAACTGTGATATCGGGTTGCAACAGCTTGAGGTGCCCCAGGAACGTGTGGGTTCTTTCGGCCCACACCCATGTTCTTGCCGTGGTGGAACGTGGGGATGGGGGAGGGAGGGCAGGGGAGGGAGATTCACCTCATCTGCACATCTTCTGCTCCTGAGGCAGAGCAAGTCTGGGAAAAAGCATGACCTGAGGTTCTTCCATTCAGCTCCCTCATCAGAACTGGGGGCCACTGGGCAGAATTGTCTCTTGAGGGATACTTTTTCCTAGGCAAAGCCATACCTCCACTGCAATTCAGCAGAAAGAAACGAGCAGAGCTCTTTTCCAATGCAATTTTGGGCTGCTGGGTGAAGAGAATTCATAGCACAAAGGGAAAGGATCGATAGGTAAGTAATGATTTCTAGGCACAGCTGCTGCGCTGCCTTCCCAAGGCGTTAAGGAAGCAGCTCTGCACCAATGACCAGACCTGGAGCTCCTTCTGCTGGTCCATGCGTAATTCTGCACTGTAGCAGAATATAAAGGCTGCAGCTGCAGAGCGAGACCGTTCGGCAGGGTGGGGGTTGTGGCAATCTGTTCAGAATGAGAAAAAAGCAAACTCCAGGGTTTACAATTTGGCTAGACAAAACTGGTAAAGAGAGATGCTGTGCTGTCAGTTGGAATCATCTCTTTTTTTAGCAGCAGGCAACGTCACTCGGAATCTTTCGGATCTCTCAGCTCAGAAAAAGACAATTAAAAAGGTTTAAAACTCCCTCTTTTTTCCCCCCTTCTAGTTCATTTTTTTTTTTCAGAGTCTCTTCTGTTAGAGGTCACAACACGACTTCAGTAGCACGTGAAGTTGAGGAGCATGCGATTAACTCACAGGCAGTCCACATGGAGACGTGCAGACAGAGCCAGGTACGATAGAGCAGGACGGCTACATTAACACTGACCTTTCCAGAGTTAATACAAAACACACACGGAATACACTCAGATTTGACTGTATATAACCATGGAAACTTGCCTTGCGAGCTATTTATTCCATCTTCAGCCCTTAAGATTTTAGCTCATCCTTTGATCAGGAGCTATTTCATGTTTTTCTTCTACCTAGTCGTCTAGATACCACACTGCTCATTAGCCAGAGTTGAGTGGGAGACAATAAAATGCCAATGCCTGCTTTCTCTGCTGGCTGAGTGGAGGCTGCTGGTAGAAAAGGAAGCAGCGCTGCACTAAGAAACCTTTTATCTACCTGTGATCTCACTAGCAGCCGAGCCAGCCTGCATCCTTCAGGAGCCACGCTCAAAAATCCCATGAATTCAGCTCCTTCCTGAATATTGTAATCCACACACAATGTGGGGTGGCTGGGAACATTCCTCCAGAACGCTAATTGTTGTACGGTTAATTAGCCCTGCAATAGCGACAAGTTAAAGAAAGCAGAAGCAGCAACGGCTGAACGGGTACAGCCCTTTGCCTTTCTTCAGCACGTCTCAACAGAGGATCTCAAAGCACTTCACCACGACTCACTTGGTTGCTCTTACGTTCGGAGCCGGCAAGCTCTGCTGTGTCTAAGACCTAGTTCTGCCCCCTGATTGCAGACTTAGTCCTTCCAACAAGAGGCGTGGCTGGCAGTGGTGAACAGGAGCCAGTTTCATGGCTTTAGGCAGGTTTCATGGCTTTAGACTGCCACGCTGAGCTACCCAACTCAAATTCCATCCTACTCATCCAACTCAACAGTGGTTCCTTGGCCATGGCTCCTTACACAGCCAGGGATTTCACTCAACAGCTTGGCAGAGGTAGGTGTTACCAGGGATGGGACTGGTGAGGACGACATGCCTCGGCTTCTTTTTCTAACCACTAGCCTAACTCCTCTGTTTGGGAAGAAGAGGGAGGGAAAAGGGGTAACTGCAGCTTGAGAAATGCAACAGAGGAAAACAGGAATCTTATGTCCCAGCTATCCCACAACCAATCACTGTCTCTACAAATACTGAGGTAACTTGACCGTCCTGAGTCTGTTTATCGAGTCTGTTACTGCAACCTGAGGTCATTAGACTAGATGTTAAGACAATGATTCCTCATATTATAAGCAAGGCAAGGTGGAATAAATAATACTAGGGCTTTAAGAATCAAAGCCAGGGGAAAACTGATTTATCCCATGTCGTATTTATGTAGCCTCCCTCCCCTCCGGCACTCTGCACACTGATAGCAAATATCATCCTGCCCATTTCATTGATAAGTTCATCTATCACTCCCTGAAATGCAGCCTCTTCTGGGTAGCAANGGCTTCTTTTTCTAACCACTAGCCTAACTCCTCTGTTTGGGAAGAAGAGGGAGGGAAAAGGGGTAACTTCAGCTTGAGAAATGCAACAGAGGAAAACTGGAATCTTATGTCCCAGCTATCCCACAACCAATCACTGTCTCTACAAATACTGAGGTAACTTGACCGTCCTGAGACTATTTATCGAGTCTGTTACTGCAACCTGAGGTCATTAGACTAGATGTTAAGACAATGATTCCTCATATTATAAGCAAGGCAAGGTGGAATAAATAATACTAGGGCTTTAAGAATCAAAGCCAGGGGAAAACTGATTTATCCCATGTCGTATTTATGTAGCCTCCCTCCCCTCCGGCACTCTGCACACTGATAGCAAATATCATCCTGCCCATTTCATTGATAACGAAGAGATAAGTTCATCTATCACTCCCTGAAATGCAGCCTCTTCTGGGTAGCAACACTACCCTTCACATAAAATTCCTCACCAAAATGAAACTGCGGGAGAATCTGAGCTGACAGACTTATTTCATTCGAAGTCTCAGCATGGCATTGATTTCAACATCTTGGCTCTTTGAACAAGAGTGAATGGAAAACCCAAGAAGCCAATTTTGCATCTCAAAAAAACCCTCCCCTAGAACACTTGCTCAGAAGCAAACACCCAGTGCCAAATCACCTTAAGGTCTCCCAGCCAAGAAATGATGGCTGAATTTAATCATAAGATTAGGAAAAGGTTCTTCCCCTAGAGGGTGGTGGAGCCCTGGAACAGCTCCCAGGGAAGCAGTCACAGCACCAAGCCTGACAATATTCCAGAAGCGTTTGGCCAAGGCCCTCAGCCCCATGGTGTGAGTGTTGGGTTTCTCCTGTGCAGGGACAGGCGCTGGACTCTATGGTCCTAGTGGGTCCCTCCCAACTCAGGTCAGTCTGCAATTCCATGAGTCACAATTTTCCTTAGCTTCTATATCTGACTGGATCTCAGATGAAAATGCTGAGTCCAGCTGGGTTACAAACACCTGGAGTGAGATAACTCTCTCTCTACTCTCATTGATGAGACTCACGCTTGTGGACCCAATGCAAGCCACAGACGGGCACAGCCTGACATCTGCATTGGGGAAGGTCTGGGGAGAGTCTGTGTTTGACAGACAACAGGATGAGCTCTGTGGTTTCTCTGAATCCATAGGGAAACATCCCCGAGAATATGATTAACTCCATTCTTTCACCTACACTGCAGGAAGCTTTGTGAAGCAAGGGAAGCGACCCTGATCATCTGAAAATGCAAATGTCCCTCTGTTTGAAAGCGGTTAATCTGCTGCTGCTCGTGTCTTTGAATCCCCCCAAGGCGATGCCTACACGCATCAATAACATGGGGAAACATGTCAGGGCCACATCAATCTTGTCAGCAATGAAGATGCAATAACGTAGGCTTAAACACTTGGGAGGACCACAGAAGGTACCTACAGATCCTGTTACCTGGTGGTGCCTCCTCACCAGCTGGGCGAAGCCAGCACAGTCACCTCATTTTGTGATGCAGGCTTGGGGAAGGAGAGCTTGAAGTGCAGGCGTTTGAGAAGTCAAAGAAAAGCCACTGGGTGTTTGGGTCAGGGGTTTTATGACATAGTTTGCCGTGAGCTCAAGTGATCAGAAAGGAAGAAATGACCAGGAAAATGTAGTGACTCAGAGGGTGCTTTACTGCAGGCCAAAGCAGTTCACGCTGGCTGATGATTTAACCCCTGCTGGGTTGGCAGAGCTGAGTATCTACAAGCAGATTCAGTGACAGCATCCTTCTAAGCTCAGGCCTGCAGGTAACTGTGATTGAATATATGTTTTCCTCCTTCTGCAAGTCCCAGACCACCAAGCTAAAGCCTTGAATGGGTTGAGTACATCTGCTTTGGTGGAGCTGCAGCAGAATGCAGAGAAGAACACACAGGAGAAAGAGAACATGAAGGAGCTGGCTCACAGCATGGGTCTGAAGAGTTGGAGTGGGAAACCCTCCCCCTGGGCACTAAGGTCACTTCCTTAAATTTGAACAGACATTTCATTTTCCAAACTGGAAACATAAGTGGGAAATGATGCCCAAAGAATGGGGTCTCCTTCCTGGGCACTGGAACCTCCGTTTGGAGGCATCCCCTGATGCCCCTGGCTGACAGCTTCTAGGAACATGAGCAAAAATCCCTTATGTGTTCACACTGTCCTGTGTGAGGACAAAGCTGGGGATCAGAAATGGAACTTTTGGATGTTTCCAAAAGCTACAAACACAGATCATTGGAGGGGAGACTGGAAGTGGCCGGCAGAACAGAAGTCCTGGATGGAGAAAAGCACTAATGTAGCCTTCTGTTTTCAGAAAATCCCATGTCCACATGAAGGAGATCCACAAGGGCTCCATTTGCAAGGGAACTTTAGGCTTGTTTCCACTGCTTTAGTCAACAGGGAGCTCAATTTTGGAAGTGCAACTAGGTCTAACTGGGATGTGCTAACATCACAGGGACAGTGCAGCAGAGGTCCTCAGTGGTACCCAGCCTTCTCTGGAGAACAGCTGCATGTTTGAGGGGTTGGGGCTTAAAACGGATTGTGGGGGTGGTTTTTTTGTTGTTTTTGTAAGTAAAGACAAATAAGATTCTCTGTTGCTTTCTTATTTCTAGGAGACACCACACTGAATTCTATTCCCAGTTACCACACTGACATTGGAAGAGGTCAAAGGGCAGCAACCAAGAGGCAAAATCTTCAACTGTCAATGCAAAAAAAAAAAAAAAACCAAACCAACAAAGAGCCCTTTTTTCTCTCTGTTGGTAGGGTGCTGAGTCAATGCTACCCATTCACTTTATGTCTAACAGACTTAAAGAAGGCCAAAAATTGGTTTAATGCTGTCTTAAGGCACTGGTCTAATATCATTACATCTTGCCCAATCCAATAAGTAGTGCAAATCCTTGTATTTTTCTGAAACCTGACCTTGCGCATCATTCCAGCGATTTGGAAGTCAGCGCATGCATTTCTGTGCAGACGGGAGCATTAGGAGGGTTTTGGGGTTTTTTTCCCAGGGAGGACCCTCACTTTGGATCAGACACCCCTCAAACCACAGTGTTCTCTCTGAAGCACCTGCATAAAGTTTTCATTTATGCAAAAAGCCAAGTCTGCAGGTTTCTTCTCCTGCTATCAGCTTATCTCTCAGCCTCTCCTCCTTGCATACTGCAGCGAGTGGCAGTTAAAACGAGTCCTTTTCCAACACACGCCAGCCAGTTCCAGAATAATACATCTGGGAGGTGTGGTACAGCAGCACATGAAATAAGTGGTGTTTTATACTATTTGAAAAATACTTTTCTGCTTCACCTCAAACAAAGTTGATTGCATTTTCCATTTCACCTCCTTCATGACTTTTCTCTCTTCCTTAAGTATTCTGTGACAGGGAAATTACCGTGGTTTCTCATTTAAGAGGTGGAGGGAAGCACTGAGGTAATCTAGACACCAGTCTGTAATAGGCATCTGCTGACACAGGAGCAGCTCTTGACGTGCCAGGGTGAGCTGCTGAGCCAACAAGCCCTGCAGTAGCCACTGAGACCTGTTCTGCAGAGCCCCTAAATTTAAATGAATAGCTGAATGCAATGGAAGTATTCCTTCTCCTAAAGGAGTTCACTGCTTTCCAGGTCTAACTGATGCTCCAAAAGCAACTTCAAGCCCCTTCCAACGCTACTGTCGTGCTGTGGGAGGCTGTGTGAGAGGCCACAAACAGTGCACGGTGCCTGCAGGCAGCAACCTGGTGGAGCTCTGAGCAACCTGATCTGGTTGAAAACGTCTCTGCTCCTGCAGGGTGGTTGGACTGGATGACATGTAAAGGTCTCATACAACCCACAGCTCTCCACGATGCTATGATTCTTACCTCCTGGCACAAGCACACCTGGCTGCCAGCACCTCAGCCTCGGAAAGACAGCCCCAAGAGCCTGCCAAGGCCTCTGGCCAAAGAATCGTTGGCAATATATGTAAAATGCATATGACAAGATTCAAAAAATCCATCCCTAAAAGCCAGCTCTCCGGAATTCCCTCCTGCCTTGCTCCTCCAATCAACGCCACCAGCTCCCAGCGCCGGCAGCCTCACGCCTTTCTTTGGGTGTCAGGCACACGACAAACCACAGAGTAAGGAAACTAAGACGTTTCAGCAAAGCATTCAGTGCCGGTACTTAATTTAATTAATCTGAGACTGGGTTATGACCACCACAATGCAGGACAAAAGAAAGACAGCTACTCATTTAATGACCCTATTTGGTTTTTTCCAGCATTCATGTCTCAAGCCAAACAACCAAGGCTCCACTTAACCTGATGCTTGGGGTCAGGCTGGGTTGCTGTCTGACTCGAGGACTTCATCTCATAAAAGGAACTGCCTGTGTTATAGCATAAGCTCGGTCTTCATAAAATAAACGCTGACTGGTGTTTTAGGAGCTAATTAATTTTATAGTCAGTGCAGTCTAAGATAATAGCGCCTCCTTTATCATCTCAGAGAGAAAGAGAGAGAAAGAGAGAAAAACAAGAGAGCAATTGCTGTGTAAGAAATAAGTATGGTTAATATGCCTCTATTATATTTGTCGGGATGCAAGTCCATGATTTAAGGGGGAATACTGGTAGGCATGCTCAGGCACCTTTGAACTGTGTCGCTTAATGACTGAACAGTACAATTATTAATTAATTAACACCTTAATTAATTAATAACATAATTAATTCATCAGCAAACAATAATTAAAACTGGTTTTTGTTGTGGCCACCATGCAAGCTTGCATCTCTAATTTTCCAGTTGCCATAATCTCCACGGTTGCTTCCGTGCTGAGGGAGAAGCATGCAAGTGGTGAGAGGTGAACCTGCAAAACCGTGACGGCGTCCGCTTCTGCCTGAACTACAGGTAAATCGGGCAAAATACGCAGTCCCTGGGCCCCTTTTGGGGCGTGTGCATACTTTGAACTTAGAAAATCTGGCCAGGAGAGTTGTTAGAGAACATCTCAGAAGACAACATAGGAAGTCAGTAGAAAGGAGAAGACTGATGACAATGGAGAGACACAGCAAACCAAGGCATTTACAGTCGGCCTAGCGAGCCACTACTGGACCAGCAAAGCCAGTAGACAACAAACAGGCGAGGCAGAAAGCAAAGAGCTCCTTCAGCTATTGCAAAAACCAACCCAGGGCCTCTACAGAGCGGGGACAGATCTGCCTGGAACTGACTGTGGCCAAGGAGTGACGAGTTCTCTCGAACCCCACGTATCGGTCGTGTTGTACCACGGCTCTTTGGTAATGAAATGCTATGTGGACGACTTCGTGAAGCTTTGGCAAACTTGAAAAATGACCTCTCTGACCTTCCCTCCCTATTTACTGTTTCGAAACCTGTAGCTGCAAGAGTTACTGATAATTAACACTGCCTGCTTTGCCAGTTGAGGCTCCGATTAATATGCATTTATTAGTCAGCTGCAGCCTGTGTGGGAGGGGAAATGAAGCTAACTTTAGAGAGATAGAATGTCTTTACTCAGATACTTCATTTCCTAGAGCTGATGCTACTGCGCTGTCCTCAAAAAGTTGCAGGCAGCCCAAGGAAACGTGATAGTCCCCTTCCTAGTGCAGGGAACGGTAGGCCCATCACCATCTCCAGAATTTTAGCCAACTCACTTTCTTTGCTAATGGGAGACTTTGGGAATTAGCAGAACCCTTACACATCTCCGCACTCACTCCGGTTTCAGCCTGAGATAAACAACTGAGATAGAGAGATAGATTTCTGCCCCGGGGACAGCTTCTGGACATCAGACTGGAGACACGAGATCAAATTCATCTCTGGCGAAAAGTCCACTGGCTTCAACCACCTCAGACCAGAGATTAATTTGGCCCACAGTTACATTAAGAAAGGATACAAAGCACAAACGGTATCGTGTAAAAAAAGAGGAAGGGGAAGTTCAAGGGAGACGCTGGATCCTAACCCAGCAGGATTCAGCCCAGCCCGCTCCACCCTCACATCACCAGGCACAGTGCGTGTTGCCGGTTACCTTTTTGCTTACTGACTTTCTTTACTGTCATTGCCGCTTGCCGCTTTTGATTTTCAGAAATTTCAAAGCCTGAAAAAGGGAACACGGCAAACACAATTCAGAAGGTTGCTCACAAAGCCTCTTTTCCTTTTGGGGCGGGGGAGAATGTTCTGCTCTGCTTGGCAAACGCAGAACAGCCTGGGTGGCAAAGCATCACCCAGTGAGCTGGGTGTACGGGCGGGTATTTTACTGAAAAGCAAAACTTCCTTGAAAGGACGGGCCTCTCTATAATCTCACTTGTGCAGGGGCTGTATGAAAAGTAAGATTAGACCCATTATTATTTATACAGTATCATAAACATGCCCGGTGCTTTAAAGCTGAGCAACACAAACTGAGCCTGAACTGGCACTGGTTACCGTCAATTTATGGGCTGATACTGATGGAAGGGCACGGCTGATAAGTCATTGACTTTGTTGCCCTCCTACCGTGCACGAGACATGATTATAACCAGAGCAGAAATGATGCAGCCAGGAGCCTCTGAAGTCAGAAGGCTAGAGACTTCCTTCAGTCCCCCACAGAGGTCCAGGCCTGAAGCTACGGGCAGGGTTTGTTTATCGAGGGCCAAAACCACCAGCAAATGAATTGGAAGAGACGTATTTATGACTATGAGAGCAACCAAGGACATTCGAACAATGCTGAACTGTATTCTACTACCAAAAAAAAAAAAAAAGGGCTTCTCCCAACAGTTGGGGCACAATTATTACCTACAATCTTCTTTCAGATTCATTTCATATTCCTCACCTATCTTTTCATCTTCTTTTACCATCTTCCTTTCTTCTCTGAAAGCTCTAAGCCATCGCAACTTCTCCTCCAGTTTCTTGGCAAAGAATAAGTGCATTTCCTCAGTCTCCTTGTTGTGAAGTTTGAAGGCATTCTTCATGCTGACATTGAAGTCATCATCTCTCCCGTCTTCTATATCCACCACTTCATATTTATCCATGTCTATGCGACCTTTGTAATAGAGAATATCTCTTCGTATGAGATCCTGCAGAGAGAAAAAAGAGAGATGGGTTAACCAGAAGATACTTACAGAGCCTGAACTCAGCAGGGAATTCACTGGAGAGCTGAAGAAAAGAAAGAGGCAATGGTGAAACCTCCTCACCTTCTTCAAGCCTCATCTGCTGTGAATACATTTGTTGCTGGCTAAACAAACAGGGTAGATTGTAGGCACAAATGAACAAAATGCAAACCCTCATGCTGCATTATTTCATAGAATCATAGAATCACCAGGTTGGAAGAGACCCACCGGATCATCGAGCCCAACCATTCCTATCAAACACTAACCCATGTCCCTCAGTGCCTCGTCCACCTGTCCCTTAAACCCCTCCAGGGAAGGTGACTTGACCACCTCCCTGGGCAGCCTCTTTTCAGGCTTTCACTTGTAGGCATGAAGAAAGGCCTTGAAGTAACCAACTTCCATCATTTTCCATGATGGCAAGTTCTGTTCCATAAGAGGAGAAACCAGAAAACACAAGGCACTGGTGGGATTCCTGTGCTGCAAGTGAGGCTGAGTATAAGCACAAATCCTGAGACATCACTTGGCAGTGCAGAATGGACTCTCTTCTCAGAGTCAGGGGAGATGGATCTCTGACCCTTTTCCCCTGAACCTAGTTTCCACTCATACAAAAATCACTGGGGAGAACCTTCTAGTACTTAAAGGGGGGCCTGCAGGAAAGCTGGGAGGTGGTCTTGATCAGGGAGGGCAGAGATAGGATGGGGGGAAACAGTTTTGAGCTGCAAGAGGAGAGATTGAGATGAGATCTTAGGCAGAAATGTTTTGCTGTGAGGGTGGGGAGGCCCTGGCCCAGGTTGCCCAGAGCAGGGGTGGCTGCCCCATCCCTGGAGGGGTTCAAGGGCAGGTTGGATGGGGCTGGGAGCCCCTGATCCAATGGGAGGTGTCCCTGCCCATGGCAGAGGGTGGAAGTGGATGGATTTTAAGATCCCTTCCCAACCCAACCCATTCTGTGATTTTTTTATAAAAATTCTTTTAGTTAAATCAAAAAAACGCAAGAAAATAAAAAAGACAAAAGAAGACTCTCAAAACCTGATCAGCAGGGAAAAGGCCAAAGAAAATGAGTTGTTTAATCTAGAAAGGACATCAATTAAAGGGAATGTGCTATTGGTATTATAGGATGTGAAAGCTGCTTCTCTACTAAGAAGCCTAGTGATCAATTATTCCCCATTTTGATTGCAGCTTGGTTTAATTTCCCACAGGGGAGAATAGGATTAGACACCTGGAAAAAAAATCTTTCCAGCTATAAGAGTGGTTAAACACTGTAAAAGACGAAAAGTGAAGCTTTGGGACAGCACTCCTTGGAGATTTTCAGAAATACCGTTACACAAATACCCATCAGAGCTGATCTGAGCATCCTTAAGCCTGCAAAAGGAATAGCTGATCTCCTGGGGTCCTTCTCAGCTCTGCATTTCGAAGATGTCTAAGAGCAAGGTGACAGATGGAGGAGAAATTGGGTTGAGAGCAGGTAGGGTGAGCCTGAGCTTCAGGGGTGGCATGGGAGAAGCCCCAGGGCATGAAGCAGGACAGTGACATCAACCTGCAGCCTTTGCAGACAGCATCCAGCTTGCTTCGCATGGCTCTGAAGGGCACTGGTGCATCTGGGTCATTTGAACTTATTTGTCTCAATATGAGGGGAGATTGAGATGAGATCTTAGGGAGAAACGCTTTCCTCTGAGGGTGGGGAGGTCCTGGCCCAGGTTGCCCAGAGCAGTGGTGGCTGCCCCATCCCTGGAGGGGTTCAAGGCCAGGTTGGATGGGGCTTTGAGCCCCTGATCCAGTGGGAGGTGTCCCTGCCCGTGGCAGGGGGTGGAATTGGCTTTGAGGTCCCTTCTGACCCAAAGCATCCTTTTTGTGTCACCACTGGCTCCACACTGCTGCCTGTGTGTATCTAAGAAGATCAGCAGGAGAAAATGAGCCTTTGAGCACCCTGTTCCATAGAAGGTGTCCATGCCCATGGCAGGAAGGTTGGAACTGGATGGGCTTTAAGGTCCCTTACAACCCAAACCATTCTGTGATTCTGATTCTAGCCATGCTTTTAAAAAAAAATCTCATGTATGACCACTGTAAAGCAACCAAGGCTGAACTTTTATTGGAAAACCTGAAGATTTGAAGTTGGGATGTGGCCCATACAATGAATGATGCATTTACCCCCAAATCACTGTGGTGGCTAAAGGTATATGCAGAAAGGGTTACTACTTGTAAATCACACTTTTTTTTACTACTACACTGACTTCTGCTTCCAATTAGCACTGCTTCCTCCTCTTCCTCCTGCTCCCTAGTCAATCACTTCACTTCTCCCTCGAGTACCCCAGGGCACAGCTTTTTGTGCCAGGCACTGCCTCAGCACACAGGGGCTGGGCAAGACCCTGTGAGAGTCCAACCCTCTCATGACGCTGCAGGAGAAATGCAGCATCAATCACAAGGACAATCCCCCGTGGCAGTCGATCGCCAGTGCAAAATAGCATCGGAATGAAAACCTCTCCAATGGCTTCAGCAGCACAGAGCACATAAGGAGGAAATGGTTCCCTTCCATCAGAGGGCAGGGGTTAGCTTTGTGTGCCATCATCTTCATGTGTTTCAGAAACTCCTCCAATTTATTCCTTCGTGGGTAGTGTGCAAGGATGGATGGGGACGACTGAAGCAAAGGTTATGATTTTAGGATGGCACTCTTTTTTCAAGAGGCTTACTCTATGCTAGGTCACACTCTACTTCTCATGCGTAAACCAAATCATCTATAAAACACAGGCGGGGAAAGAGCCATTTCCAGCCATGAGTCATCAGATCCTTCTCATGAGCTGACAATATAAAGGATGCCAACCACAGAACAATCTGCTTCAAGTTTCTCATTGCATATGTAGGTTATTGGTCTTCTTGGTTACCAAAATCCTGCCTATTCCAATGGGAAAGTAGTTTCAAAGTGACCTGGGGAGGAATTGGTGAGGCCCTGACCCAGGTTGCCCAGGGCAGTGGTGGCTGCCCCATCCCTGGAGGGGTTCAAGGCCAGGTTGGATGGGGCTTGGAGCCCCTGGTCCAGTGGGAGGTGTCCCTGCCCATGGCAGGGGTGGGACTGGATGGGCTGTGAGGTCCCTTCCAACACAAACCATTCTATGATTCTGTGAATTACACGCTTTTAGTACGTGTATGCAGTCAGGTCTTCTGAGAGCAGCTTTTGAGGCTGCCAGGGATTGACTGCGGGCCTTCAGGTGAGAAGCAATTCTTCCCTCAGTCCTTCTCTGTCTCTATAATGACGATATCTTTTATTTTATATAGCAACTGGAAGCCACAACTAAGTAATCAGTGACAGACACGGTGAAAGCCTTTGATGGTGGATCTTCAACTGTTCAAAGCCTTGTAAGAAGAGTCACTGCAGCCAGATCCTCCATCCCTCCTTTGGTGGCTGTGGAACATGCACCACGGTGGCTCTTCTGCTGGGGACCATCACTCCATCTCCACTGCAGCTTTACAGAACTGCATCCTAGTAGAGGTTTTCTGAGCTATTTTCCTGTTGCAGTGAGCATGAGTGACAGCAAAACATCGCTTGAGGGTTTTTTCCCCTTGCTCCTCCCCATGTGAGAACCTGGCCTGGAGGGACGAGTGCTGCTCGTGAAGCAACAGCCCTGGCAAGCACTGATGGGGTTGGAGACTGAGATCACGACCCTGTGTGCACACACAGCAAAGCCAGGGCTTTCCTGAAACAACTAATCATTGAAACAGAACAGAAACAAGGCAGCAAAGGTAGAAGCAATATAAAAAGCAGCAATCCCCGCCGACAGTTTTTGCTCAGAGATGGTGTGTTCTTCAGGTATCAAAGGAGAATGGAGATCCAAGGATGAGGCTGAAGACAAACCCGCCTACAGGCAAGCTCTACAACTCAGTGAACAGTTGATGTTCAAAGAGTTCATGAATAGGGAATAGTTGAAGCTGAAATTGGGAAAAGGCTAAATCAAGGTCCATAATAACTGCAGCCAAACACCTGATTTGGAAAAAGCAGAGATTTGGAAAAGGCTGAGTGGGCTTCTGCACTACGAATCATAAAACGTCCTGAGATGGGAGCGACCCACAAACATCATTGAGTCCAACTCCTGTCCCTGCACAGGACACCCCAACATTCACACCGTGGGGCTGAGGGCCTTGGTCAGATGCTGCTGGAATATTGTCAGACTCAGTGCTGTGACTGCTTCCCTGGGCTCCCCCAGGGCTCCCCCACCCTCTGCGGGAAGAACATTTCCCTGATGTCCAACTTCACCCTCCCTTGGCATATTCTGCCATTCCATTGGCTCCTGTCATTGGTGGCCAGAGAGAAGAGCTCAGCGCCTGCTACTCCTCCTCCCCTGCTGAGGAAGCCGAACAAAATAAAACTTAAGATATGGGTCTCAGAGCCCTCTCTGATGTTTTCTCATTCACCTGGGCAGTGGCTGCAGAGCAGAATGGAAGAAGCTGAGGGGGCGAGCAGAGGTTTACAATTTACTCCCGAAATCTGTCCTGATTTTCCTGCCTGCCTGCGCTCTCTCCTCACTCTGCCCAGCCTGCTGTGAGCAATGAGAGCATGGCACGCTGCCACGTTGCCATGTCTTTGGGTATCTTTAGTCATAAGGGCTTTCAATGTTCTTTGGCTTTTTAAAAAAAGATTCAGAGCTTACATTTTTAAAATCTAATTTACCTTAAAGCGACCCTTTGAAGAAAGCAGCCCAGCCTGCTTTTTGTGAACACCAAGGACACAGTTTTCCACAGCGTTTGTTCATTTAACTTAACCCTATTGTGGCTGGTTTTCAAGATGGGACAGTTCCAGATCATTCTTGTTCACCTCCCTGGAGCCTGAGTGCTTTGCAAAACTAGGCCTCTCTTTTGTCCAAATGAGACCCTAGAACTCATAGAATCATAGAATCACCAAGTTGGAAGAGACCCACTGGATCATCGAGTCCAACCATTCCCACCAATCTCTAAACCATGTCCCTAGGCACCTCATCCACCCGCACCTTAAACCCCTTCAGGGAAGGCGAGTCAACCACCTCCCTGGGCAGCCTCTGCCTGTGCCCAATGCCCCTTTCTGAGAAGAATTTTTTCCTTATATTGAGCCTGAACCTCCCTGGGCAGAACTTGAGGTCATTCTGTCTTGTCCTGTCCCCTGTCCCTTGGGAGAAGAGCCCAGCTCCCTCCTCTCCACACCACAACGAACCCTTTTGAATGTTTTTGTCCTAAATATTCTTAACAGAGAATCATAAAATAGTTTGGGTTGGAAGGGACCTTAAAGATCACCCAGTTCCACCCCTGCCATGGGCAGGGACACCTCCCACTGGATCAGGGGCTCCAAGCCCCATCCACCTGCCCTTGAACCCCTCCAGGGATGGGGCAGCCACCACTGCTCTGGGCAACCTGTTCCATGGCCTCACCACTCTCATAGTGAAGAAATTCTTCCTTATATCTAGTCTAAATCTGCCCCTCTCCAGTTTATCCCCATTGCCCCTCATCCTATCACTACAAGCCCTTGTAAAAAGCCCCTCCCCATCTTTCTTCTAGCCACTTCAGGTACTGGAAAATAAATCTAAGCCTTGTTTAGTGGCTGGACACCAGGAGCAGGGAAACCAACCTTTCCATGGACTCAGCACTGTTACAGCCTGCATCTCACATCCCGTGTTCAGTTTTGAATCCCTCACTCCAAGAAAGACATTGAGGGTCTGAATTGTGTTTGGAGAATGGAATGGATCTGGGGAAGGGTCTTCAACACGTGGGTTATGGCGGGTGGCTGAGGGACCTGGGGCTGTTTAGCCTAGAGGAGGCTGAGGGGAGATCTCATCACTGTCCACAGCTCCTTTAAAGGAGGTTGGAGTGAGGTGGTTTCTGGTCTCTTCTCCCAAGTAAAAAGGGACAGGATGAGAGGAAATGGCCTCTAGTTGCTCCAGGGGAGGTTTAGATTGGATATCAGGAAAAATTTCTTCCCTGAAAGGGTTCTCAGGCCCTGGAACAGCTGCCCAGGACTGTGGTGGAGTCTCCCTGGAGGAGTTTAAAAGACGGGTAGATAATCTGCTCAGAGATGTGGTTTAGTAGTGGACAGGTTTGGACCTGATGATCTCAAATGTCTTTTCCAACCAAACAATTCTATGATTCTAGCATTGCACCACCCTGTCGGACAGAGCAGTTTGGGCTGAGCCAGCCTTCCAAAGCAGGGGAACGGAGTCTGTGCAACGCAATCTGAAAAGGCACCGAGGGATGGATCGTATTAAAAACGGGGGGATGTAACACCACCCATCCCGAACACAGCCTCAGCCACTCGCTTCCTACCGCAAACTTCCTCGTATGGGCCAAAATGTTTGTTACCAGTTTCCCCCAGGGGCTGCCACGGCCAGAGGGGAGCTGAAATCCCTGCGCTATGGGTTTACGTAACTCCTCCTTGCACAAGGACAGCTGTGCTGGGGAGGTCGGCAGATTCCTGCCAAATTATTCAGCAGTGTCTGTCTCCCGAGTTTGGAAAGAGATGTTTGATTCATCCTTGCCAGCTCCGTGAAGCTGCAGTGTGGGATCCGAGTGGGGGAGGACTGGAGCTGAAAGCCTTTATGTGGAAACGCTATTTTTGTTCAATGTATTTAGTGGAACAGCAGTGGCATTTTGATGCCTCGTTCCACCTCAAGCCCAGTCACATTGGCTGCAAAGCAGCAAGGCGAGGGCGAGTGCGTTTCCAAAGGACTAATAACAGGAAGAGACGGGAAACCCTTCTGCACACACGTCACTCGGCTTTTCTGCTCTCTCCAGTTTGTTCCCAGGGGCTTCAAATTGGGCTGCTGAAAGGCCACAGAGGGGGAGGGTTTGATTCTCAGCTCTTCAGGTTTCTCTTGAGGGCCAAATTTACACCCACTGCAATTACAGGAGCGATAAATTAGGAATGGAGTATATTGTAAAGCATCTTGCGTGGCTACATGAATAGACTGAGCCTCTCCAGAACAAAAAACACAGTCTGTGAACTCTAAATCCAGTCCTTTCTGGATTTTACCACTGGCTTAGCAAACAACAACCTAAAGCCTCTCCCTCTCTCCTCCAGCTGGCTCCTCTGGCTGACTCTGATGCTTTTCTCCCCACACCTTCTGTGTCACAGTGACCTCTCTGGGGTCTGCTCTTGCCTCTCTGCTCTTGCAGAGGGAGCAGCGAGCAGGCACTTGCCTCCCCGAGCCCGTGGAACGTGCCCAAGTGCTGCTGGGTGCTGGCTTGGGTCATGCAGCCCTTTAGCACGTCCTCCTGCAAAACTGTGCATCCCTGCTACCTGCACATCCCTGCAGAAGGGCCACCAAGAAAATGAATTCAAGTCTGGTTTGGAGATTAAAAGGAAGGTTTTCTTTTCTTGAATATAGAACCACAGAATAGTTTGGGTTGGAAGGGACCTTAAAGATCATCCAGTTCCACCCCCGCTGTCATGGGCAGGGACACCTCCCACCAGATCAGGGGCTCCAAGCCCCATCCAACCTGGCCTTGAACCCCTCCAGGGATGTGGCAGCCACCATTGCTCTGGGCAACCTGGGCCAGGGCCTCCCCACTCTCTTAGTGAAGAAATTCTTTCTTACGTCCAGTCTAAATCTGCCCCTCTCCAGTTTATACCCTTCATCATATCACTACAAGCCTTTGTAAACAGTCCCTCCGCAGCTTTCTTGAGGTATCAAGGCTCCTTGGTAAAAGGGCTCCTTGGAGCCTTCTCTTCTCCAGGCTGAACAATATGCCATATCATAAATCCAAAGTACTTCCTCATAAGTGTTTTTAATGTATATCATGTCAATTATCATAGAATCATAGAATCACCAGGTTGGAAGAGACCCATCAGATCATCAAGTCCAACCATTCCCACCAATCTCTAAACCATGCCAGAGAGTTTGGGAAAACTGAACACAATTAAAGCAGTGAGTTAACACAGAAGACGTGCGCGTCCACACACTCTGCGTGTCCAGAGGCAGCACGAGGCCCTGATGTGGTGGTCACATTCATCCTTCATGTGCTGCTATCTGCTAGCCAAGGAGGCTGATGGGAGAACCATCCATGGTCTGCACTCACAGACAAGACTTGTCTGCAGACACCATGGACTGATCAGCTGGCTATGAACATGGGGCTGTATCAGGAGGACTGTGGAAACGCTGTTGTCTAAAAACGTCATTTTACACTTTGCTTTGGAGCTGTGATCAAGGCAGTGTGTTTTCTTTGGTCATCCAGAAGTTCACCTTATGCTACCTCCCTAACTCAAAGAGCAGCACGCCTTGCCCCTCAGCGTAGCCCAGCAGTGAGCTCCCACCAAGCCGCTGCTGGAAACCAAGGAAACACAGTCTGACCTGCTTTATCACCCTGCTGCAGGCTGGACCCAGGCCTGACCCAAACCATAGCATTTCACGGAGATCCATGTTACCAGGAGGGACAGAGGAGGGGTGGGAGGTGCTACAGAAGTCAAACAGTGTTCCTTGTGGGTCAAAAAACCACTTGAAGTAGTAAGAATTGTCCCAGTGCTGCTGTCTGTTTGCAAATACAATTTTCGGTTAGCCCTGGGAGACCTATTTAGGCTGCAATAAAAGCAGGGCTGTTGTTTTGGTGCAAAGATTACCTCGATGTTTTTAACAGAATTGATATGGGAACCAGAGCTTCTTACACTAAAAGGGTTCAGAAACGTCTCTTTTATCTTCCCATTTGGCAACTTGGAACTGCTATGGAGTTTGACAGGATTGTTTTATTTACCCTGTCTCCTACAGCACAGCTATTTCTGGCTGCCTGTCTGGCTATTGGTATTAAACTGGTCTCATTTTGCTTCTCATCCAACCTGCTTTGCTCCGAGAGCTCAAGGGAAGACAGCAATAGCAATAAACCACAGGCTGGGGGCCGCCATCACCTCCTGATTACAAGAGACACACACGAAGCACAAATGAAAATGTGTTTCATGCAGTCGCTGGTCTTTCTGTGCTGTCAGAAAACACTGAACAGGGAGCCCCATCAAGCATTGTTTGACTGTTGGGGGAATAGAAAGCGTGATTCAGTGCAGAAGCTCTGTTAACCCTTCATCCTGTCACTTCCAGCCTAACGCCACAGCGTGTTCGAGCCCATTGGGGAAATCCAAATTATTCCCCAAGCACAGAAAAGAGATCTTCACCTCTTACACGCTAAGCACCTCGAGCATCCCCCAACATAACGAGCTACAATCATAATTAATGCTGTGTGTCACAGCCTTGGATGTTAAGCACTATGATTTGCAAATTTAAAGCATCTTTGTGTCAAACTCTCTCAAATTCAGGGTGATAAGAAAAGTAGACCCTGTGCCTTTAAGGCAACGTCTTTAAATGCGACCATCATCAAGGATTGACTTCATTTCTTGGTAATTACGGTTAGCATGCCGGAATATGTATTCTTCTTTCCTGATTATAGACATATGGTAAGTCAAACCAAGGCCAGTCTTGCTTCCTACACAGCTTATTCCATTCTTCCTTTCCAAAAGTCATTTTTGCACTAGGATAACGAACCCAGAGTCTCTTCTGAAGAAAGCACCTCTTGGTCCTCAAAAATACTGCAATGTACTAACCTCTGGGTCAAGGAATATAGGTGGAGCATCCATGAGAAAGGTCTGATATTAATCCAATAGATGAAAGATAGACAGTTTTACCGAGAAAATCTAATCTGGCTCTTTTTTAAGAACTATAAACATCCAGGCTAACTCAGTACTCCCCTGTGGACACAGGGTCTGGAAATGCTCTGCAGCACCTGCCCACATCCACTGGTGGGTCACCATGCAGGGCATTGAACACTGAAATGGCTGACATGGCCATTTCAACTGATTAAAGTTCTCACTTCCTAGCACCAAAAAATAATTCTGTTCTGTGTGGTATCAGGAAGTGAGTGGTGCCATCTCTGATCATATAATCATAGAACAACCAGGTTGGAAGAGACCGACTGGATCATCGAGTCCAACCATTCCTGTCAAACACTAACCCATGTCTCTCAGCACCTCGNCTGTTCTCCAGCCCCTTCACCAGCTTTGTTGCTCTTTCCTGGACTCGCTCCAGAGCCTCAACCAGGGCTAAAAAGATCTATTTTTAAAGTCTGGAAAACAATTTTAGTTGTGAAATTTCCCCCCCCCATCAGTTGCTTTGCAAGATGTTTATCAGGAATGAAAGCTGGCTGCCACTGTCAGCTCCATGGTGTCAGCTCCTCTACCTCCTGCTACTGCTCTACACGCAGCCCTCGTAAATCTTAGTGCAAGTTTCCTGCTTGGAAGAAAGACTTAAATGTACCCATACTGGTGGAGATAACATCTGTCAAGCACATTTGAATGTAAACCTTTCTAATCACTCATTTTTACAAACTAGGTCTCTGTCTTAAGTCCCAGCAGTTTTCCAGGAGATGTGGGCATGGAAATGCACTCAGCATTCCTCAGTCTGCGACAGTGGAACCTAAACTGATGGCCTGGGAAGGGTCTGATCTTTGCGCTGGATCCAACCAGTGCCATCACTCCTTTCCTGACAGCTGAGCTTCATTATATTAAGATAGCCAGAGCGCTCAACGGAGTCATATTAAAGATTCTCCTAGAACTACAGAATTGTTTGTCTGGAAAGGACCTTTGAGATCATTGAGTCCAACCGTACCTGCCCAGTACTAAACCAGATCCCCGAGCACCTTGTCTGCCCATCTTTTAAACCCCTCCAGGGATGGGAACTCCACCACTGCCCTGGGCAGCCTCTGCCAGGGCCTGAGAAGCCTTTTAAGGAAACATTTTTCCCTAATATCCAATCTGAACCTCCCCTGGTGCAACTTGAGGTCATTTCCTCTCATCCTATCACTTGTTACTTGGGAGAAGAGAGCAGCATCCACCTCTCTACAACCTCCTTTCAGGCAGTTGTAGACAGTGATAAGATCTGCCCTCTGCCTCCTTTTCTCCAGGCTAAACAACTCCAGGTCTCTCAGGCCTCTCCTCTTGAGATTTTTTCTCCAGACCCTTCATGAGCTTTGTTGCCCTCCTCTGGACATGCTCCACTGCCTCAAAGTCCTTCTTGCACTTAGGGGACCCAAACTGAACACGGATTATGAAAATATCTGGGTTTATTGCATGTAAACAACCTATCAGGCAGGAAATCATCCAGCTGCTCAGAGGCCAACTGAGCAGAGGCCTTCGCTCAGCTGACATTGCAAAAGCCCTTGGAAAAATCCTAGGAGACACAGTCAGTTGGAAGTCAATAAGGACATTCACAGAATCACAGAATCGTTTTGCTTGGAAACGATCTTTAAGATCATCAAGTTCAACTGTTAACCTAACACTGCCAAACCCACCACTAACCGATGCCCCAAAGTGCCACATCTTTAAACGCCTCCAAGGTGTTCAAGGAGCTGCTCCCACTGGCAGCTCTCAGTCCATCCCACCCATCTGATGACCAGCAGATCACCTTGATGAGACAAGTGAGCAACAGGATACAATGGGGAGATTCCAACTTTCAGGGACTCGTGGACACATGATTTCAAAAGGCCAGGCAGATGCTGAAACTTTGCTTGAAATGTTTGGGAACAACTAATACATATAGGGAATCACTGAGTTCATCTCTGTCATTTGACTGACCTGGCAGAGAATAATAGAAACACAGAATCATAGAATCACAGAATAGTTTGGGTTGGAAGGGTCCTTGAAGACCATCTAGTTTGAAGCCCTGGGCAGGGGCACAACCCACCAGATCAGGCTGCCCAAGGCCCATCCAACCTGGCCTTGAACCCCTCCAGGGATGGGGCAGCCACCACTGCTCTGGGCAACCTGGGCCAGGGCCTCCCCACCCTCACACCAAAACATTTCTCCCTAAGATCTCATCTCAATCTCTCCGCTTTCACCTGCAAACCATTCCCCCCAATCCTATCTCTGCACTCCATGATCAGGAGCCCCTCCCCAGCTTCCCTGCAGCCCCTTTCAGGACTGGAAGCTGCTCTAAGGTCTCCCCACAGCCTTGTCTTCTCCAGGCTGAACAGCCCCAACTCTCCCAGCCTGTCATTTCACTTTCCATTGCATGAACTAATGAGCAGGAATGTGACAGGCTTTGCCAAGCAACCCCGCTGTGTCACAAGTTCTGCAGACAGTGGAGTTCAAAGGAATGACAGAAAACACCAACAGCCAAACTTGCCACGGCACTTCTGATATCGAACTGTATCTGCTCCATCACAAACTCACGTCTCGCTACCTGCCAAACCACAGAATCCATATTTAGGGGATTCAGGAGCACAGAGCTGCTGCAGCAGCAAACATCTACCAGGGAGACAACAGGTAAAGGAGGTGAGAAAGATGTGTAGATGACTGAATCCTCTTTGAAACAGATGCTTGTCAGTTCAAGAGCCTCTCAGGACACCCAGCACTTCTAGTTAAAGTCTCTTGACCAACAAAGAGATAAAATTCAACCATTATGATTAAAAACTAAATGCATTCTCAAATCCACTGTGTCAGGACTAAGTATGTATCATACCTACTGATTTATTATCTCTGAAGAAAACCCACATAGGCAAAAGATTTTCTGAAGATGAGGTTGTGCTGAGATGTGCCATCATGAGTGGTACCAAAGATGAACATTCTGATCATGTTTGGCCTTCCAGTACCTGAAAGGGGCCAACAAGAAGGCTGGAAAGGGACTTTTTACAAGGGCCTGGAGTGACAGGACGAAGGGAAATGGCTTAAATTCGAAAAGGGAAGAGTCAGATCAGACATCAGGAAGAAATTCTTCACAATGAGGGTGGGGAGGCCTTGGCCCAGGTTGCCCAGAGCAGTGGTGGCTGCCCCATCCCTGGAGGGGTTCAAGGCCAGGTTGGATGGGGCCTGGAGCCCCTGATCCAGTGGGAGGTGTCCCTACCCATGGCAAGGGTTAGAACTGAACGGGCTTTGAGGTTCTGTCCAACCCAAACCATTCCATGATTCTATGATTCTCCATGAATTTTCTCCATCTCTTTGTCTGGAACAAGAGGGAAACTGTTCAATCTGCAGCCTTGGAAACCTCTAACTAACTTCATTCTCCCTGTACACAAGGCAGAGGAGCTGGCAGCCCTGGATCAGTCTCAACCTTCTGGAAATCTCCAACCTTCCCTTCTGGACTCAGACAGCTCCTGTTCCCTGAGGGTCTGATCAAGTAGGACATAAAAGCATATTATAAGCTCATGTCACCCTCAAGCATTTTAATTCCCATGACTTGCAGCCTGCTGTGCTGCAGACGAGCCCAGGACATGGTGCTCTGGCCAGGTAGAGCTGGAGCAGCAGCACCCCATGGACCTGCTGTCTTCTCCATGCTCTGGGGAATCTGTGGGTCCTATTCAGCTGCCTCAGAGGATAACTTCAAAGTATACAATAAAGAAGGTTGGTCATAGCTTCCCACACCTCAATATAAATGGTGCTTCACTAAGAAAGCCCCAGGAGACAGCGCGCTGGTTCAAAGGCAGAGGTTGTCCTGCTAGACAGTTGCCTGTTGGGATCTGTAACAGCAGAGCCTTACACAAGGGTGAAGGCAACACAGCCTATAAATCATTCAGGTTCGTTTTTATGAAGATTGTGTGATCCCAGAATGCCAGCTAACACTCCTCTGAATTCCATATCCAGACAAAATTCTTAACAGTGTGCAAGAAGAACGCTATTGAGATGGGAGAATGGAGCTGTAACCCCTTCTAATCCCTACTCCAACACTCTGAAGAATAACAACTGCAGTTTGAGGCTGGAAAAAGAGGTGCAGGAGAACCTCCCATGAAGTATGAACCGTGTGCCCACGATATCGGGCTCACCAGATGAGCTAGCACCCTCTGCACTGTCACGTTAGAGCTGTGTGAGGACACTGTCCCACAAGACCTTGGCTAGTGGCAGAAAAGCCCAGGTGGCCAAGAAGGCCAACAGTATCCTGGCTTGGATCAGAAACAGCATGGTCAGCAGAAGGTTGAAAGGATCATCCCCCTAGACTCGGTGCTGGTGAGGCCACACCTTGAAACCTGGGTTCAATTCTGGATCTCTCACTCCAAGAAAGACATTGAGGAGCTGGAGCTCATCCAGAAGAGAGGAATAGAGCTAGGGAAGAGGCTGAAGACCAGATGTTCAGGGAGCCACTGAGGGACCTGGGTATGTTTAGCCTAGAGAAGCTCAGGAGAGACCTAATCGTTCTCTGCAGGAGGCTGAAGCAAGGTGGGTGCTGGGCTCTTCTCCCAAGTAACAAGCAATAGGATGAGAGGAAATGGCCTCAAGTTGCACCAGGGGAGGTTTACATTGAATATTAGGGAAAACCTCTTCACTGAAAGGGTTCTCAGGCCCTGCCAAAGGCTGCCCAGGGCAGTGGTGCAGTCCCCATCTGTGGAGAGATATAAAAGATGGGCAGACAAGGTGCTCAGGGATCTGGTTTAGTAGCAGACAGGTACGGTTGGATTCAATGACCTCAAAGGTCCTCTCTAACCTGAAACTAAGCCAAGCCCTCAACCAGGAAGACCCAGGCCACTATGCTGTCTCCAAGACAGCTAAAAGCTGCAGGGTATTTCCCATGAAGATCTCTCTCATGCAGCATCGACATGCACAGCACAAAACGCCTTCTGAGTACCTAAGGGAAGAGGACAGAGTCACACTAACGCTGTTTACATACTGATCCAACCATTCGAGCCCCCAGCAGTCTGCCGTGAGCTGCTGAACGCTCTCCACTCATACTGATGACCACAGAAATCACAGCTCCGGTTATCCTAGGAGTTAGAGGAATGCTTGATACCTCTCTGGATCAGACTCAGCACAAGCCAAAGTGGATGCTGCCTTATGAATCAGAAATTCAGGGGCACAATCAAAGTGGAGGAGGTCAAGATTAAAAACTAAACCCAGCTGCGTACTCCCAGACTCATTCTGACAGTTCTCTGAGCCTTTGACTTTGTTACTGTTGCTCTGTAGTTGTTTTTGGTTTGTGTTTTTTTTAACAGAGCCAGGAAAGAAGTAAAAGGCACAGCAACAACAAGGGGGAAAAAAAAAAGCACGCGCATTCCAGAAGGTAAAATCTCAGTCAACCATGACTCAGGAGAGGAAAGTGCCACCCACTGAACTGCACAGGCCACAGCTCTGTGTCTGGTGGCAGCGGGCAGTGATGTTGCGGTGAGTCAGGAGCCACCCACGCTGCCACCCACGCTGCTTCCTGCAGCGACAGGGCTCTCCTTGGAGGGCTGCTGTGCCACATGGGGCTCGTTCAACCTTCCCTTAGCATATGGAATGTGACAGGAACACAACCCTGGTGTGCTTGGCCAGAGACATCTGCATCTTGCCCTGGCTCCCACTTGTAACCAGGCATGGGGACTCCCTCTGCCCAGCTATCTGTGTGGCTGCAGTGGAAATGCCAACAAATCCCTCTTCATCAGGCATGGAGAATCATAAAATCACCAGGTTGGAAAAGACCCACCAGATCATCGGGTCCAACCATTCCCAGCAATCACTAAACCATGTCCCTCAGCACCTCGTCCACCCATCCCTTAAAACACCTCCAGGGAAGGGGACTCAACCACCTCCCTGGGCAGCCTCTGCCAGTGCCCAATGACCCTTTCCGTGAAAAGATTTTTTCCTAATGTCTAGCCTAAACCTCCCCTGGTGGAGCTTGAGGTCATTCCCTCTTGTCCTGTCCCCTGTCACTTGGGAGAAGAGCCCAGCTCCCTCCTCTCCACAA
>WAAB01012952.1:0-15147 GCA_013389865.1 Piaya cayana | reverse complement strand
CTCCCCTCAGCCTCCTCTTCTCCAGGCTAAACACCCCCAGCTCTCTCAGCCGTTCCTCATCAGGCCTGTTCTCCAGCCCCTTCACTAGCATCGTTGCTCTTCTCTGGACTCGCTCCAGAGCCTCAACGTCCTTCTTGTGGTGAGGGGCCCACAACTGAACACAGGATTTGAGAAGAGGTCTCACCAGTGCCGAGTACAGAGGGAGAACACAGCGGACTGATGTGCTCTGTCACCTCCTTTTGAATAGCTGGGATGGAAATCATAGAATCATAGAATCACCAGGTTGGAAAAGACCCACCGGATCATCGAGTCCAACCATAATGAGCTGGGATCACCTTAGCAGGACTACAGCAGCACAGCTCTGCTGCCAAACACAGTCACTCTGAAACACAATTTCCCCCTCCAATTAATCCTGCAACACCTCAGCCCTGGTTTTCCGCACAGCCTTTCTTCGTGATGGGTTTTGTGGCACAGACATGCCACACAAAATCCAGTGCAGCAGCTACCTGAAGATAAGGCTTAAACTGCATTTCACCAAGTGACAGTGCACAAGCCCCGCTACAGACCCGGCTGCTGCCCAGCGTTTCTTGGAGAGGCAGCGATCATTGTTTTAATGCAGCAATTGAGGTGTCTGCCCAAGTGCCAGGCTTCGCAGTTCATATAGAAATTCGAGGGCTATCATTTGCTGCAGCCAAAAGTAGAAGCAAGGTAACGAGCCAAACGAGGGGTGCATGAGAAAAAGGCATGAAATGAACAAGTGGAGACTGGATTTGCTACCAGCATCAAAATCCTTCTGTCCCGGTTTACTCACCACCCTGTAATTCTGTATTTCTAGCACGTGGCTTGCCCTTTCTCAGTGCTATCCATGTCCTCTTCCACACGTGTAGCAGCCACCTTGCCCTAAAAAACGCTTTGGACTGCAAAGCCTGTCCGCAGCATGTCCTTAGCCACGCTGCTTTCTCCCTAGATGTCCTTACCTTCTTGCAGAGAACCATCTGGTGATCAAAGAGAAAGAAAACTCGCTGCTGGTTCCGTCCATAAGGCTGGTAAATCCAGGACATCTCTCCCGTGTAGATCAACTCTGAGCTGCGGTCCAAGATATCGTCTCCCTAGAGGGCACAGAGAAGGAGGCCGAATAAGCCGCTGCTCCTAGCCAGGGCAGTGAGTATGTTTGTCTTTGTAGGATGAGAAGAAACAAGAATTAAATAAGATTTTGGCTCTTGTGCAGCTTTCCAAGCCATCCCATCTGCCTTCAGATCAGAAACTGGAGACGGGATAATTCTGAAGGGAGAGAAATAAATGAAGTAAGTGCAGACACTTCAAGCACAGTCATTACGGTTCACAGTGCAAGGAGGAAAGAGCTGCTCGAGACACCATCCCCACTCCCACTTGCCATGTACCCCCAGACCCTGGATCTCAATGCTGGTGACATCCTGAGAGTGAAGCCCCCTTAGAATCATAGAATCATAGAACAACCAGGTTGGAAGAGACCTACTGGATCATTGAGTCCAACTGTTCCCATCAATCACTAAACCATGTCCCTCAGCACCTCGTCCACTCATTCCTTAAACATCTCCAGGGAAGGTGAATCAACCCCCTCCCTGGGCAGCCTGTTCCAGTGCCCAATGACACTTTCCGTGAAAATTTTTTTCCTAATATCCAGCCTAAATCTCCCCAGGTGGAGCTTGAGGCCATTCCCTCTCGTCCTGTCCCGTCACCTGCGAGAAGTGGTCATTACCCTCCTCTCTATACCCTCCATAACCCCCTTCCTCCTGCCCACGACACAGCCCTTTTGTATTCAGGGTACGAGGTTCCCTGGCACCCTCTCCCTTTAGAACCGCATCCCAAAGCTCATCCCCTCTTGACATCTCAGACCAGCTACCCAAGTCATCTACAACGTGCTATCCATAATCCCACCCACGAGGCTGCTAAAACTCCCCCCTCTAGATTGCTGCCTCCCTTCCCACTCATATGGGCAATTACAGCCCCTTTTCCCAGAGCTCATTAGAGCTCCCCACCTCCAAAAAAACTGTCAGGACCACCCCAGCTCCTCCAGCAGCCTCTTCCCCCTCCTCCCCAGCTGGCAAAGCCTCCTCGGCCAGCTGCCAGAATGCCCTCACCCTTTCCCTGCCTCCAGCTAACGCTTGTTTTCCTCTCCGAGATTTTTTAAGGATTCATGAGCAGATGGTCTTGAACACACAGCACTCTCTCTCCCACTCTCTAAGAGAACAAATGCAGTCACCCTCCACTAATTGGGATGAGCTGGACTTTTTAAAAAGTTAATTAAAATCTATTTATTAAAAATGGGTGAATTCACAACCACCTGCCCTGTGGGCATCTCAGAACATCTCTTGCTCTGAAACATCCATGAAGGGACCAGGAGGACTCCAGTTAAAAGGTAAGGAGCAGGAGTCAGGAGCAACTGAGAGAGAAGCCTTGTTTTTCCATTTTTGGCTCTGAAACGAGAATCACAGAATCATAGAATCACAGAATGGTTTTAGGTTGGAAGGGACCTCAAAGCCCATCAAGTTCCACCCCACTGCAAGGACACCTCCCACTGGATCAGGGGCTCCAAGCCCCATCAACCTGGCCTTGAACCCCTCCAGGGATGGGGCAGCCACAGCTTCCATGGGCAACCTGGGCCAGGGGCTCCCCACCCTCACAGCAAAACATTTCTTGCTAAGATCTCACTTCAGTCTCCCCTCTTGCAACTGAAAACTGCAAAAAAGAACCTGGAGGGCATCTAGATAGACAGACTTATCTGGTAGTGCTTCCACTTGGAGGTGTCAAAGCACCAAGACTCACCCCCACTCTTAATTTCTTGGTGAGGATTTCAGACTGCTGCTCAGGTAAATGTGTAATTAACCTCTCAGCATTGATTGGAAGCAACTGCCTGAGTCCCTGGGCCCTGTGACAACAGCAACTTCATTAAGTCGGTGCAGCATCATGCTGCAGCACAGACTTTCAAACTGCCTTGGCGAGGTATTTATCCACCTCTTCATCTGCAGTATGAGGAGGGATAGGTTCCTGGGAACAGAGGGGCATTCCCAGAGGGATATGCTGTGCATCTTGCAGCGTCTCAAGATCGCGGTGTCAGGGGCTGACTGCACCCGGTACCTCCTGGCCAGAACCCAGGGACCACGTGCTGCTGCAACAGCTTAGGTAGACGCAAGCCCTTGAACAAGAAGCCTTTGAAGAAAACACACCAGCTGCAGAAATTCTGGGCTTTCCTGGCTAAATATGAGCTCATACAAAGAAGATTCATACAAGCCCATGGAGTTTTTATGAGAGGGGGCGAGCCTGGAAAAGGCTGGCTGCTAAAAATAGAAAGGCAGTTTTGTCTTTTACTCCTGTGGTAGCATCTCAAGCCTGAGGACACACAGAGGACTCTGTAAACACTTCTACTTGATTAGCTGAATGCAAACTGTGCAGTCCCTGCAAGCAATAGGAACCAAAAAAATTATATCCGAAATGATAGAATTCGTACTGCGTTTTTTAATGTTGGGAAAACAACTTGTATATACAGTCTATAGGCTAGAAATAGATGATTTCCAGCACTGTATTAGCAAATTTGGAAATATATATTGCAAACAGTTTTGGACTAGCACATGTTGGCCAGACATCAGCCTCCGAGAAGAGCATCTCTGCGGCCTCTTCCTCAAGCCCTCGGCTGCTATCGCAATCCACCAGCGTGGCTGCGCTGCCAGACCTCCTAGAGCAGATGCGATGAACCTTGAAAGGCATTTTCTTTCCCCAGCGGTTATACCACCTTTTTGAACAGCATGAACTATCTTCTGCTGGTGGAGTGTCCCTGCTGGGGAGGCTCATGGGGCCAGTCACAGTGTCGTGGACAAGAAGGGAAGCATTTGCTTTTTTGCTCCACTATTGGCATGACTACCCCAGCACACCTTGATATTTGCTCCACAACACCTCTCCCAGCCCTTTTATAAAGCCAGTCCAGGGTCTGGATCCCTCCAATCCTATAGAAAACTAGGAAAAAGCAGTCCCAGGTTGCCCAGAGCACCTCCCCATCCCTGGAGGGGTTCAAGGCCAGGCTGGATGGGGTTCGGAGCCCTTGATCCAGTGGGACGTGTCCCTGCCCATGGCAGAGGGTGGGACTGGATGGGTTTTGAGGTCCTTTCCAACCCAAACCATTCTATGATTCTGAAGTGGCAGATGTCCTACTGATTTCAGCAAAGCAAAGTAGAAAAATGGCCAAGACTCCCTTCCAAGCTGAAGCATCCTATAAGGATGCAATAAAAAAACCTCAGACCACCCCAGACTACATCAATGGCCTGCACTGTGCAGCCTGCTGCCTACAAAGGGCAGGAAAAAGAAAGCCAACTCCTCTTTCCTTCATGCAGTCACAGGCAGAGTCCAATTACTTCGGATGCAGTAATGGGAGCAGAAGGTCACCCAGTTCTAGGCTGGAAGCATGCCTCATGCTCCCTCGAGCTTGCCAGCGCTGGAACGACATACAAAGTCCTGGGGCTAATCCTGACTCTTGCAGTAGAGGGTCAGCTCTGCTGCTGCAGCTGCAGAATAAGTCAGTCCTCAGCTCCCCAACTGTGCTATAGGTGATTGCCACTTTCTATAATGAGGAACTGGGAGGAACCAATGGGTTTTTATAGTTGTCATGAAAGAGATGCTGCTGGAAGCACCAGCATAACAAGGAGGACACGGCCCTGCAATCTGCAGCATGTTGGACCTCTCAGCCTGCCCTGTTCCTTTTTCCCAGAAGCAATCCCTGAGCAGATGCCATCCCAGGCTCAGAAATGCTCCTCAGCCCATGGGACCCACTCTCCTGTGCCTCAGCCCACCTCCTGACACGGCTCGTTGCTGTCACCGCTGGGCACAAAATCTCCCTCACTCGTTAACATTCAGCGCACAGGGCTCCCTTCTGCCTGACACTGCTGTTCTTTAATTAGAGATTGACAGGCTGATTAGCACTCTGGGCTACCGAGAGATCAGACAAAAAAAAGGAAAGTGAGAGCACTGTTGTCCTTTTCATCAGGCTCATTTTTTTTTGATACCTTCTGTTGCTGGGGGGCTGGGAGAAACCAGAGAAGAGGGGGAGAAAAAAAAGGATGTGTTTCAGTCCATGATGCGATTTCTTTCCCCGGAGGATTTCTCATCAGACTGTCCTCACTGTGAATACAGTACATTGGTTGCATGCATCTTTTTTTTTATCTCATTCTTGGATTCCATAACATAGTATTAGGCAGAGGCCAGCTATTATCCATTACATAATTAAGGGCAGCAAGTCTTGATTTAAAGGACCCATAAATAACAAGAATGGGAAGGAATTTAAAAGGACAGTGTTCATTACATTTGTCAATTATATATATTTTTTTCTCTCCATGTAAATTTAACGCTCTCGAATTCTGCCAAAGTTGCAACCCAGGGGAATCATTGGTAGAAGTATCAAGATGTCTACATAAACCAAAGCAGTTTGTTAAAATAGCAAGTTAAAATTCATCCAGTTTGATGAGTAAGGCTCACTCCCACGCCAAATATCCTCCACTCAGCTTGGGGACCTCCACAGATCCCCTTCTAGTGAATGGGTGCCAGGTCATAGAATCATAGAATGGTTTGGGTTGGAAGCGACCTTAAAGATCATCTAGTTCCAACCCCCCTGCCATGGGTAGGGAAACCTTCCTCCTCTGAGAAAAACCTGCTCTGAAAGGGAGGAAAGCGGTGCTGGCAGCTGCCATGGACGGAGCCTGAGATGCTGCAGGGATTGAGGCTTCGTTTTGTTTTGCCTTGGTTCAAGCGCTGTATGAAAAGGCACAGAGCAGAGCAATCCCGAGGTCTGCCAAAGCGCAGATCTGCTTTCCATCTTCACATCCTCTCTAATGGGCACTCAGCAAGTGCTGTCGCACTCGAGGCTGCGGTCATGCCCCAGCAACTGGCAAGCTCGCAAATCATGCCTGGGAGCAGCGCCGGAGCGATCCAGGCATTGCGGCGCGCTCGCCAGCGTACCCCGTGTGCTTGCAGGAGCCGTAAGGAGGGAAGGAGGGAGGTGAAGGTGCTCCTCCTAGGGCAGGAGAGAGGTGAAGGTGCTCCTCTGATGACCACAGAGCAGGCAGAGGTAGGAAGGCAGATGGGTGCCGCTCCTCTGCACCCACTGCATGCCTGTAAACACAGCACTGGGGCTTGCAAGGGCTTTGAAACGATGATGGGCTTTGTAGAAAGAACCACTTTCTAGTCTGGTGTGTGTGTTATCCAGCTAAAACCCACTGACCTTTGCGATGCGTAACTCGCTCTCAGAGGGCAAAAGCACAAGACAGGACTGAGCATGTAAAGGCTGCCCCGGATGGGTTCTGTCTGTCCCATTTGAAGTCTGATCCAGAGGAAATGTCGCAGGCTGTTCTGAACCCACTCCAGCCGGGTTTGCCTTTAAATGTCACTGCTTTGATCCGAAGGCATTTAACTACAAGTAAGGGGAGGATGCTGAGCAAAAGGAAATAGAGGTTGAACATCAGGAACCACTTCATAACAAGGAGAACTCTCAGACACTGAAAGGTCTCAGCAGGAGGTGGTGGAAGCCCTACATTCTGCACCGTTAACAGCTGAAAGGACAAAAGGCACTAGAGGATTTGGTGTAGGCAGGGGCAGCACCTCTCCAGGTCTGTTTATATATTGGAAAGTCAAGAGAGAAAATAAAGAAGTGAGTCATCCATGGCAATAGTTCAACCAAGGCTTTCTGATCAGGATCCAGTTCCTGTGAATTTGACAGGAATCCATTTCAAAGTGATTGAGATTATTTCTAATTCACAGCAGTCAGTGAGATCAGAATCATAGAATCATAGAATAGTTTGGGTTGGAAGGGACCTTAAAGATCACCTAGTTCCAACCTCCTGCCAGATCAGGCTGCCCAAGGCCCATCCAACCTGACCTTGAACACCTCCCGGGATGGGGAGGCACCACTTCTCTGGGCAACCTGTTCCAGGGCCTCCCTGCTCTCACAGTGAAAAAATTCCTCCTTGTGTCTAGTCTAACTCTTCTCTTCAGATTCTCCTCAGTCATTATTGATATAAAGAAGAAAAAGATTCCTTAGGACTCCACGCCCCAGCTGCCACTGGAGTCAGACCACCCTTTCCAGGTACCATCCACAGTTCCAACCATCAGCCCCTGCTTACATGACTTCTTGGATAAAAACCAATCTGGCCTTGGTTAACTCAAGGACATTCGCATTTGTTGGATCCTGACCCTGTAATTCACTTTCACAGGGCCAGGTAGAAAATTATTCCTGCAGCACCCCGGCACAACTCCATGGGATTCAGTAAAATCCCTTCTGCTTAAATTAGCCAGAACATGCCACCTACTTCTTCGATTTGTTTTAGGATCAGCAATATGTATACATACCCAACAACATCTTCTCCTTTGAAGAAAATCCATACATACACTTTGTTTACAAGGATATTTCAAATATTCACTCACTAAATATTTTTTTGGTTAGTGTGGATTTTTTTCTTCTTCTTTTCCCAACATTTCATTGCAAATGACTGATCAATTTAAGGAAGAAACTGCAATTTCAAATCAGAGAATCAATATAATTAGTTAAGAGATGTTGAGGAAAAACTGATATTTCTCCAAATAAACGATTTCAATGTGTGCAAACATTGAGCTCTGTTTGCTGCTGAGATAATTCCTCAAGTGAAACACAGAGTGAGAATTAGAATCATAAAAATCGTTGGGTTAGAAAAGACCTTTCAGATCACGGAGTCCAACTGCACCTGTCCACCACTGAACCACCCCTCAGCACCTTGTCTGCCCACTTTTTAAACCCCTCCAGGGATGGGGACTCCACCACTACCCTGGGCAGCCATTCCAGCATCTGAGAGCCCTTTCAGGGAAGAAATTTTTCCTAATATTTAATCTAAACCTCCGCTAGTGCAACTCTTTTCAGCTGGCCCCAAGGAATATCATGCTGTACAGCTCAGGTCCCTGCTGCTACTGCTCATCTGCACTGCTGGGCTGGCTGGAGAAATCAAGAAGCCCCTGGGACACCCAGAGGGGCAGAAATGGAGCCCTTTTGGGTTAGAGCAGTTAGAGCAGGCATGGGGCCACAGAAAGATGGGAGGGTGATGCTGTGTGCTCCTGGCTCTGTTTCAGTGAGCACTTAATATAAACTGGGTAAGCATTTGTAGAAGCATGAAGTTGACAGCAGGTCGCTCTCTCAGTAGTGGCCTTCACTGCAACCAACCTGGGAGCTGTGGTCTTCTGCTTTCTGATCCAGATAGTAAAACGCATGTTCCCCACAGGCTAGAAAAGGATGGGGGTTTGTTCTGGGAAATCCTATTTCTATTTCATAACTGCCTACATGTATAAGATGAGAGCTTGAATCCTTACAGGTGGGATAAGAAATCAGCCCCTCATGGCCCGGGAGACATGACCTATAGACAGAGGTCAGCTGAGTCATGGGTTTGGAGGCGAGCTTGTGTTTGCAATGCCTAAAAAGAACATCTGCACAGATCTCAAAATGGCTTCAAGTTGTGCCAGGGGAGGTTTAGACTGGATATTAGAAAAACTTTCTTTATGGAAAGAGTGGTGAAGCCCTGGCAGAGGCTGCCTGGAGAAGTGGTGGAGTCTCCTTTCCTGGAGGGGTTCAGAAAGAATGCAGATGCGGCAGTTCAGGACATGACTTAGCAGGCACGGTGGCATTGGGCTGATGGTTGGACTGGATGAGCTTAGAGGGCTTTTCCAACCTCAATGATTCTGTGATCATATCTAGGACAGATCTAAGCATCTGGCACTGCTTTTGATCCCTCCTGTTCTCTTCCTGTGTTATATTATAGCGAACTTCTGAGTATTTTTGTGCAGCCTTCTGGCCAGTACGTGGACATCTGTGAAGTGGGGGCTGGATCTGATGATTCAGTTGTTACTTTAGAGAAAAGAATCAAGCAGTGAAGTCCTCTGCTGGATATAGTCCTCGTACTTTAGAGTTCTCATCACAACACTATGACTCTTCTGGATCCAAAATACAGAACAAAAAAGGCAAGAAGGGTGTTTTCCTGTGAATGGGGGCAGTCACTGTATTCTTGTCGAACGTCTGACAACAGCAGGGTTTCTGTATTAACAGAAGATGAAGGATGTCGCAATGCTACATGCTTGGGGATAAGTGGCTGCGAAGCTGCCCGGTAGAAAAGGCCCTGGGGGTGCTGGTCGACAGTGGCTGAACATGATCCAGCAGTGGCCCAGGAGGCCAAGACCAACACCATCCTGGCTTGGCTCAGCCATGGGGTGGCCAGCAGGAGCAGGGAAGGCATCGTCCCCTAACTTTGGCGCTGGTGAGGCTGCACCTTGAATCCTGGGTTCAGTTTTGGGACCCTCAGTGCAAGAAGGATATTGAGGGGGTGGAGTGCATCTGGAGAAGGGAACGGAGCTGGGGAAGGGTCTGGAGAACGGGGTGGTGGGAGCAGCTGAGGGACATGAGGCTCTTTAGCCTGGAGAAGAGGAGGCTGAGGAGAGACCTCATTGCTCTCCACAGCTTCTGGGAAGGAGGTCGTGGTGAGGTGGTTGTTGGGCTCTTCTCCCAAGGAACAAGGGATAGGACAAGAGGAAATGGCCTCAAGTTGCACAAGAGGAGGTTTGGATTGGATATTAGGAAAATGCCTTCACTGTCAGAGTATTGAAGCCTTGGCAGAGGCTGCCCAGGGCAGTGGGGGAGTCTCCAGCCCTGGAGAGGTTCAAAATCTATATGGTCATGGCACTTGGGGACATGGTTTAGTAGGCATGGTGGGGCTGAGCTGATGGTTGGACTGGAGGAGTTTAGAGGTCTTTTTCAACTTCGGTGATTCTGTGACTCTGTGTTGCTGCAATATTGTGCTTAAAATTTGGAATAGTTGAAAGAAGCCTGGAAGAACAACTTGGCAAGTTCCTGAGGGTAGGATGGAGATAAAGAATGGGTACTGCTAAGCAGGAATGAATTATAAAGGATGAAGCTAAAGCTAAGCAGGAATGAATTATCAAGGATATGGCTCAATAAAAATGAATTATCAGCTCAGGTAATTCAAGAGAAAAAGGAACTGCTATTCCACAGATCCTACATGGAGGTCACCTTGGCTTTCCACTCAACATGAATATTCACTGGTTTGGGATTGATCAATCCTTAATCTAGTTTTATTTACAACGAGGGTCTCAGCAGCTCTTACAAATGGCACCTATTAGCTCATCCCATGGCACACACTGAAGGCTGAAGACGTATCAGATGGTCCTGTGCCTCCTTGAGAGCAGCTTGCTGACTCTGAAAATGAGCCTGCATGTCAGTAAGAAAGAGAGATTTCCTTGCAGTAAACAACAATAAAACAATCAAGAAAATCATCTGCATTTTCTGCTCTCACAGACACTCATAATTTAAGAACCAGCGATGATTGCTGCATTTATATGTTTTATTAAGAGGGCCAGGGTTGAATCCAACCTCCATCATAGCAATGAAACTAGTTCAGTCAAGGAGGATACACAAGAAGAAGGTGAGGCACCTGCTTTTCTCTCCTTCTCCTAGAGCTTTCCTAGATAAAAACACATAACAGGATTTTTCGCATATGCTGATATACAAAATATGATCCCATTGACTTGAATGGGAAGTTATTCCAAATATTCACGACTTTGAGGAAGAAGAAAGGCTGTTCCATCAACCTAAGAATCTACTTGCTGAACGCATGGATCAATGACAGCATAGGGAGGAATTTACAAAAATATTAATCTTCGGTCAGCTTTTAAACCCGGTTTACAGATCACAGTCATACGATGATTTTAGAAGAATCCAGGATGAAAAGCAGAGAATATCATTTTAGCATGGCTTTCTGTTTTAAACACACGGTAAAACTGTAAGGTCTGCTAGGAAAGAAGCCCTCTGCTGACCTTGCCTTGCCTGTGTTTCTCAGCTTCCTAATTATATCAGCACTCCAGACAGGGCTGGTTCAGAGATACCTTGAAGTGGGTGCTCATTTTAAATGTGCAAATAGCATCTCAACTTCAGTTTCATACATTAGCTTCTAATCACAAAGTGCCACCAGATGAGCTTTCTCTCAGGGCTTTCTTTGCTACCTTTCCCTACTTTGCTAATGACAAAGCAGAGAGCCAGAATGCACACAGAGTCCATCCAAATCTCCCTTATTCCCATGATAAAAGCATTCAATTTGCAAAAGGTACTCCAGATTTCTACTGATGGCACTGGAACCAGAGCCTAGATTTTCTTCAGAATACCATTAATGACCGACATGCTAAGTACCATCTCCAAAGTCTGTAAATATCTCTTCTCTATCCCAAGTTTAATCCCAGTTCTGAGGTCTCATCCCACACCCATCTAGGCCACGTTGTGTGAAATGAACCACGTGGTCTAGGATAATTCCAACAGTTTTTGCCATGTTTCTCGCCCTGAAACCAGGGCCAAGCAGGTGCTGTACCTCCCAGTCCAGAACGGACGCCTGCCACTGAGCGATCTTGTCAATGTTCTCCAACCTCCGCTTCCGCTCGTTGATCTGTAGAGTCACGTTCCTCATGACGGCGAGAGCAGCAGCCACATACCTGTAGTCACTGCCGAACACAAAACAAGGAGATCGTGAAATGGAGCATGGTGTGCAGCTGTGATGCACAGGATCTCTCATTAGCAGCAGGATAATCACACCAGCCTTGTAGCAATAAAGGCAGGGAGGATTTGCCACTCATTATTACTATACCATGTTTTTTCCATCAGCAACGTCTTTCTGGGTCATTGCAAAATTGCAGCTTGTTTGAAACTGAAGCGATGTGTGTGTGTATGAGACTGAGAAAGCAGCCAGCTCCTCAGCTGGTTTGCATGAGGGGAGCCCAACCAAGTATGGCCTGGCCTCTACCAACTCAGTGAACAATGGATGCAGGTATCGCTCCTTCGAGTCTTAATGTACTCAGCTATCTAACATTTGAACGCATTTATGGCCTATATCCTTGGGGCCTGGATTTTTCCACCAGAAATTCTTCATAATGAGGGTGGGGAGGCCCTGGCCCAGGTTGCCCATGGAAGCTGTGGCTGCCCCATCCCTGGAGGGGTTCAAGGCCAGGTTGGATGGGGCTTGGAGCCCCTGATCCAGTGGGAGGTGTCCCTACCCATGGCAGGGGTGGGACTGGATGGATTTTGAGGTCCCTTCCAGCCCAAACCATTCTGTGATTCTATGATTATTCTATGAAAATATTTCCCCTAGATGAGAGGTCAAAGCCCCTTCCAAATGATGAGGTGACCCCAAGTCTGCCCTGGAGTGTTCATCTCATGGCATTCACTCTTACTGGGGACTTCACGTAAGCAAATCATAGAACCATAGAATCAAACCAATCCTCCTATTTTTTTATCCTGGACAGACCTGCGAGTGCAATAACAAAGAGTGCAAACAGTCTCCCACCAGGGCCAGCGCAGATGATGATCCGTCTTTTCAAAAAGTGATGCTGAAATCAATGCTATTGATTTCTGCCCTGTACCTTTTTTTTTTCCATTCCAAAGAACTTTAATGTTCATTTCAATTGGAAAGACAGACAAGGCCAGCTGCCACAGTGCCACCATGATATATTATTAACTTAAGGGCTGATATTGACTGCTGACTAATGAGAAAAACTGTGATCTTGGGCAGCTGCAAGGGGAATGGCTTTATTGATTATTGCTAAGAATTGCACTGGTGACAGCTATAATACGGGTGAACGCTGTGAATTAGATCCATTTCCCCATGCGATCCAAAGAGGGTAAATATTAAGAAACAATCACAACATGATATACAACAGAATATTATTCGCTATTTTGCCATCTTTCCTTGGATGAAAGCTTGAGATGTGTGGCCAATTTTTTATTCAATACTTAGATCAAAATTCTAGCTGAGGGTCAAAAAAGAATCTTACAAACTGCAGAACATCAGGACTTGTCCTTCAACAAAGTAAAGGAGAACAGAGGATGGGTTGTCTGACACATCCATCACAATACACAAAGAAGAATGTCCTGTGCCTTCCTTTGTGGGGCCACGTGTAGGAGTTATGCCAGAGAAGTGGTGGCTGCCCCGTCCCTGGAGATGTCCAAGGCCAGGGTGGATGGGACTTGGAGCAACCTGATCCAGTGGGAGGTGTTGGAACAGGATGGGCTTTAAGGTCCTTTCCAACCCAAGACATTCCATGACTCTATGCCAGAGATTCATTAGTCTGCTCTTCAAACTGTTCATGAGTTCTTGTATGGAAATAGGTAAGTCACCATGACCAGAAAAGATCTGTAGAGGTATTAAGAGGTATAGGGTTCAGAGACAGTCACTAATCATCTAGCAATTATGCTCATGCAAAGAAGGAGGCTAATACCAGTCTACCCATGAGCAGAGTCTCCTTTCTCCCATAACTGATAACGAAGTTGGTGAAGGGGCTGGAGAACAGGTCTTATGAGGAACGTCTGAGAGAGCTGGGGGTGTTTAGCCTGGAGAAGAGGAGGCTGAGGGGAGACCTCATTGCTCTCTACAACTACCTGAAAGGAGGTTGTGGAGAGGAGGGAGCTGGGCTCTTCTCCCAAGGGACAGGGGACAGGACAAGAGGGAATGGCCTCAAGCTCCACCAGGGGAGGTTCAGGTTGGACATTAGGAAAAAATATTTCACAGCAAGGGTCACTGGGCACTGTCAGAGGCTGCCCAGGGAGGGGGTTGAGTCACCTACCCTGGAGGGGTTTAAGGGACGGGTGGATGAGGTGCTGAGGGACATGGTTTAGTGTTTGATAGGAATGGTTGGACTTGATGATCCGGTGGGTCTCTTCCAACCTGGTTGTTCTATGATTCTCTAATGTGTTCATGCACTCAGCTCCCATTCAGTTCTGTGCCAACAATGACCAGGACACTGACAAGCTCCACCTTCATCTATTTAATTCATATTAAGCTAGAGTAAAGCTTTAAGAGGTGAACAGATGTGGCTTTCAGAAAAATTCAGACAAACCAGTCTCAGAATAACAAGTGATAGAAGGGAGCCAGGATCTGCAAACCGCCCTACACCAGCCTCCATGCAGAGTGGGCTCCTGCCAATCAAGATGGGGTTTACCTCAGAAATAGCAATTCACTAATTGTAATGTTCTCTTTGAAGAGAAAACCCCATACGCATTTTTCTTTCATGCAATAATGAAGAAAGAGACATGGCTGAACTTTTTAGGCTCCCAGCTCATGTCTGTGGCAGAGCTGACAAATACTTGATAGAAAAAAATAACAGAAGTGAAACTTTGGACAGTAAATGAATAATAGAATAGCATTACTCACAAAATTAAGGTAAATACATTGTTTGTCAATTAAATTGGGACTACAATGACCCCTTTCCAGTGCTCAATCAGAACACGAGACTAGACTCTTGCCAAATATCACATGCACACTTGGGAGATAACAGTCAGGTTTCTGGTTTCTGGTCCTGACCTGGTACAGGGAAGATCCAGGGCTCTGCAAGGATGATTTGAGTGAAGAGGAAGGGAAAAAAAAAAAGCCCAGAAAAGAATAGAGCATCCCCTGTTAGACAAAGCCAACATATCTGCTGTCACTGGGGCTCCTGGTCCTTTCTGAGTTCTGCCTTAGTCCATAAATGGGTCAATTGATTTAAACAGCCTTTGCTACATATTAAATTCAAATCAGCATGCCCAAGAGACTATTAATCCAGCCAATGATGAGCCTGATTTCACTGTGAGTAATAGTCCCCTCTATAATTTTCCAGCTCCTGTTTCAGCCTCACAATCTAATTGCAGGCACTGTCGAACTGCAAGCCCATGAGGACCGTTTGCCTCCTGAAGCTCCATACCTGGCTTATCAGCTTCTCTCATTCATAGCTGACCCTGGCAGTACCCTAGGCTGCAGGTATCTATCTGGCTTTTCCCTGAGTCCGATATTGTCACAAAGGGACATTCCCCAAAGACGATTTGATTTTCCGATCTCACGCTTTGCTCATCTCAGTCGCCATCCCAGTGCCAGAACTGCAGAAGAAGAAAGTATTTATATTTCAAGTAGGCAAGCACAGTGGCCAGGGGTTTCTGCACAGCCTCACTGCAGGGTCACCTGGTGGTAAGAAAAACCTAGTGTGCCTTGCTTTCTCCATCCATGGCATTAAGCTTGTCACAGAATCACAGAAAGTCCTAAGTCAGAACAGGCCCATAAGCATCATCCAGTCCAACTCCCGTCC
>WAAB01012950.1:6830-42248 GCA_013389865.1 Piaya cayana | reverse complement strand
TGATTGTCTTCACATTCACAGAACGAGAGAGAGCCCCTGGGAAGCAGAGATGGGATTGCAGCCTCTCTGTGCAATAGCCGGGGTGTAGGTTTAACATTTATGCTGTGCTGCCAGCCCCCTTGGCTCAGTGGTGCGGTCTTGGCTGCTCCCCAGGGCCCTGCTGCATTTGTATGCAGCACTGAAGTGAGAGGAGAGAAAAACTGCAGAGTCAGGCAAAGTTTCCCATTCGTCATGGCCTGAATTCACCAGCAACAAAGCATTAGAGAAAGTACTTCAAAAAAAAGGCCAGAATTTCCCTGGAAGAGCTCAGAAAAACATTTATAACCAGCTGCTGAATTCACCACTGCACAAGAAACCCCATTACAAAGTGATAAAAATCAGACAGCCAGGATTTCTTACAAGGTATTAGAGGAACTACATAAAAGTTCAACCACAGCAGGCCTCCCTGCTGTGATGTGATTCACAAATTCCTGTTTGGAGAATGTCCTTCCCTGCTTACAGCTTGAAATGATCTATAGAAGAGGGAGAAGGAAGGTATCATCTTTTTTACCTAAATGAGGGATCAAGGCAGAACAGGTTCCATCCATGCTCATGTGTGTCTGGCCAGAAGAATAATTACCATCTTTCCACCTTTCTGTTCCTCAGTTTCCTAGTCCATGAAATGAGGACAACCAGCTTCTCTCCTGGCAGACAGTTGCTTGCTGGCGAGGAAAGGAAAAATCATGCCAGATGCCAACCTCAAGCTATGGCTTGCAGCTGCTTGACAGGGAAGACTTCCCACTCAGCCAGACATTACCTCTTCCCACCACTGCTTCGCCCACAATGTCATATGATGAAAAAAAATTATATACACATGACCAACTCCCCATCCAGTCATGACAGTTGTCTACACTGCAATGGCTCTCCAGGCATCACCTTAGATTTTCTATCCGCTGCTTGTTGACTCGTATAGTCCTCTGCTCATATGCTGCATCTATATTTTTCTCCATCAAGCACCACATAAATCAGGAGGAGCAGTTGTACCAGCTGTAGCTCAGTGCTCACCTTGTCCATGCAGACTGGCTCAGACCTACAGTCAAGCTGGTACCTCCTTCACCTCCTCTCTCCAGCTTCACAGCATGACCTCTGACACCCTGGACAGACAGATAAGGGACCAAGAGGAGGCAGGAGGATCTACAGTGCTCATTGGCTGTGTTTTGCCATTACATGGATAACCATCCAGAAGCAACTCATGCTGAGCCTGGCACAGTGGTATAGAAACACCACACAGGCAGGATGGTCAAAAAATGGTTACAGATCTCTAAGATCTAAACTTATAAATCCCCATGGTCCACAGCCCACTGGTGTTTGTGGTGTTGGGTAGCTTCACTGCCCCTGTTGAGGGTAATGGTTTCCCATTTCTGTCTCCTGTATGACTGGAGTTTTAGCTACATTAGCATTGCCAAACTTCACCCAGATTTTCAATGTAAAGAGTCTGCTTCTGACTGAATTTTGTGAAAAAGTTGCAGCTCAGTTACTTCTCAGGCGACTGTAGAATCAGACGTGGAAACAGGTCACCTCAGCCTTGCTGCCTGGAGTATAGCTAGGTCTGGTCTGACAAAGTGCAAGGACAAGACTGAAACAAGCTTTCTCCATAGTCAAGAGGTAGACAAGTCCCAGTGGAGAGTGTGTAAGGACTGTAAAGGCAAACCATCTGCCTCATTAGGAAACATCCTAATGTTCCATATAGACATTAGTACTTCAAAGATATAGAGGGAAAGCCACCTGGGTTGACCTTGTGGTGGAGGGTTCATGCTCTCCTCAACAATGAAGGGGTCTGCAAAACAAGGTTAAGCTTTAGGTCGGACATTCCTGTCTACACCTCTGCAACTTCTGTGTCAGCAGAGGCAGACAAACTGGCCCATGTTTCTGTTGTGGATCAGGTTACACCAAGGTGCTCCCTGGCACAGGCCAGACAAAGCCAGGATTGAGAATGCTAGCCAGAAAGTCCCTAAGAAAGAAATATTTAGAGTATATATTACAATCTTAGAACTACATTAAAGCAACATCAAAGTTGGTTTTTAATAAATAATAATAAATATTAGTGTCTTAAAACTATACTAAATGATCTACACTAAAAGATCATTCACATGTCAAAGGTTAGTAATTAAGACTGCTAATTCAGCCCCAGTACAGCTCCAGATGCTTTCAGAAAGATTATTTAGAGGATCTCATATTAACTTTTTTCCCCTAGGACCTGCCTGGTAAATGAATCAGGGTTTGCAGTAAAGGAGATTGTTGTCTGTATGACCATTGTCTCATTTGTTGCAGAAACTGGAATTGTGTCATAAATAACCCAGGGAACTGCAGGAGAGGGAAAGACAGTTTCAATGCTACCTTGGAGATCTGGTCCCTGGATCTCCTCTGTTTAATACTGAAGTAAAGAGACTAAATATTTCAATAATCAGGCTTTTATAATGAGTGCTCCGGAAGTGGGACAACCTTTCTGCACTTCATCTTGCTCACTGGCAGTAACCGTGCACAGAAAAGTTGTGAGTACTGTCTCATTTCTGTTTGTAAAGAGAACATAGTTCCTGGAACATGAGGATGATGTAGAAGGTCAAAATATTAATTATTAATCTGAAGAGCTGCTTTGACTTTCCCATCTGTTGTGTAGCTCACATAAAACAAAAAGTACACAATATGAACTTTGCAGTTTAAAAGAAGAAATTCCATGAAATGATAAAACTGTTCTGCTCCTCTGGTGAACGACTGGCAGAGGCAACATGGGTAAAATCCCAAAATCAGAAGGGAAAAGGCTTTGGGAGACCTCTAGTTCAACCCCTGCACAAATCTGAAATCAAACTTAGCTGCTCAGAGACTTGTCCAGTTAGGTCTTGATAATACCCCAGAACAGAGATCATACAACCATCCTGGGCACCCTTCCCTAGTGCTTAATTAGATCTTAGCAAAAGTTTTCCCTTATTTCCTGCTGGTAACTCATTTCAATTTATGTCTGTATTTTTCTCATTCTCCTGCCATGCACTGATGCAAAGAGCCTGGTTCCACCTCCTTGTTAACCTCCTTGTAATCTCCTTTGGGGGTTGCTACCAGTCAGTCCACAGGTTTCACCAAAGCCAGGGGTTAGGCCATGCCAAGTGAGCTTATACTGGATTAGCCCATTACAGGTGAGTCCATTCCAGGTACAAGAATTTGCATTTGTCCTTGAATTTCAACCAAGCTCTTGTCAGCCCCAGCCTGCCCGCCCTGCCCCAACCCCCACCCTCCCCCCACACTCTATGGTAGCTCTGTCCTCAACCATATTGACTATTTCCCCAAGTTTAGTGTCACCCACAAAGTTAATGAGGTGACTTACAGCTCCCTATCCAGGTTGTTGATAAAACCGTTAAACAGGAAATGTCCCAGAACCATTCCAAACAGTTTCCTACCCAATTAGCAGTCCACCCATCTAGGCTCCTATAATGATGTTGCAGGATGTTGCCTTAAAAGCCTTACTAAAGTCAAAGAAGGCAACATCCACTACTTCTCTCTCATTCACATATCTGTCTGTCTGTCCTTAAAGGTCATCAAATAGGTCAAGTTAGAACGCTAGTGATTTTCACTCAACTCCTCCTTCATGTGCCCAAACACAGTTTCCATGAGTACACGCCCAAGAACCAAAGGGAGGCTGACAAATTTAGATTCTCAGATAATCCTTGATGTCTTGAAGATGTGCTAGAGAGGGAGATGTGCTTTAGGAGACAGAGGGATGCCTTCCTATCTCATCCTTGCCATACAGATGCTCAGACCTACAGAACTGTCCTGAAGACAAACTCCATTCTACCTGGCAGACCAACGTGCACTAATGACATTTCGTACCATACACTGGATTCACAAATACACACAAGGATCCATTGTGTTTCTCCCATGAACCCTCAAAAAAAAAAGGCCACTGTGAAAGACAGGAGCCCTCCACTTCAATTCCATCTAAAGCCACAAATAGAACGGAGTATTTCATCAACATTTGCAACAGGTGTGACTTACCATGAGACATGTCCATGCAAGGAAAAATACCCCAAAGTGCTCCAGAAACCAGAGAGTGAAAAGGAATTTAAGAAAAGAGCAGCATCGATCAGCTTCACTCTCCAAACCAAGTAAAATGAAACAAAAACCAAACAACTGCCAAACCCTAAAACCAGACTCAGGAAGAAAAGTCACCTTGGGTTTTGCTTGGGTTTGTCTTGGGTCTAATCTTCATAATCTGTACTGTTCAGAGGTGTCATATTTCTCCTCTGCGTGAGTTTTTCTTTAATTAGGATTCATTTCAATAGAAGTCTATCCAATTACTTCAAAATCAATTCATTCCCCTATCCTTGCCAGCAGCATATTTCCAATGAAGGCTCCTTAACACTTTTTGTAAAATGCAGTATCAGTTCCCACACCCTGGACCTTATAAAGTTCTAAAAACACAGATCTGAGATGTACCATACCTTTTGGAAATCTCAGTAATAATTTCAGTGCTTTTTGTAGAACAGCATCATATATAGCTTGATAAATACCATTAAAGTAGGAAAAAAAATAATCCCACCATCCAAACACAGACTGATTAATAAAGTGATTCGCTTCTTGCTTACAAAGACAAAGAAGAGGAAATTATGATCCACTTCCCAGAATTCTCTAGAGGTACAGTAGAAGTACAGTAGAAGTACAGAAAGAAGACTCACCTTTTATAGTCCTTAACTCCTGCTGAAATGGTTTCTTTTGTGTCAGCCAAGACACTAGTGTTATTCTTTCTGCATCCTCCAGGCAGCTAGGCAATTAGGACTCAATCCTAGAGCACGTTGAGCTGCTGCAGGACAGAAGTGAGCACACACAGTGCCTTGCTAGAGCACAAAATATTTAACAGAAAATACTTTATTCTCTAAAATGTCAACAAAATTTGTCATTACTTGGAATACAACCTCTTAAGACCAGCAACCTCTGTTATCACACACCAGAACAATATATATATATAGGGGTTTTTTAGGAAAATATGGCCCCTTAATTCATAGGCAAAGGGTTGGGGGTTTTTTTTGTGCAAAGTAACCTGCCTGTTCCTCCAGCCAAGAAGGGGAACCCACAGCCTGCAACTCATCATCACCACATCCAACAGAATCATCCCGACCAGCAAGTAATCAGACAGTCACAGTCATTCTTATCACTTCCCTACAACTATTGTTCTAAAAGGCTAAAAAGCACTCTAATTAACTAGGAAAAAATTGCAGTTTCCCTACAGAGTTGGAAATCATCAAACAAAGGCCACTGCTGGGTCCTCATCCATGTTACTGTGCCTCCTACTTCTGCGTCCTCAGGATCTAGCATAATTTATACATCTGGTTATACTCTTCACTTAGCTGAGATATATTTTTTCTGACTAAATAATGTTAATTAGTTTAAGTGATGTCATTCCAATTGAATGATCTTCTGTGTGCAAGTCAAGCACTTACAGAGACATTGCTGTGGTTTCTATTTCAAGTCGTGCCAATGACACAATTGTTGTTTCTCTCTTTATTTCTTCCTTAATTATTTCACATCCAGCTACTCATTAGTCTCTAAAGCTTCAGCCTCCCTTGTATATTATTTTCAGTACAATAGTGCCTGGAGGCTTCAACTGAAACAGAGCCCACTGGCCTACAAACTCTCTTTATCAATAGGAATGTACAGAAGGAAATACATGCTTCACACAAGGGACATGGCAGAGAGCATTCATGCTGTTGTAGTAATAGAAAAATACTGAGGCATGTCCAGATCAAACCTCTTACTCAAGGAGATGCAATAGGTTGTGGCAGAACCAGCAGCCAAACTTCTCCAGACCTGTAAATATGTTAACAGCAGTGCTCCACCTTGCTTTGCTTGCTGCAGTTGCTATCAGAGTTGCGCCCAATAAGGTGCCGCAGCAGAGCACAGGATCAAGTCTATTTTATAACAACCGAGCAGAAACTCAGAGCTAATAACTGCAGAGAAAGTAAGTTAAATATCCCTTTAGAAACAGAAGTGATACTCTACCCATTTATGGCCATAACAGAGAAAAACTGCACCAGATTTTTTGTATGTAATTATAATCTGCCCTTCTAAATTCACTCTCTATTTGTAAGATCACATATTCCTCACTTCCCGTCCCAAGCTGCTTTCCAGTGACAGATTGCACTTGTGTTGCATGTCTCCTACTCACTAGAGCTAATTACTTCTGGCTGCCAAGGCTTTTCGTGTTTTTCTGTCCTCTTTTGCACTGAATCAGAACTGCCATTTAGTGCAGCAGTCATGGAGACTCCCCTTCAGCCAAAGGCAGCAGCAGATTTAGAGCAGAAGGTTGTTCATGAGCTCTGCAGAGCCTTCCACTCTGCTTGGCAGCTTTCTGTCTTCTCCAGAGACTAAATATTTATTTGAGCATCATCATCACCCAACTGGATTGATGGCTTTGCTGCACATCAGGAGCTCCACCTTAGGAACAGTGAGTTTCTCTCCTGTGGCCACACACTTTTCTAAGGGGTCCCAAAATACTAACTCTTGCTCTGTGTTTCTTGCTGTTAGGCACTCAGTCATCAAATTAAAAAGGCTTTGGCTGAATGTCAAAGCAATCACCACAATAACACCAAGTAAAACCCAAGGCCCTAACATTTCACCCTCTCTTTCTCCAGACTCCTTCAGCTCAATTCCTCCCCTCCAGTCAACAGCTACATACATGTCTAATTCTTACCACTATCCTTTTCTAACAAAACATCTCTTAACCATCACTAGCCTGTTATCAGCCATCCTACTATAAATGCAGAAAGCAAGGCACAAGGAATTAAATTATTCTCTCCTCTTGCCTTGAAAATCAGCAGCAGAGAAAGGCACATAGGGCAGGATTGCTTCTAACTACTAGACCAATGGTGTAAAACCACTGGCTTTATGGCTAAGACCAGCATCAACAACAGACTTTTTAATTTTCTGAATGTATTTGGTGTTAGATGGCCAAAAGCTTTGTCCTGCCTGTACCACATAAGTCTCCCTCACATCCCCCAGATGAAGATATCTTCCTTTTCTTCCCTTAAAAGCCTTCGAGTTTTGTCCTTAGCCAGAGCTCTCAGCCAGGGCTGTGCTACACTACTTCCATGAGGCTTGATACTAAGAGTGCCTGGATGCTGCACTGACCTTCAGACCAATGTCCTTTCTATTACCATCCCTGGAGTGTATAAATACATCTCCTCCAGAAAGCTGCTTGTTATCTTGAAGGTATTTATAGCATCAACATCACTCTTTTTTCTGCACATTTCTGTCTGCTTTTGTCTTTGTATAGAAATGAAACCCTTGGATATTACTCAAAGAAAACCCACATCCTGTTCACCAAAGGATGCTGAGTCAAGGGCCAACACTGCCAGCGCTGGTTGGGATTCATCACCCACTGGCTCACTGCTTGGAGATACAGAGATGTCCAATTTTTTGGTAGTGCCTTCAGGAAAAATGGGATACGACCACTGAGACCTCAGTTTCCCCTGGTCCCCAACATATTTGGCTTTGCATCAGCAAATCCAGAAAACAGAAAGGCAAAGTGAGACCATGGCAAACTTCACAAACTCCATCACAAAGATGTTCTAGGTGTTTTGAACCTCCTCCCACACAGAAGCTCAGCCCCTCCCTACATCCTTTCAGACTGAGATAGCACATGCAGTTGAAATTTCTCTGCCATGAGTCTCATGATACAAATTCATCAGGGTATAGTTTGTTCCCAAAGCATTTTTAAAACTTCATAAAAGTGGCAAACATGCAAGATGTCTGAGTCTACTTTTATCCCTTAACAACTACAAAGGCCAAGTCATTGCGTAATCTGAAAGGGGTTTGAATCTGGACTGCTCTGAATTTTGCCAGTGCTTTTAGGGCTTTTTTGCACCCTATGAGACAGAAGCATCCCTAGGTGTCTCTCCCCAGGTCAGCTGCCCTGGGGAAAGCCTCAATCCAACTTGGTCCATTCATCATAACAAGATGCTACCTTGTAAATGGGTTTGAAAATCCCTGCAGGCACCAGGGAAATGCACACACCCCTACTTGCACAGTTGCTCCTGCGTTCCTCCCTCCAAATATCCTCCTGTAGCCTGAGCCTCAGAATTCCAAATCCTCAAGAACCCCTCCTCCAGGATTCCATCCTGCATCCTGACCACAGGCCATTCCTCTCTCTGAGCATCTTTACAGGAATCCTGACTCATGAGCATCCGTTCTGAATCCTTCCCTCAGGGCATTCTTCCCTTGAGCATCCTTCCTGCATCCTGACTCTCCCAGCAGCCCTTACTCCAACCATCTTTCCTGAATGCCCCTTTCCATGCTCTCTCTTACAACCCAATTACCAAACATCCCTCTTCATATCCTTCCTGCACCCCTTTCCCAAGCACCCCTTCCTCTGAGCATCCCAGTTTCTGAGAGAACCAGCTGCATCCTGATCCCCCAGGTATCCTTTACTCCCAGCTCTCTCTTGCATCCCTTCCCCTGAATCTCTCTCCTGCATTTTGACCCCAAGGATCCCTCCTGCATCCCAGCCCTGAACACTCTCCTGCATCCCTCCATCTGTGTATCCTTCCGAGCATCCCTCCTGCATCCCTTCCTCTCTTCCCTCTCAGCAGTTTGACCTCTAAACACCCCTCCTGTATCAGTTCCCTTGAGTATCTCTCCCTTTGACCATCTCTCCTGCATTACTTTCCCCAGGACTTCCTTTTTGCATCCTGACCCCCAAGCATCCCTCCCTCTGAACATTACAATCCCTGAACGCTTTTCTATCTGAGCAGCCCTCCTGCAACATGTTCCCCTGGGCACCTCTCCCTCTGAGCATCCCTTCCTCGGCCACCCCTCCTGCATACCTTCCACTGAGTACTCCTCTTACATGCCTCACCCCAAGCATCCCTACTGCACCCATTTCCCCAAGTAACACTCCTGCATCCCTCACTCTGAGCACCAACCAACCCTCCTGCATACCTCATCCATAACATCCCTCTGCACTCTTTCACCTTAGTAGTACTCTTGTATCCCACATCCCTGACGCATTCCTTTGCCCTCAATATCCCTCCAGCACCCCTTTCCCTGACTAGCCCTCTTGTATCCCTTCCTCAAGCACCCCCCTACATCCCTCACCCCAAGCATCCCTCCTGCACCCTTTTCTCCAACTAACCCTCCTGCATCCCCTCACTCCAAGCATCCCTCACCCCTAACATCCCTGCCGCATCCCTCACCCAAAACATCCCTCTGCACTTTTTCCCTGAGTAGTACTCTCGTCTCACTCACCCCCAACATCCTGCCGCATCCCTTCGCCCTCAGCATCCCTCTTGCGCCCCTTTCCGTAACCCTCCTGTATCCTTCGCCCCGAGCATCGTTCCCGCATCCCCCCCGCCCCCTCCTCCCCAGCCAGCGCCGCCGCATCTCTCACCCCGCCGGGCGCCTCCTCCCTGGGGCCGCGCTGAGGCGGCTCCGGCTCGAACTACAACTCCCGGCGGTGCCGGGGGGGCCGGGGCGGCGCCGCGCCCGCCGCTTCCTCCTCCCTTCGCCTCCCCCGGCGAGCGCCGTTGCCGGCGGCTGCGGGGCCCGCAGGTGGGTCCGCGGGGACGGGGAGGGGATCGGGCCGGCGCGGGGGGCGTGGGAACGGCCGGGATCCCCGCCCCCGCTCCCTGCCAGACGGGGAAACTGAGGCACGGGGGAGCCTCTCCGCTCTCCGCGAGGAGCGCTGGGGGGGTCGGGAAGGGCTGGGCATCCCCCCGCTCTGAGGGGCTTTGGGTTTGTTTGTTTGTTTGTTTGTTTGTTTGTTTGTTTGNGTTTTTTTTTTTTTAATTGCTAGTATTTAAGCTAATTTAATAGTGCGAGTGCTTGGCTGGGTAGGCAGGAGGCACTCCTACGGCTCCTCTTAACAGGGTAGGGCTCAGCGTCGCTCCGCGGACTTTGCATCCCCCCCAACCTCGCCCCTGCGTTCAATGAAACTTCTCCGGAATGAAAGGATTTGCCACGGGTTAGCAAATCCGAGCCCTGTTTGCACCCCCAGGGCTGGCGCTGCAGGCAGCCGAGCTGCAGCCGCCCTGACTGGTGGCCTGGGGCCAGCTGGGTGATGTGCGTGAGCTGTACCCTGCAGAGGGTCTAATTCTGGGTGCTACCTACCTTGTTGGTGTTATTGATGAGTGCTTTTTGCTAGCGTGCAGCTGCATCCGTGCTGGCAATTAGCCGGCCTCTTAATTGCAGGGGCACCCTGGAAGTGATGGTGTGGGTGGGAGATTGGGTGGATGCTGGATTGCTGGAGCACCCCGGGTGCGCATCAAGCAGTGCGCTGGTGGTGGGCGACCACATGTACAGATGAAGTGGTCCCAGAAAGAAACAAGAATATCTGGCTGATGCTCCAGGAGTGCCAGGTCATACCCATGTGGATGCTAGGAGAGGACGTTCGAAATCAGTGAAAACCGTTGCTGCAGCTGGCATTGAATCAGTTTATTGGTCTGGACAAAGTGTTACACTAGCTGCATGGAAGCAAAAGCGATGTTTCTGCTGCTGTGAGGCACCAGAGGCTTTGTCCTGGCAGCTGGTGGCAGTGCCCCTCCTGGCAGTCTGCATTGCCCACACAGCAGCCCCTGAGCCCGCAGGTGTTGGAGGTCACGCCAGGAGAGTGCCAAGCTCCCTGCCACTCTGGCTTGTATTCTGCAAACCTTGCTGCAGCAGCATCTCCCTGGCTGTGCTCTCCCCCTCCATCTTGTCTTCTGCCATCTCCCTTCAGTAGCTGTTAACCTTCATTTTCTTTTCCTTCTCCCTGCCGTGCACCACTGCCTTCATTCCTCTCCTCTCAGGAGGAACCTGACCTTTGTTTTACATTACTCCTTTCTCTTACTGACTGGGCACCAGCACTATTTTCCTGCCCCTGTCTCCCTACACCCTCCTTTGCTTGATTTACTGAAATTCAGTGTCTGCAGAGAGCCACATGTGCAGCCTTTTGTGTTCACCTGCATCCCTGAGCAAGCAGCCCAAGAGATGCTCGAGAGCATCAAGGCGCGTGTCTGGGAAGGGGCCAACAGCATGACACCCACCACAAACCAGGGATTTTATGAAGCCCCCCCAGTTTATGCTTTCCTGTTGTGTCTTGTTGGCAGAGGAGCATCTCTATGTCTAGCAAAGCAGAGCTAGAAAATGAAATATAAATAAGTGGTGGCTAAGCAGCTGCTCTCTGAAGATGGAAAGGCAGTGTGTCTATTGCTGAGAATTGCAGCCGCCGCATGTTGATACTGATCCTATCCTATGGTGGGAAGGGAAGGGCGAACCGTGTTTGCTGCCACACGCCGGCTGGGAGTTTGAGTCTCCTGGAGCTTGTCACCCATATCCTCTACACCAGCCTTGGGGGTAAGCACCCTTTTCCCCAAACGCTGCCTGGAAATTTCCAGTGCCTCACAGCAGCCCCAGAAGAAAATGCAGCTGCTTCCCTGATTCCACAGTGCTGTATTTTGGGATGTATTGCTCCTGGCAGACATGCCGTGCTCTACTTTACAGACTGAATTTTAAGCCTCTAAGTGCAGTGCTGCACTGTAATTATTAGATGGGCTGACATTAACTGAGGGTCCAAAATTAGATGGGTCCATTCTGCAGCAACAGCAAAGAAAACATGGGGTTTCCTGTCTAGTATTACTATAAGCATATAGGATGTAGAAAGCATATTGTAAATCTTTAACCTTCTGTACTTGAGGATGAGCTGAGCTAAGTCAATGCACATCAGGCCTACCTGAAGGGACAATAAGTCTGTCCTGGTGACAGATTTTGTCCCAAATTCATCCCAAAACCCGACTCTCACTTGATGCCTACCGGCTGCTGCTGTCTGGGTAAGTGGTCACCTGAGGTTTCAACTAAGATTTTTATCTTTTGTTTTGTAAATACTATTTACTTTGTTTCTACTCTCCCTTTATAGTTCTTTTATTATTATTTTTCCCCTGTCTTTCTCTGGGTGACTTTTAGGCTGCAAACTGCCTCAGCTGCAGTCCCTGTGACACAGTTGGGCACAAACTGAGGGTCTGGGTTTCCTCTGCAGAATTGTCCCCTTGAGAAGGGACTAGGCACAAAGCTTGTCTGCAGGTACGGTTGCAGCAAATGCCATGGGGCTGAGTGTGCCCAGATCTGGAGTTCACAGCTTTGTGAGGTGTTTTCCCTCAGGACTCAGGTATTTCGTGGAAACTGGAATTTTTACCTCAAATAGAAAGGCAGGTTTTAGTAACAAGCAGTGGAACAGAGTGATGCATGCTGAGTGTGGGGAATTTGGGACAAAGCCCTAAGCAGAATGAGCGTTGTGCAGGCAGAAATGATTTTACCTGATTACGTGTTTGCCATTAATGCACTCTAATGAAGCAGGCTGGAGCCCCATACTGAGAACAACTGTCTTCTCCTGCTGAACCACATTTAAAGGTGCCCGTTGCCATGCAGGCGCCCAGATATTTCTTTTTTCATACCTCCTTTTTAGCTGAAATCAATCACGCCCCTCCCAGTGCAGAATTGCTTCCTATAATGCATTCTCCAATCAGCATCTCATAACAGTTATCCAGCTGATGTGGCTTTCACCAACTCTCTTGGGTAATACTCAAAAAGCCAGAGAGGTTTTTAGTCTGGCTGTTCTTCCTGGTGCTTAGCAGAAATGGTCTCTGTCTTGCTTTAATTTTATTGCCACTCAGGCATCCTTCCTTGTGCCAGCCTAAATAATTAATCTCCTTCGGGATTTTTTTTTTTTTTTTTTTTTTTTTTTTTTTTTTTTTTTTTTTTTTTTTTGCTATGTGTATGCTTTGCAGTTCATTGTTACTCCTCAACTATTTCTTAACAAAGCTGCACATATTTCACTGACTTAATTACAAGTTTCCAAAGTTTTGGTCTTGGAGGGATGTTTCATGGGTGAGCTATTGAGGGATACACTATAAAAGTAGCCAGCAGTGCAATAACTTATGTATAAAGTTAAAACTGTGGCAATGACTGTGTAAATGGCCACTTATCACTATGTCTGGCAGCACAAGACCCTTTTGTTGTCACATTAGCTCATTTTTCGGGGGATGCTACAACCTTAATGCCTTTGTTGCCAACTGCAAAAGCCTAAGCAGCCAGTGGGATGCAGTCTGGAAATACTGTTTTAACAACTCATCCAGATCCACTCCTACCAAGCTACAGATCGCTCTTTCTCCATTGTTCTGTGTTTGATTAATTTCATTAATGACATCTGAGCAACACAGCAACAGCATCAGCCTGGTAACCGTGTCCTAGGCATTGTCTCTGAAATCCCAAAGAATTTCTTGGGTTTCCTTCCCTTCCATTTGTAAAGTGAAATCTGTTTGCAATCAATTACAGCTGCTTTTTCTAAGGAATATTTTCCCAATAAATACCTATATTAGGGTTTACTTGCCAAGGAAATCAAAGTATTGCTACAGATTTTCCCAAATAAAAACTACTTGTTTTGTTTTCTAATCTCTTTAGTACTTTTTCTCTGCCCTGCTGGTATTTTTAGCTTTGATTATACTAATGCTAGCTTTATTTTGTTAATGCAGAGAGAGTTTTCATCACATCGTCAAGAAAACTGTTAAACAGAACTGAGCATACTATGTCTCTTCGGTGTTTCATAAACTTGCTCTTTCAGGGTAGATTATTTTTAACTAGAATTACCTAAGTTATTGCTTTTTATCTGAATAAGTAACTAGAAAAATCCTGTTAAAAAATTATATATATATATGTGTGTGTGTCTTAAGGAAAGATCTGTGTCTCTTTGAAAGCCATATAAATACATTTATAACTTTAAAATTTCCATTAAACTGCATATTTTGGCCAAAAAGGGTAGATGTAGTGAACCAATTTCAACCGATTACAGTAGACTACAGCTGTACCCACTTTTCAGAGTATTAAATATATAGTAGTATTTGTGCCATTGCTTTATGTTTCACTTAGGCTGGCAAATCACAGCTGATGCTTTTTTTTCATGATTATTTATACACATGTGGGTTTTTGCCAAGTTGGGTGAAACAGGCACTGTGTTAAATTATGTATACAAAATTTTATTAGCTAACTAAAGCACTGTCGAATGTGATGAATACAAAAGAGGGGAAGTCAGTATATCCAAAGCTGTTCTATATTGAAAGTTATTAAACAAAGGAAGTGTTATGTATAATGAATGAGTTGATGGTTCTAAATATGTGAAAGCATCAGGAAGCGAAAATAGGTAGATTTTGTCATTTCACACATTTTTTTTCATACCTTTTTGCTGTGTCAACCCCCATCACTTTCCCAGGTTCAGACCAATTATTTGCTGAGCTAAACTCCTAGGGTAGAAGGTCATTATGGAAATGTTCTCTGCATCCTCTGAGGATGCTGTGAATAAAACCCAGGTTTGCATTTACAAACCTTGGTCTTACGCTCAGCCAAGAGACTTTACCAAAAAGTTCATCACTGCTGGATTCTCTCAATTTACATCACCTGAAATATTGTGACTTTAAATCATTCACAGATTTTTTTTTTCCTCCATAACATAAGTACTTCTTTTTAGAAAGATGTATTCAAATACAAGTCATTCTAAAAGCACAATATAAGCCCTGTGCTCTTTGATCGAACTCACCTCTTAAAACTCTCAACTTAGATCTCTAGCTGATCAAATCCAAATGAATTTTTAAGTGTTACTTGGGGAGCAGCTACACAAAAGGCTTTATTGTAATTTTGTTTCCAAGATCTGTAACCTAATTTGTACTTGCCCTTGGTGACTGCAGGTTGTAGCCACCCATGTTCAAGATCAGATGCTCTCTTGGTACCTCTTCTTTGCGGAAATGCCACCAAGCAGAAGTGATTTATGTGCTGTATTCTTAGCCTTTATATTGTATTAGCCAAGTACCCAGTCCTGATATACTGGGGTAGGGACTGCAAATGGTCATTGGAGGTTCAGAGAGAGAAAACTGACAACCCATTTAATTTTAATTTTTTACCAGTTTGTGAAAAACTTCTTTCATAAACAAGTTCCTAAGAAAAAAAGCAGCAAAGATTTACTTTCTTTCCCCAGCTACTGTCAAGTACGTTTGTTGGTCAATGTGTTAAATCCAGGCTGAAAATTAATCCATCAGATGTATGCATGCTCATTTGTGCTGCGTTTTTGGGTCTTTTGAGTTTTCCAGGCTATCAGATTCATTTTCACACTATGAAGATATAGACCTGCAAGTAATGGGAAGAATTGGGCAAAAGTAGGTGATTAACGTGTTATGTATTTATTCCACTTCATGACTGACAACTGTGCAGTAGATGCCATGCAGCTTTATCCATGGGCCCGATGGCTGCATCATTAAATGTTTGAAATATAATCCACTGTGCGGGAGGTCCAAAACAGAAGCAAACTGATGTCCTGGCAGACTGAAATCCAGCTTGTATGGGTCCGTAGACTGCAGAATGATATATTTAGGGCACATGTCTGAGCAGTGTCCAGAAGTGGGAGAGGAATAGAGCCCTGTGTTACTACACTCCCAACTCTTCCAACACTAAAACTAAAGCTTGGTCAAATTTCTGATGCTGTGGCTGGCAGCACTGATATGATCTTCAGCTTGAAAGAGCTCACATTATTGCTATATTTTGTTGGCAGCCTCCCTTTTGAGACTGCTGATTAAAAAAACAGTTAAAAGGTACTTGAACGTTATCTGTTCAGATCGGACCAAGATGTCAGCTTCTCATTCAATCTATATAGTCAGAGAGTCTTTGGATCATAGTAATTCTAGGATGGATATTGAGTTTGGAATGAAAATCTGTGTCTTGACACTGAACATTTTGACTGTCCGATGGTCTTTAGGTGGTGACTCTTGACAACAGGCTCTGCCAAGTGAAGGCTGTCATATACATGTTGAGGGAAACATCTCTCTGCAGTTTGCTAAGGTGGGCAGAGAGCATGAGAAAACTGTTCCTGTGGTGCATATAAGCAGGCTTGGGCTCAGAAATCTGCAAACATAACCTATGAAGGAAGAACAGGAAAATTTGAGTTGTTTAGTCTAGAGCAACCTGACGGGTAGCAAAGATGGGAAGCCACAAACATGGCCTTTGGGGTCACTGTCAGTCCTGCTTCTACAAGCTGTCGTGTTCACAGGGAGATGTAGGGAATGCTTCTGTATGATACAAACAATTTTAGGCTGGTTTTGTGAATCTCAGATTGTGCTTGTAGCAATGCTTTTGCAGACATGTTACAAGCCTTTAAGGGAAAAAAAAAGTGGCAGCCACTTGCACCACAGAATTAGACCACTTGAAAACTACGTAATATCTGTTTAAAGAGCTTTTGACTCTATATTGGGTAGAAGTCTTCAAGAGTGGGAAGTACACTGAGGCTAACAGTGCTAAGGGGAATTTAGCACTGGAAAAAATACTTTTTCCACATTTTCTGCACATTCGGCAGAGGTTAGTCACAAGAATGGTCTTTGGTTGTGTGTGTAGATGGTGTCTTGTGTTGATCTAGATTGATCTATTTGCCAGTTTTTTTGGATATGTGGGACTAAGGGGTACACAGCAAAGCCCTTGGTGGATTTGAAAAGCTGCTTTGTTCAATTAATTATTGTGCAGTACACTGTGTGCTAAGGCCTAAAATGGGCTAAAGAACAGAGGGGAATGCTACTCTTAAATAAGAAGTGAAAAGCACATTCTCCTTTGATTGGTTCATTAGATACCCTACCTTGGGCGAGTTTTTCATAGCAAAATGTGCCTTGCTATCTAGAGGCGTATTTGTATTTGGGTGCCATTAACACTGTTATTTGAGTCTTAGCAGACATGAAAGAGTTGATATTTCAGCATGAGATTATGTTCTTCCTATCTATGTTTTACTGTGACTCAGGAGCTGACAATACTGTGGTAGTGTCTATGATTATTCCGTGACTAGATGGGAAAATGTCTACACTTTAATTTTAAGGGAGCCTTTTGGTGGCTTTCTGTTGAATGATTGTAGTTACTACAGCACTACCTCTGCAAGCAAACACTGATGAACTTCCTGCTGATTAAGTAAAAAAAATAACTGGGAATGAACTGATGATTGATTTGGATTCAGCAAACAAGGGAAAACAGCTTTGCAAGTCCTCAGCTAGCAGGAAGGAGAGGGCCCAGCTTTTCAAGGCAGCTGAGCTGATCTGCAAATGGAAGAGCTACGTAGCTCCTTCCTCTTCCCTGGCACCAGCCCTGGCATTCATCTGGTTCCAAGATGTAGCAGAAACGTATCCTGGATAGAAAATAATGGGGTTTTTTTCTCCTTAAACAGGCTTATTGTGGGATCGGATAAGTACCAGAGCTTGCAGAAGGCAGGAGGAAGGTAAGTCCATTCCAGAGGCAGTGGTGCTTAACTGGACCATAAAATCACATCCTCCGTTCATCTCAGTTGATTGCAGAGGGGTTGTGTGGAAACTACATCAACTGGGATATGGCCCCAGTTAATTAGGAAATGTTTTGGAAGGAAAAAGCCAGGTAGGTTTTTTACTGCACAGAACCGCAGACTGTTGCATGCTTAACGGCAGCACTGCTTACTGGCTCCCTCTAGGCTGACTGCACTCAAACATGTGTCAGGACTGCTGCAACAGCTTTGTTGCTTTAATTATATCTTCAGGTGCCATGGAAGATGTTGGCGTGTGTCCAGTTCCTGTCCTGTCCTTTTTTTTCTCCTCTAAATTCTGTATTCATGAAAGAAATGGGATCAGGTCACAGGACCCAACTTTTGCTTTCAAGTTAGCAGTCATTTTGCTGTAGGCAGCCATGTGAGAAATTTCACTCTCTCATTAAGATTATAAAACTCATGATTGTAGCATGATTTTGGAAGACTCATGATTTCTGGCATTAAACTCAACAGAGTCCTGTTGAAGTCTGCTAGGTGAAGAAACATCCTTGTGCTTGTTCTCAAGATATAACCTCCAAAAGTTAAGTAATTCCCCACTTCTGATTTCTATGATGAATTATTACCATGTACTTACCCTTCTGTATTTAGGACTCTTTAGATGTACAGTTAACCTTTCAAGTCAGGTAAATACAGCTAAATATGTGGTGTTGGATTTCTTTTCTTTTTTTTTTTTTTAGATTTTTTCCCAGCATTGTGACTTTTCCGTCATGTCAGAACCCATCACGCTCAACGTAGGAGGAAAACTCTATACCACCTCTCTGTCCACCCTGACTAGCTTTCCAGACTCCATGCTGGGAGCCATGTTTAGTGGAAAGATCCCAACCAAGAAGGACAGCCAAGGCAACTGCTTTATTGACAGAGACGGCAAAATCTTCCGCTATATTCTGAACTTCTTACGAACTTCTCACTTGGACCTCCCTGAAGACTTTCAGGAAATGGGCTTACTTCGACGAGAGGTAGATTTTTATCAAATTCAGCCACTTATTGAGGCCTTGCAGGAGAAGGAGGTGGAGCTTTCTAAAGCAGAGAAAAATGCCATGCTCAACATCAGTCTTGATCAGAAGACCCAGACTGTTCACTTCACCGTCCGAGAAGCACCCCAGATCTACAGCCTCTCTTCCTCCAACATGGAAGTGTTCAGTGCTCACATCTTCTCTACGTCTTGTCTGTTCCTGAAGCTTCTCGGTTCCAAACTCTATTATTGCTTCAACGGAAACCTTTCTTCAATATCCAGCTACCTGCAGGACCCCAACCACTTGACCTTGGATTGGGTTGCAAGTGTGGAAGGCCTTCCCGAAGAGGAGTACACCAGGCAGAACTTAAAGAGACTCTGGGTGGTGCCAGATAATAAGCAAATCAATAGTTTCCAGGTGTTTGTGGAAGAAGTGCTAAAAATAGCCATGAGTGATGGTTTCTGCATAGATTCTTCTCATCCACATACTTCAGATTTCATGAATAATAAGATTATTCGCCTAATTCGGTACAAATAGGAATGGCTGCTTATTACGGTGCTAGCATGGAGATAACACAGTTTAAGTGTTTCGCTTTGAAACACACTTATAGCCTAATTCAGAATCATGCTTATCTGAATTAAGAGTCACTAACAGGGAGATGATTTTCCTCTAATGTATTTATCAATATGACCTTTCAGAATATGTCCATATTCTAGATGGAAGGAATATTGTCTACTGCTTGAATTAAGGATTGGTTCTGTCTCTTCCTCCACCTCTGACCTGCTGTACATCTATAAGGAAGATCACTTAACTTCTGTCCTTACGTCTTCCAGTTGGAAAATGGGCACGCATGATCCTTAACCTGTATCACAAGGGTGATGTGAAGGTTTGGTAATCAAGGTCTGAAAGGCTTTCTGGAGATCAGATGCAGTGAAAGATGCCATGGAGCTGCAGCACAGCAGAAGGCCCAGGGAGCATGTTTTCGATGTTTTGCCGTATCACCTGCACAGAGCATCCGAGAAGTTTTGTTGGATCCGCAGAGAAGCCTCCCCACATGCAGACGCTCAACGTAAACGTAAGGGATGATGCAAATTGCAAATGAGGAAGGGATCCTGTCAGTTTGGGTTAAACAAAGGATTTCTGTTACCATCTGAAGCTATTGGGGTTTGTTATGAACCCTATGAGGAAGACCCTGCTCTCTTCTGCTTTTAGGAAAGCCATGTTTGAATGATGTGACTGGCACAGGGAACAACCAAAGAAGACATAGCCTAGGGAACAGTGTCCTTAGAAGACTGTGGCTGGCAGGGAAACTTCGCTTTGGACACTCTTAAACCTTTATAGGTTGCATCCAAGACAACTAGTGCTTTTCTTTCTCTTACTTACACTGTTGTATATGTTTAGATCACACTACTGAAAACACTTTCTGAAGTGCACACACTAAGAGGGTAAAGGTCCCCAAATATCTTCTGAGCATTTGAGCCTCTTCTGCCTGGACATGGCCTTCTTCTGGGTGTGTCTTCCTTCAGCAGTGCCTGGAGTGCATGGCGAGTTCTCTGGGTAGGATGGATTTCATCTGAAAAGACAACATTCCCATCAGGCTATGCCTAGTATTTTTCATTACAAAACCAGAGGCTCGCTTTTCCTGTCCTGGTGCATTGAGCTATAGTTTTTACATTACTGTGAAATGGTCAGGTCACTAAACTAGCATTTTACCTGCTTGCTTGGCTTTATGTCACATTGTGGGGAGTAAGGCCCTGGGAAACCAGAGGTGAATGACAGTGGTCAAGCTCATTCCTACAAGCCTGGTCTGTGCTATAATTAAGATCATAATCCACTAGCTGCATACTAGCTCTATGCATCATTTGTGCTGCATTCAAGGTAGTTAATTCTCAGCTAATTATGTTTAGAAGTATCTTAGCTGTCTTTCCCTAATTGGATTCTATGTGTGCACAAGAGACTTTCTGGAACATTTCCTATTATATCTGATGAGTTAGAAGGGAAAATGCAATAACCAAGTTTTGCATTTAGAATTTTAGTGCTTCCAAAAGTTCTTAGCACAGGTCTACAAAGCTCAGTATTGCTCATGTTCTTGTTTCCCAAAATACCTAGTGTGTTGTTAACATTAAGCTGACCTGTGGAGAACCATAAAGAAGTGTTTCATAACTGTTGTAAAGTACAGTCAGATAAATATATTTCTAGTGTCCCGAACTGTAATTGCATGAACAACGCAAATCAGCATGCTGATGGTAAGGGTACACATTCTGCAGCTATTGACAGCCTGTTACAGACCACTTCCCCTGTCTGACTGGGCGCTAAACCAGCATGATATACATGGGACCATGTTGTTAGGAAGCACTGAGTGGGCTTGAAGGCCTTAGAGCCATTAAACCTGGCAAATTTTGTGAATTTTGAGGATTCTAAACATGATTTTGTGCCTAAATTCCAACTTGAGTCACTATGTTCTTCTAGTTTGGGTGCATTAGGAAGAACTCATTTTTTTCCTCATCCCTGTCCTGAATTATACAGCACGAGTAATCTGTTCAAAGGGCTGTTTTGTGATGCTGACAAAGCAAAGCAATTCCTGTGTGAATCTCATTTTTGACATGAGTTTGCCACTCAGACATTCACAGTGATGATTATGCAGGTAACATAAATATGATCTGTAAAATACTATACATGAACCCTCTTTCATAAAATCTATGCTTTTCCATAAAGTTGAAAGACATGCATGAAGACAAGCATTGGGGGCACTAAAGAATGAGATACTTCTAAATTTCTAAGCAGAATAAAAATCTTTAAGCATGAGATACTATATATGATGCCACAGTAGTTCTGCATGCTAATTGAGTATGTGAAATAAGCAATAAATGAATCGCTTGCAATTGAAATCAAACATATGTTATACAAACACAGTTGCTATTTCAGACTACATGCTAAGCTACATTTATAGCTGCTCCTTCATTTTTCAGTCTGTGAGTTATTTTATAATGACTGTTGATAGGAATGTTTTCTCTCCAAAACATTTGTTCCCTTTTTATCCAGATAGGTGGTTTTTGTTTACCTTCTTTATCTGAGCCCTAGATGTGTAACTTGCTTTTGTATACCAGTCAACAGCAGTGATGATTCTTCTCTAGTTTCCTGAATTAAGAAAAAAATGCACAAAACTATATGAAGAAGATACAAAGTACATATCAATTACAGCACAACTCTGCCATGAGTCGTGAAATGCACTAAGCATTTATGAGCAGTAACACATTTCACTGTTGAGTGGAATATTCACTCTGGGAACAAACTTTGTTTTTCCTCTAATTGCCTGAACAAGGAAAGAATCTAGTGAGGTTTTTGCCTTTAAAGTTTGAAGAGTGTTTTCTTCCACATCTCGGTGCATAATTCCCATTCTGATTCTGCCACGTGCCTGTCCCTCAACATCCACTAAAGGAGGGTAAGTCCAGCACTTTTATTAGCTGGCTGAAATGCTGAGAAAGCCACTGAGTAGAGCAATCAATGGTATTAAAAATACCAGAGTTAGGGCAGATGATAAATAAGTTATTAGATATAGTCTAATGGCATTTTCAGATATGGACGTGTGCATAGCACAGTGAGATTTCTTGTATGACAAAAAGATTATGAAGAAGCATCTTAATGGAATCCAGAAAGAATGAGTTATGGATTTCTCTATTTGGTTTTAGGCTTGATAGCTCTTAAATATCTAACTATGTCTAGTTAGAATGAAGGGACTGAAACCATACGTAAATTCCAAGACGTATTTAGTTCATGTAGCTGTTGTTCAAGGTAATCAGGTGTCAATGAGAGGAGTATTTGTTGCTGCAGGTGATGGTAGGGAAATAAAAGAAATGGGTGTAAAAAGTTAGACCTGGAAGAATTCACATGTTAAGGAGTAACCCAAGATTTAGAAAGGAGAGAAAAAAGAATCTCGATGTGTTCAGGGAAAAACCCATCAAGATTATGGCAACAAAGATTTTGCTACAGAAGGAGGCTGCAATTAGAATGACTCACTGATCCTTTCCAGTTTTAATCTCCTATTATGGAACTTAAATATTGGTCATACCAGGTGTTATGCTAGTAACTTGTCAGGAGTAGAGAGCTTTCCTTCAGTTTGTATATGCTTTAAAAATCAAACATATGCACTCCTGTAGTTGCCTGTATTTTTAACTGGGTTGCTGAATATAAATTGCTGCATGAGTTCAATGGCAGTAAATGCCTGCAGTCGGTCAGATTTATTTCCACTCTAGGAAAGGCTGGTGAGGTCCATATTCAAGGCTGATGGGAGTGATAAATATAACCTTGAGCCCATGCTACAGACTGTGGAAAACAAATCTAGACTCTTCTGATACTTCACAGATAAATGGAGAAGTTATGAAGATCATTTGAGGAGCTTCATTTTCAGCCCATCCCTTTGAATTTAGTGTCATTGGTTAGAATTTCAATATCTGTTGAAATATTTAACTGCCATTCTGTAATGACTCCCTCATCCACACTCTGTTGGACATAAACATGCAGGGTACAGGCAGTGCTAATAGGTGGCCCTCACAGTAAAAGTCTTGTATGTGAGTTAGAACAGATAGTCATGTAGATATACTGTGCAAGGAGGGCTGGATCAAGCATAAATATGCAGATCATGCTGTCAGATTCACTTGGAAATAATATAAAGGGTGGTATCCCCATGAATTCAGAAAAAAAGGAGGCATAGGGGAGGGCTGTATGGAATAATTCCTTTTCTGCCTCTTGCCATTTTCCTCTTTCTTATTGTCTTGCTTCTACTCCTAACTGTAGGTTTTTCCCATTGATTAAAATTCAGTCCCCAACTCAGTAGAAACCACACTGTCAAAAGATGGGGGTTTTTTTCTTACCACTTTCCTGGAGAGCCTGTAAGGCAATCACATTTTTAATGCATATGGTTGCATTTCTCTGCCCGTAACTCTTTCATGAACTGTAGCTAATATGTATTATAGGAAGTAGTAAATAAAATGTGAACAAAGCAGGAGATGCTTTATCTGACATACACTTCCTAAGGAAAGAGCGCACAGTGATGCTTGCTGAATCTGTAGTTTTTCATCTCGCTGTGGATTTTTATCACAGTGCATCATTATGATGCAAGCTCCGCCAGAAGAGGTTCAGGCTCGACATAAGGAAAAAATTCTTCACAGAAGGGGTCGTTAGGCACTGAAACAGGCTGCCCAGGGAGGTAGTTGACTCACCTTCCCTGGAGGTGTTTAAGGTGCAGGTGGGTGAGGTACTGAGGGGCATGGTTTAGAGATTGGTGGGAATGGTTGGACTCAATGATCCGGTGGGTCTCTTCCAATCTGGTGATTCTATGATTCTATGATCTCCATGGCTGAGAATTGCAGGAAGCCCCCCAAAAATTAGTGCAGTTGTAGAAATCTTGGATGGACAAGCCTTTCTAAATTATCAAAACCTTTTAAATGCATTAGATCATTTGTTTCAACCATTTATAAACAGAGGATTTATTTCTGCAGTGAAAACCCTTTTAAACCCTAAATGCTTTACCACTGTTGAACTTACCTCTCGTCCCCGAGCTTGAACAATCATAATACATGGCTGCTGTACAGGAAGAAGTAAGTTAAACATATGAGGTCCAACAAAAAAAACCCTGTGCCTGTAACTTGTTATTTAACAAATGAAGAAAATCAGCTATGATCACCTTCAAGATCGTTCCCTTCTGAGTTGACACACAGCTGCGCACGATGCTGCCAATGTTCAAAGCAGTTCTGCAGATAATTTTCTGAAAGGCTGTTGAGGATCACTGTCATTTTTGCTGTCACATCTGCCAACAAAAAATGGGTTCCTTTGAGCACCAACTGGATCTTTGGGAAGAGGTAGAAACCACAGGAAGCCAGACGAATAGGATGCTCAAGCACAGTGTTTTTGTTATTGGCTAAAAACTGCTTCACAGGCAAAGGGATATGGTCTGGTGCACACTTATATTTTACAACTGAGGGTAAGAAGCCTATAATTGAAACACACATCCATTTGTAGTGAGTGGAGTGATCAAGTAAAGCCTTGTCTCACTACATTGGGTTAGAATATGTTCTATAACCAACTCTTTGTTTCTCCCCTCCCATTCTTGGTTCCCAAGCTATAGGGTTAGTCTCAGGGGGTTTTATGCCAGATCTATTTTTACCTATATGATTTCATGCAGCCTTTAGAAGATATTGTGCTTAGATAGATGAAGATAGCGAAAAGGCATCAGCCTTGCATGCATCCATCCTCCAGGCTGGCAATTTCTTCCAGGTATTAAAATATTGAGCTTATTCCTCTGAAAGAGCACTTGATACCTGTAAGCTGACTCAGACTGCAGCAGTAATGGTTGGAGCAGAGCTAAGCTCACGTAATAATTTGTTGTGGTTTCTGCCAGGTGCCAGGCTGTTGGCATGAAAGCTGCCATAAATTCCCTGATGCTCTTCACCCAACGTTAACTCCCCCACAGACACTGTTTCTGGGCATGTGGGGGGAAGACTGAATCAACAGGGTAAAGGCTGTGTTGGTGAGCAGCATGGTGGGTTCCTGGGTGCCACCTCTGACATTGCAGATGGGATGCAAAGGAGCATCCAGAGATTCTAAAAGCCTACGCAGATCCAGAGCCTCCCATCTCTTTAACCATGTCCCAGGGACAGGGGATTCTTCAGGAAGAAGCAGTGGCTGATGTTGAGCCCTGTAAGATTCTCAGCCTTAGTAAACAGAGAGAAGGAGCAGGGAGGGGTAGAGCTGGGGCTCCACTCAGGTGATGCTGACCCCGTGTGAGACCTGTAATGATGAACGTGGAACTGGCACCACAGCCAATGCCCTCCTCTCTGAGATGCTGGACAACAGAAGCAGCCCAAGCTCAGGCTACTGGAACCCTGACCCTAATCCTAGCCCATAACCTTAGCCCTAGCCCCTAGCCCTAACCCTAACCCTGCCCCTAGCCCCGCCCTTAACCCTAAAACCCTAACCCTAACCCTAAGCCTAACCCCACATCACCGCGCCCCGCCCCAGTTCCGCCCCTGCCCATCCCCGCCCAGGCCCTTCTCAGACCCCTCCGTAAGTCCCGCGCGCAGCCCCCGCTCCACCCTCACTGCGCCGTTGCGCGCTGGGGGCGGGGCGGCGGCTGCGCGCGGGGCGATGGCGGCAATGGCGGTGGCGGGCGGCAGCCTGGGCTGGTTTTGCGCCGTGGCGCTCGGCGTCTCCTTCCTCAAGCTGCTTCTCATCCCCACCTAGTAAGGAATAACCCCGGGGCCGCGGTGTCCGCCGGCGCTGGCGCGTCCCGTCTTTAAAAGGCGCTGCGGCGTCATTTCCTCAAAAAAGGAAGAACGGAACGAGCCCGAACTGCTGTTAAAGCCAGGCAGAACCTGGAATTTTGGCGTGAATTGTCCGAAACAAAAAGGAGGTGGTAGAGAGGAGGGTGCTGGCCTCTTCTCCCAAGTGACGGGGGACAGGACAAGGGGGTATGGCCTCAAGTTGCTCCAGGGGAGGTTCAGACTAGATATCAGAAAGAAATTTTTCACAGAAAAGGTCATTGGGCACTGGAGAAGGCTGCCCAGGGAGGGGATCGAGTCACCATCCCTGGAGGTATTTAAAAGATGGGTAGATTAGATGCTCAGGGACATGGTTTAGTGGTTGATAGGAATGGTTGGAAAAAGACCATGAGGTCTTTTCTGGCCTGATGATTCTATGATAAAAGGTCAAGCTATAAATAATTCTCATCCTGTAACCACCTGTGTGTGACCTTGGCACAAAGTTCCGCAGCATCTTGTTGCTGTTTCAGGTGCTTCATGCAGCTCTTTCCCTAGAGTGGATCTATGAGGGCTTTCCCTTCTTACAAAGGCCTCTGAAGCATTACAGGCCTTATTAGGAACTACTGAGAGAACTGGGGTTGTTTAGCCTGGAGAAGAGCAGGCTGAGAGGAGACCTCATTGCTCTATAACTACCTGAGGGGAAGTTGTAGAGATGAGGGTGCTGGCCTCTTCTCCCAAGTGACAGGGGACAGGGCAAGAGGAAATGGCCTCAAGCTCCACCAGGGAAGATTTTGGCTGAATGTTAGGAAAAAAAAATTTCACAGAAAGGGTCATTTGGCACTGGCAAGGCTACCCAGGGAGGTGGTTGATTCACCTTCCCTGGAGGTGTTTATGGCACAGGTGGACAAGGTGCTAAGGGGTATGGTTTAGCGTTTGATAGGAGTGGTTGGACTCAGTGATCCAGTGGGTCTCTTCCAACCTGGTTGGTCTGTGATTCTGTGATTTCTCCTTTAAAGTGCGCTTCTGTGACTTAATCCAGACCTTCTGCAGTTATTCCACAGATTTTGAAGTCCACAGGAACTGGCTTGCCATCACTCACCACCTCCCCCTCTCGCAGTGGTACTATGAAGTAAGTACATGTTTGGGTTTTTCAGCTGTATATAAATTATAAGTATATTGGCTGTGTCAACCTGCTTGAGTGCTAGAGAAGAGCTTTTGTTTGCAAAAACTACATGTTGTGGATACTGATGGTTGGCAGCACATTGCAGTGCTTCAGAACTTTGCTGGTCATGATTTGTTGGCAGTTAAAGGGTTGTCACCAGACAGTGGGTAACTCTAGGCTTGCTTTAGTTTCAACTCAGAGTTGGGCCATCACCTCAGTGAGTGGCAAAGGCCTCCACAAAATCATCAGGTATTTCTGTAGCATTATGCAGTAGATATTTTCTTTGAAAATTTCTTGATATTTTTCTATGTGCTCCTAGTTTTTTATTCTTCATTGACTCAAAAGTCCACCTTGATAATTCATCTCTGCTGTCTCATTTTGATTCTCCCTCAGAGGTGATGCTTCAACAGGTCATGTTGCTCCTGTGGTCATAAAAATCCAATACGTATGTTCTAATTCTGACATTTCTTACACAATCTGTTGATTCAGCTGGTCTGGGGCTGTACATGGGACAATTGAGCAGTATTCTTGTAGTTGTCATAAAGATTAATTTCCAACACTTGTTCTTATTATATTCTTAATACAATGCTCTATTTATCGCAGTCAGCTGTCAATAATATCTAAGTCCTACATGGATATTTTAATCATATTTTCTCATTTCCTTTATCATTGACCCTGTGTAGCTTTTAGTTAAAAATATGCACCCTAAGAAACTTTGCGGATGACACACAGCTGAGCGGAAGTGTTGATCTGCTGGAGGGTAGGGAGGCTCTGCAAAGGGATCTGAATAGGCTGGACCGCTGGGCTGAGGCCAGTGGGATGAGGTTTAACAAGACCAAATGCCGGGTCCTGCACTTGGGGCACTACAACCCTATGCAGAGCTACAGTCTAGAAGTCTGTCTAGAAAGCTGCCTGGAGGAGAGGGACCTGGGGGTGTTGGTCAACAGCTGACTGAACATGAGGCAGCAGTGAATGGACTTGCTGTGATGAACTATACCTGAAGCACTGTAAATGGCCTCAATTGCATTAAATTACTTAATCTCATTTTGTCTTTAGGCAACTTCAGAATGGACCTTGGATTATCCACCATTTTTTGCTTGGTTTGAATATGGGCTTTCGCACATTGCGAAGTACTTTGACCCCAAGATGTTGGTTATTGAAAATCTAAACTACACCAGTCATGCAACCATCTTCTTCCAAAGATTTTCTGTCATCTTTACCGATATCCTTTTCATATATGCGGTTCGTGAGTAAGTCTTAATGTTTTAATTTTAGGGAGAGTGGGTAGTCACTAATTTATGGACTTCTACAATAACAACAAATAATTATTTGAACAAATAAGCTTGTAAATACATGGAAATATCAAGGTTGCTTTAACGTATTCAAGGAGAAATTTGGAATTTGCTGCTAAACACAGGATAACTTTTTTATGTTCCTGGGGATGCTGTGGCTGTACATGTGTTCAGATTTGTGTGCATTAAGACATGAGCTGCTGTTTCGCGTGTTGTAGGTCTATTATTTCTGTTACAGCATTCATTTTGTAGAAGTTTCTTCCCATTACTTCTTATTACTCTGTTCTTGGAGAGAAGAAACATAAAAGAAATTTGTGATAAAATGCCAGTACCATCTGGTTTGCTAAGTCAGTCCAGTGGTTTTGGTATTTTTGATGATAAAGTGATTATTCCAATATTAAGATTATATATTTTGTATGCCCTGACTTTGTGAAGAAGTGTTCATCCTACACCTAAAGGGTAGAAGGGGAGAGATGTTTATATCTCCTGTAACAGTCTTACATTATTTTATTCTCTCTGCTCAATATCTGAGTAGAAGGTCCCCTGTTGCATTGGAGCACTCCCTAAACTTTATTTACTGTCTTAATTTGAAATGGGCTAGCTTTGCACTAAAACTTTTTTTTCCTTTTGTTGTTTTGACTTAGATATATGAGTGAGCTGGCTTTCTTAAAACAGCTCTATTCGTACTATTTAAGCACAAATCATCCACAGCTTTTTAATCTGATCTAACCTTATGTTCAAAAATAATATGGACCAGATGGGAAGTAACAGAGCTATTTTTAATCAACAGAAATAGCTCGTAATATTGGGGGGGTAGGGGGTATTGCAGGAAGAGGTTCTCTTCCAACTGATGACCTTAAATACATCTTGGTACCTTGTCTCCAGATGTGGGATTACATTGTTCCTTAATGAGAGGCTGATAGGAAACAGGTTACAACTGTTTTATGGTTGTCATTGAATGTGAGACTCAAACCCGAGACTAAGTTACTTAATATAAGTTTTAGCATGTGGAATGTACTGCAGCTAATGAAACAACCTTTTTTTACTGAACTTTTTTTATAACACTGTCTTCTCTTGATGAATTCAGCAAGAATTTTATCATTGCCTTCCCTCCTAATAAAATAGTTAACTTTAGGTTAAGGTGCATATCTCAACTCTTAAAAGCAACAGTGTGTCTATTGGCTCTTTCAGTTAAGAATTGTGTCTCTTCTGCTCTTGTTAAGGTGCTGCAGATGTGTAAATGGAAAACGAGCTGCAAAGGATATCCTGGAAAAACCAACATTTATTCTTTCCGTTCTGCTCTTGTGGAATTTTGGGTTGTTAATTGTGGATCGTATCCTTGCAAACTGTCACGGGTTGTTTGTGTTGGTTTTGGGGTTTTTAACATCCTATTACTGCATGTAGTACAAACCCATGGATACTACCATCAACAGCAAGCAACACTGTTGTTTGTGTTTCTGGGGTTAGCTGAATAATTTCATGTTTTCATTAGAATTATTGTTTAGCAAAATGGAAGTTGTTCAGGTTTGGGTCTGATTTGCCAGAACTGCAGGAGGACCCATCTGGCAGCAGCGTATCTCTTCCTGCTGGCTGCCTCTCTGCCTTCCTACAGAAGTATTAGTGGAAAGCCTCTTTATCTGGATGTTTGTCCCATGGCAAGGAACATCTCCACAAGTGCTTTATGTTCAGGCTGTATTCAGTTAGTTAATATTATATGACAATTAGCAAGGGTCTTTAAAGAGAGTATAAAAATAACTCGAAAGCCCAGTTATCGTGAGTCAGTCTTGACATGACATGCATTGATCTAGCTGAGGAGGTAAAAAGGGCAATAATACTTTTATAGGAAAGACTAGTTTTATCAGTCCCAGTCCTTGCCTGCTTACAGGTGGTAGATGATAAGTGAGGACTGCTGTCACCTTCCATTAATATGTAGCAAATATGTGGCAAAACCTAATATGTAGCAAATTAATATGTAGCAAAACCTAATAATTAAAATGGAGAATTAACTTTTTTTTTGTCTTCTGTAAGTTTCACAAGACATGTGCAGTCAGATTATTATACTTTATCAAGATAATACACTAACCTTAGTAGATTTTGTGCCTAAGAGTACTACAGGTAGTGTTAAATAATGAATTTGTGTCTATGGGGAGTGAATTTAAGGTTGCTTTCTTGATTAAGGTCCATTTTAATTTGAATTTATTGTTGATGAGTTTGAGTCTTTGTCAGAAAACTGATAGTAATAAGAGCTTGCTTTATTCCTTTCTTGACTCAAGTTCAGATATTCACTTTCAGTACAATGGCTTTCTGTTTGGGCTGATGCTTCTTTCTGTTGCCCGACTATGTCAGGTAAACTTGAGCAGCTCTTTCCTGTTGTTGCCATATGTACTTTTTAGGTGTGTTAGTTGCCTTCAGTATGATCACCTTAATGAAGTGATTCAGAGTGGCTGGAAATTGAGATGTGCTAAGCTGTATGTCTGAATACTTTTTGAGTTTAGAGGGAAGAGGAGTACTCTTCTCACTATAATTGCTTGCTGATACTGCAGGATTGCAGTTCCTTGTGAGAAAACTGAATGCTGTATTATATCTGAGTAACATGGCATGGTTTCATGCCATTGTATCTTCTTCCAAGTCACCAGTCCTTAGAAAACATACCTCTGAAGCTGTCGAGTGGTGAGGTCTATGCTAGTTCTCTAAGTATCATGTGGCAATATAGCTTCCTTCTCCATACCTGCTGTGCTTAACACTACTGAGTTCATAATTTAATGTAAATACTCTTTTTTCTTATCCTTATAGTAAATGTCCTGTCACATTAGGAGTACAACAGAGGACTGTTGAAAGTTAGTGCAAAGGGTGAGCAATTAGAAAAGCTTGGGATTTGTTTTGTTTTTCCTTTAGAAAAGATACTTGGAGGGTGCACTTCTTTTTGCTGTTCTGCTGCATTTCAAACACATCTACATCTATGTGGCTCCAGCATATGGCATTTATCTATTACGATCCTATTGTTTTACTGCAAATAATGCAGGTAAGATGGGGTTTTCATCTCTCGCTTTTGGGGAATTGTGTTAGTGGGGCATGAGGAAGACTCAAGACATGCAGATACCATCAGAATGAAGTGGCTGTTGAGTTGAACATAAAATTTTCTTTGGTTGCAGAGTTGGTAAGATCTTTGAAATTTATTTATTTAAAATTCATGTTTCTAGGGAGTTCTTTATAAAGAAAAAACAGCGTGAACAAACTGCAGGTGGCAGTTCAATGTCATAAGAATTACTCTGGATACAAAACACTTGGATAGTATAAGAAGCTATTTCCAAGTCCTCCTTTGAGTTTCTCTCCTCTTCCTAGCACTGAAAAATATGTTCACTGTTCCTCGCATTAAGGGAGGGCTTCTCTTGAAAGAGAAAAATATGGAAGTTTGTATAATGGAGGAGCTGCAGCGTGGGAAGAAGTAAATGCAAACTAACTGTTGAAGGAAGCGACTGAATGTATTGTCATAAAAGGCTATATTAGATAGGGACTAGCAATTCACCATTAGTGTGGAATATTGCTTTGTCTCACTCTCTGCTTGCAAGAGTAACTGTTTTCATAATCTGTTTGCTCCTTGTAGATGGGTCCCTAAAGTGGAGGAGTTTCAGCGTACTTCATGTAACCCTTCTGGGACTGATTGTCTGCCTTGTTTCTGCTCTTTCATTGGGCCCCTTCATAGTATTGGTAATAACCCTTTTCACGTGCTATTCCCCTGAACTGTTAGATAATTGTGTTATAGAAGCCATCTCTCATCTAAAAGGGCTGTTTCTTTCTTATTTTTGTTTTCTGTAGGGACAGCTGCCTCAAGTCATTTCACGGCTTTTTCCTTTCAAGCGAGGCCTCTGCCATGCTTATTGGGCCCCGAACTTCTGGGCTATGTACAATGCCGTGGATAAAGCACTAACAATTTTTGGTACAGTATGCTAATCTTGCTACATGGTGCCTAAATGCAGATAGAGCATTCTAGATTTTAGTCTTCCTTCCCCATTTGAAATCCAGTAGTAAATTACATTTTCAGATTGCTTTAAATCACTTGATTGTCTACCTAATCTAGTTCATGATAAGTTTCTAGCAGTAGATCAGAATCAATCATTCCTCTCTGATATACTTTAAAATAGTAAACACTTGGCTATGTACTTAGTTCAGCTGCTTCATTTTCTTCATTAAAATTAATTAGTTTGTGCTTGGTTTATGTTTTGGTTTTAGGTTTGAAGTGTAATTTGCTTGATCCCACAAAAATTCCTAAAGCCTCGATGACAGGAGGGCTGGTTCAGGAGTTTCAGCACACTGTCCTCCCTTCTGTGACTCCACTGGCAACTTTAATCTGTACTTTCATATCTATATTGGTAAGAACAACTAATATTTCTTGGAAACTTGATGTCTTTTGACCCTAGTAGTTTTTATTTGATAAGCTTGCGCTTCACATTAGTTTTAATTCTAGGGCAACAAATAAGTTTTATTTAAAATAATAAAAAATGGTTATTAGGATAAGTGTGGAATTAATATATTGATACACGATGTTATTTGAAGTATGGCTAAAAACTATGGCCTGTGTCAGCTGTAGAACAGTTAAAAGATTAAATCAATCTTGGATCAAAACCACACTGCACACTGAGCTAGAAGTAACCTTTTGTGATAGAAAGTAGTTGAACTTGTATACTAGTAGAGATACTGATGGAAATGTTTGGGCAGCTCACAGTGTTCCTGCAGCACAAGCGACAGGTAAGCAACATGTTCTTCACGTAACAAGCAAATAATTGAAGACTTAATAAGTAACTACTTGAAAACAGTCTTTTTCATTCTAAAAAGCATCTAGCCTTTAACTGGAAATCTTTGTTTCAACACCTTTATGTAAAAACTGATCAAATGAGTTTAGTGGCAAGATTCAAAGAGAGTTCTTGTAGCATGAGTGATGGAGTTGTAGTCTTTCAGTCTGTTTCCCCTCCTGTTACATTGATGAAGTACTGAAGGCTCTGCTCATACATCTGAATAGATATGGTTCCTCCAGTGCTATGTAATGCGCAGGCACAACCTGGTTGCAGTGGTGTTTATTAACATTGAAAGAATCTCATTGGGCAATGGCTTGTGTTCAGGATTGCCAGACTTTTCACTGAAGTCCTGTTTTTACCTGTTGTTTCTAGCCCTCTGTTTTCTGTCTTTGGTTTAAACCTCAAGGGCCCAGAGGCTTTCTTCAGTGCCTTGTTCTTTGTGCGTTGAGCTCCTTCATGTTTGGCTGGCACGTGCATGAAAAAGCAATACTCCTTGCTATTCTGCCTCTAAGGTAAGTGACTTTTGTACATAGCAATTGTCCAAATTGAATCTGCAGCAACTTGTTGAAGAGTCCTCAAAGAGGATCACTTTGGTTTCAGTGTATTTCAAATAACATGTTACTAGAATGCTTTAAGCTGTAGAGTTTTTAGTGCACTTCAAATAAATTAATTTCAGGCACAATAAAACATGGCCGCCTTATCAATAGGATGTGCTGGGGCTGGTATAGCATCTGTAGGAAGCTGCTGTGATGTTAAACAAGCAGTGTCTTTATGACATGCTACCACTGGGTTAAACTTAAAACTCTGTCAATGCAGACTATTTTAATTAGGAGCAGCCAATTCCCACATCAACTCTGTGAGCGCAGTAAAGCTTTAGATTAATTTACAGAGGATTGGAAGAGCAGAAGCATGTGGTGTTGGTATGATTAAGCAACTGGTTTAGGAGTCTGATGCACAGACCTTCCCACTACTTACACTCTTCTGTTTCTCTTTGAATGCTGAGTTGTATTAAGGTGCATAGCGTACAGAAAATCTGTGGTTTGTTTCAGATATTTGATTACTTTTAGAGTAACGTTAAAAAAACTCCCCAAACCAAATGGTTATCAATTGTGGGGTTCAGACTTTAGACTGCACAGCTCTTGGGAGAATTCATTTAGCTTCCCCTTGAAGTCCTCTTTCTTAGTGATGGCTTGGGAGCTGGCTTGATAAAATGTTTCACTCACGTGACAGGGTGGATGAAAGCGGGCTGCTTTATTGGGATCTTTAGTTTCTCCCATCGTTACTACTGTTTTTTGCAGTACCTCAACTGCACCCAAAAAGTTCAAGATCTGTTTGTTACATGTCTTGCGGCTTTGCCTTTTGAACAGAGAAACTAATTAGCTTGCTGGGCATGAAGCATTTGTTGCTGCTGCCCTACACCAGTTTGACAAGCATGCATTGTTAATTAAGTTCTTTTTCTCTCTGAATGGGTCAGCTTAGAGATCTATTCTGGAAGGGAGAAATGTAAAAATATTATAGTCTTTTCACTGCTGGGCAGTTCAAGCCTTCATCAGTGCTGTGGTTTGCATTTAAAATGAGGCATAGGTTCTTTGGAATCCAACTGAGGAGAGGGACCTTCTGCTTCATGCTTGACAAGAGCAGCTCACAGTTTCTACCAGAATAGCTTAAATCCTCTTTGGAGTAGAAGCAAAGCTACAGTTCATAAGCTGCCGCATCAGTATTGCTGCAAGCTGTATTTTCCTATTCAGAGACTTCATGATGTTTAAACCCTTGAAGAAGGAGTTGTGGGAGAGAGAATTAAAACTAGAAAAGCAAAAAGAAGTAGTAAGGAGGGCAATGTTGGCAGCCAGCTGACAAAGGAAAAAGACCACTTGTAGAAAACTTCAGGTTTTTCTGGTATTTGTTTTAAGTGAGTTTGTGGATTTCCTTGATGATTTTTCTCCTGCATTTTTATCTCCAAGACCATATGGAGTTGGAAGCAGGAGATTCTATCACAGGTCCAGTATTTTATCACAGAATCACTAGGTTGGAAAAGACCCCCAGGGTTATTGAATCCAACCATTCCTGTCAAACACTAAACCATGCCCCTCAGCACCTCGTCCACCCGTCTTTTAAACACTTCCAGGGACAGTGACTCAACCACCTCCCTGTCTTCGGAGAAGAGGCCAGCTCCCTTCTCTACAACACCCTTTTAGGTAGTTGTAGAGAGCAATAAGGTCTCCCCTGAGCTTCCTCCAGGCTAAACAACCCCAACTCTCTCAGTTGTTCCTCATAAGGCCTGTTCTCCAGCCCCTTCACCAGCTTTGTTGGGCTGAGTCTAACGGCATGAGGTTTAACACGGCCAAATGCCGAGTCCTGCACCTGGGGCACAACAACCCTATGCAGTGCTACAGACTGGGAGAAGTCTGTCTGGAGAGCTGCCAGGAGGAGAGGGACCTGGGGTTGTTGGTCGACAGCCGACTGAACATGAGCCAGCAGTGTGCCCAGGTGGCCAAGAAGGCCAAGGGCATCCTGGCTTGTATCAGAAAAGGCATGACCAGCAGGTCCAGGGAGGTTATTCTCCCTCTGTATTTGGCACTGGTGAGACTGCTCCTTGAATA
>WAAB01012949.1:0-40041 GCA_013389865.1 Piaya cayana | reverse complement strand
TCTGTGATTCTGTGATTAGATGAGTGTGTGTGTATTCTTTGAAAAAAGAAATGCTTTCTACTCTTTACTAATTTTTTAACCTGTTTTTAAGCCAGAGAACTGCCAAACTACCCAACAGTTCCCTGTTCGCAGTGCTAGGCAGTAAATAAGTACTGATCAGCCTTTTCCTAATGTTTTGTGTATAATGTTTCTGTGTCCTATCCTCTGTATGGCTACAGCCAAGTGTATTTTGGGAAGGAATCATTCTCCTGCAGCAGGCAATAAATTCTGTTACGTAAAAGCATCAATAGAATTTCTGACAGCGTAACGATTACATTAAGAATTTAAGAAATTGAGCATAGAGGGAAGATTTTATTTTGTAGGCAGCAGTATTAGCAGGCATGTTATTTCATATTGCTCTCGTGGATATGATTGCACAGAGAGAAAGGGATCTCTCTGTAGTAATGTGCTCAGTTTGGTGGTCAGCTGGCAGCAAACTCTTCTTGTGAGGCAGCGCTCTCTTGTCTGAACCTGAGGCCGTGTGCAGTTGCAAACTTGCAGTCCTTACTCTGCGTGTGCACGCAGGCTTATCCACATAGGAGGCTTTTATCAGAAAGATGTGTTTGTACTGCACGATATGGATGCCAGAAAGCTTTCTTATGCAACCAATATACTTGATTGAACAATTACTGTAGTGAAATGTGTTGATTTTGATACTGCTATGATGTAGATAACTTTGTTGCAAGAGTCAGGATGGAGAACCAGGTGGCTTATTTTGCCATTTCAGGCTTCCCACTATAAACATGTGTTTTCAGAGGCTTGTCTAGGTATCCTGGAGAACAGTGGGAGGCCTAGCTGATGCTGTTATAAAGCAGGATATAAGTCATACACGCTATATTTTGCGAGTTACATGCCAATAACTTTTGCCAGGCTTGTCTGTTAATAACACGTTTCAAGAGATGCTGGTGTGTTTTTGTTTTTTTTTTTTTCCTGGGAAATACAGCTTCTTGTGTTATACAAACCAAGAAGTTTCTCCTTCCTTGCCCCTCCCTTTTTTTAGAAACTTGTTGAATTGTTGCACATTTTTATAATAATTTTAACAAAAAATTAGGGATAACTTCTAATTAATTGTTGTTTGTTTTGGCACTTCTGTCTGTCTTGTTTCTGGAAATACGAGTAATTATGTGGATTCAGTGTTCTGATGTGTGGTGGTTTTGTTGCTAACCAGATTTTTTTCTGTTTGGGTGCTATGTAAACACATAAATGTACACAGGGCTGGAGGACTTAATTGGAGGAGGGGAGGCTGTCTCTCATTTTCTTCTAGGAGTTGAACTCGATGATCTTTGTGAGTCCCTTCCAACTCAGGTCATTCTGTATTTCTGTGATTACTTCTTTTGTATTGGCATTTTAATATGGAGGAAAAATGTTCATTTTTCACCAATTTTTTTTCTGATTTTTTTTTCCAGGCTGGAGCTCCTTCCTCTATTAAATGAAAATTGGAGCTTGTGTAGGTGCTTAATTGTCATTGCATCAGCTGTGATAAGTCTAATAACAATGTTTGATAAAATAATCACAAAAAGTTGCTCTTTAAAAATATTGTCTGACTTGTTACCTTTTTTTCCAAGAGCTGGTATCTCTCCTTGGTTACCCGGAGCCATCTGTGGATCCAACACTCTCTTCTGGCAGCCGGTGAATGGCAAAGGGAGATTTTTGTGGAGATGTTGGGGAAAAAAAGAGGAGTAACAGCAATTTGTTGTGTCTGAGGCAAACGGAAAAGCCCTTAAATTATGACGATTGTAGTCAGCAAGCTATAGTGCCACTGGATTGCCTCCTTTTTACACTTCTGTTGGATGGGAATCTTTCAGTCCCAGACAACTAGCGTCCACTTGTGATTCTTGTGCTGGTTTCCTTACAGATTTTAAATGGTTTCTAATGTATTTTGTTTCCTTTTAGAACTAGCAGGGGGGTTATGAAGAAGATGGAGCCAAACTCTTCTCAGATGTGCAGCAACAGGGTGCGAGGCAGTCGTCGCAGGTTACAGCAAGGGAATTTCCAGCTCTTTGTAAGGAAGGGCTTCACAATGGGAAAGACTGAGTGGAAGAGAGTGGAAAGGCTGTGGAATCTCCATCCTGGGTGATACTGCCCTAAGCAACCTAATCTGACTTTGGGGTTGCCCTGATATAAGCAGGGACTGGACTAGATGAACTCTAAAAACCCCTTCTGACCTAACTATACAGGGATTCTGCAGTTTTAGTGGTGCTTAATCGTACAATGGCCTGAGTTGTAGCAGCTCTTCTGATTATGATGAGGGATGGAACTGGATGATCTTCAAGGTCCCCTCCAACCCACCAGATTATTGAGTCCAACCATTCCTATCAAAGTGTGAAGAATGGGAAGGAAAGTCACTGATATGTCAGTGTTTATGTTACTGGAGGCTTTGCCTGAGAGGATTTCAAGGGGGAATGAAAAACTGTTGTTGATCATTGGAAGTTAAAGAATTAACTGGAAAAAAAGATAAATAATAATCACTAGTGAAGATAAAAAGGGAATAAATAAATAGGAACAATGTAGTGTAGGTAGGGAGTAGAGGTTTGGGTGAAATAGAGAGTTTTGCTTTTTAGATGCATCTTGCTATCTTGTGGGAACGCCTCCTCTCTTTCTTCAAAGGTTCTTTTATTTGTCTTGGGTAACTTTGTGCCAAATTCCTCTGCTCATTGAAGGTTAAATACACTCTAGTGCTTGAATAGCAGATGTCAGTGGTTTTGTACAAAGAGGTGGCATGTTTTTATAAATAACAGTTCAGTTCACAGCAAAGTCCATCTGCTAATTTTGTCTCTGTAGTTTTAAACATGGGAGTTGTTTTCCTTTTACTTACAGAGATTTGTTTTGCGTCTTAGGCTACGAGGTGAAAGGGAGAGGGAATCTTTAATCTTGGCCAATGAGGGAGGATTAATCCAATAATTGTGTTCATGGAGATACAGCTATCTCTTACCTCTCACTGGGGTGCAGATTATTTCTGCTCGAAGCATGAATAATTTCACAGTGTGTGCTTGTGCATATTTTCCACTGTCCGATTAGGAGAGTGTAGGTATGAAAACATCCCCTTGAACTCTAATCCTAGTCTGGAATGTTCCTCCTTGACTTTTGGAGGCTGAGGTTTTGTCACATCCTCTTAGTGAACTAGAGATTGTTTTTCTCTTCTATCTACTGGTTTCTTGCCTGCAGGGAGGTGTGAGTGGCAACTTGGAACTGGGCTTCACTTTTCTAGGGCATGTTCCTCTTTGTGAGTTGAGTTTGTGAAAGAGAGGCTTATTTTATTTTATTGCCACCTTTCTCTGCCTGTGCAGCAATGAGATACACAGAACAGGGAGATGAACAACAAAAGAGAGATGGAAAGAAAAGCCAGAATTCAAAACAAAGCATGACATATTTTTTAAAAGCCCTTAGACTGATCTTTATAGCTTTTTTAAACGTTGAAGAAAATGCACTATTGTTAAATCTGATGGTTTTATTTATAAAGTAGAAAAATATTTTCACCGTAATTGGGTAACTCTTAATCGTAGCAATTGCATATTTATCAGTGTGAGGGGCTGTTATTAATGTAGCTGTCATGCACAAACACATTTCTGCATTAAATCCATTTAGTATGTGCATTATTCGGTCTAGAATGTCACCAGGACATCAAAGCCCCCTTAGGCGTAAGAGCACAGTGCCCTGCTGTGGCTGCAGAAAGGGCTTGATCAATAAATGTAACATGTTAATGCAGAGCAAATAGAATAAAAGATTTCTTTGACAAGACATGAAAAATCACCTTGTGGCAGCTGGCATGGTGATGCCATTTCAGCGGAGACACTAGCAAAGTTGATCTGACAAGTAAAGAGGAGAGATGATGGTTATAAGGTGCTTTTGTTTCAAACTTCTTTCTTGACCTGTCAGGTTTTGAAGGAGCCTGAATGGCCCTTTTTTGTCATGTGAAAATTGTAGTCTTAGGCAGTTATGAAGCAGTTATCTCTTCTCAAATTGTGAATGCTGCTGTTTAATTGATTCACTTAGCATTTGAAACTGTCACGCATTAATAATTGCTAAATCCTGGAGATACTGCTCCAGTGTGTCATGCTTAAATGTGTAGTTATCAGAAAATTAATATCCTTAATGAACCGATGCTTTCAAACTAGCATTGCATAAAATCTCTTTTGCCCTTTCGTTTGCTGAAGGTACATCAGCCGGTGTGCAGAGAAGCCCCTCCCGACAGCTGTGTGGCTTTATTTATTTCTTTTTTTTGATGCCCGACAAACGCCAGCTTTGCTTTGGGTACACAGTGTGCTCAATGACAATAAATATAGTAATTATGCTGGAGTTAGTAATTAACATAATTACAGGCAATTACGACAAATACAGTGTAGAGCTAAATAAATGAGGGTGAGAAATTAGCGAGCTAATTGATTTACCTTACTTGCTGCTTTTTCATGCAACAAGGGCTTGTGGATTTTGTGGAGGAGAAGGAGTGGTGTTTACAAATACTGGTTTTGAAATGGGTCTATCTTATGGCCAGTGCTCCTCTTTCTTTTACACTGAGGTGAAGTGGATTGAAACATGAGGTAGTGGTTAGGAGGAGAAAGGAGCTGCTGCTCTGTCCTCGCTGAGCACTTTGGAGAAAGATGTAGGTACTTGCTTTAATTTTAGATGCTTCTTAAAGTATCGAAGGAGAAAAGAGTCATGATTCTTTACAAACAAAACACACTGCAACAGAAATTCTCATCATTTATAATATTTTAATCCACTTGGGTGTGGACTGAATTATCTAAGAGGCATCTATTCGTTTATTGCCTTTAGAGATCCGCACAGCACTGGAGAGCTACAGAAAGAGTTCAGATTGTTCAGGTAATCCAAGTGTGTTGCAGCAGTCTGCCCTGTTGAGCCATCAGTTTCAATAATTTAGAACCATCGGAGCAGGAGAGATGCATAGTATCATAACATTTGTGCACATTATAATTGCCTGTTTGGTTTCAGGATGATTTATAGTATGTTGTCAGAAATAAGTGTATCAGAGCTATGCAGTTAATTTGTTTCGCTCTCCTTTTTTTTTTTTTGTTTTCTTTCAAGCATGACCACAGTTTACTATGTGCAAAGAGAATTAATATGTTTAAGTATTGAACATTTTGTATTTTTTTTTTAAAAGCTGTTTAGTAGTAGCCGAGATTTCTTTCTTGCTCTAAGAAAAGAGTGGTTTACAAATGTTTGTAGATTTGATACTTGAAGTGGTTCACTGTTCCAACATAAATGGAATTGTATTTAGAGACTTCAACAAAGAGAAAGTGTTTTCCAAAGCAATCTGAAATATATAAATGCTTGATAATTTTGCTCCTACAATTGTTGCAATGTATCAGATTCAAATGAGCGAGTTTGAAGTTTGAGGTGGGTACTCGAAGTGTATCTGTAAGAGGTGTCCTACTGTGAGCACAAGATGTTTTTTAAGTAATGTCGAAGTCTTATGAATGTCTGAAAATACATGTACAGTAACATTGCTAAGGATGATTGTTCTTTAGAAGCAATTCAGTTGAAAATCAATTTGCCAAATGAAATATTTATATACAAGGAATCATTTAAATTATTTAAAATTTACAGATGTAATGGTGTTTCAGATGAAGTCTTGCATATTTATTAATCGCTGTGGACTATGTTATGCATATTTGTCTTTCTATTAAAATAACTGAAAAAATCTTATACTACTAGATGGACTGAAGACAAGTGGGATGATGAGTTCACTTTCTACCTGGGTAACACATAGGGATTTATATAGGATAGTTTTATAGGTGTTTGTCCATTGTGAAAATGGAAGGATAGTATTACCAGTAACATAAAGGTTCTGTTAATTCTGCTTTGGATAACTGATAGACAATCAAATCTACGCCTTGCTCTCTTCTTCTCCTCTTTCCCCACCTGCCATGCCTCCTCCTTCTGAAAAGTGCAATTTCAACAGGAACCAGACGTGATCTGGGTAAGGTATAAGGAAAACCATTTTTTCCTCCTTTGAAAACTTTAAATATATTTAAAAAATATTGAGATAAACCTTGTTTTGCATGCAATGGCCTTGCCTGATATTTTATCAGCTTTCAATGGATATTTGCCTATACAAAGTGTTGTCCATATGTGTGGTTTTGTATATTGTATATTTGTATATTTTCCCGCTGTGTCTTATTTGCATTTATTGATTCATTGGTGATAGGAAGGGAACCCATGAATGATGTAAGTTTAAAAATATCAAAGTAATGCCTTATGGTATATATTTGCATATCTTACTGATTTCAGTGTACTGTGCCAAGGATTTAAGTTGTTGTCTTGATTGTTTAGTTATTTTTCCAAACACAGTAATATGTAAGGACAAACTTAGAGCGTACATTGTTGTATTTCAGTCTTGTACTGGTGGCTGCAATCTCTAGTCTAATTGGCTTCCCATCTTGTCCATTGATACCTGCTTGACTTTTTATGCCCACATAGTCCCTAGCAGAGTGTGCCAACGCAATCGTGTACATACCTCTGACACCCTGTGCTGGCTGTGATCCATTGATTTACTGTATCTGATGAGTTAGAACATCATGTTGTCGTCTTTTCTCAGAGAGGCTTGACACTGTGGAGGGAGTTAGCCTGAGAGTGTATCAGGTGGCAAAATGGGGCAAATGCATGTCACCTGAAGCTTTGGGAGGAGGTTGGAGTGTATTCATGTTGTGTCTTGAAGAATTCTTGGGGAGATTACTTAGTTGTTAAATCTGGTAAAAATATTAAACATACTGCACAATGTGACTAAGTAAAATAGGGTTGTGAGCTTGTTACATCCTTAAATATAGCTAGTGTACATTGCTGTGGTGGATGATAAAAGTTGGTTTTTTTGTGACATCCATCTCTAAGGTGCTGTTGCAATCATGAGTAAAGTGAGATGTGTACTCCTGAACAAAGGTGAGTTAACAAAGGTTGAAATTTTTTATTCATCAGCCACTCACTCAAAGGCGTTGATTAGACCTTTTGACTGGGGCGGAGCATTTCCCAGTTAACTGATGTTTGCTTCACATCTCTTTGTGTTTGAATGAACAGGAGTGAACTACTTTCTCTTGATCAGATTTCCTGTCTGAAACTGAAGTTATTTTTTGGAGTGATGTTGGAGGCTAAACGCACACAATCTGTGCTTGTTCTCTGTATCTGGAGAGCCTGATTCACTGGCACAATCAATCCAGCTACTCTTGTGAGAAATGCAGTCAGTCTTAAACAAAAAAGAATTTTTATTTTTAATCCTATTCTGACTGATGGGAATCTGTGTCAGATTGAGAGAAAATCAGTTAGGTAATAAATGGAAGACTACCACAGTGTGAGCAAAGTATTGGCATTTGGAGGAGAAATAGTTTGAGGTACTTGTTTTAGCTTTCAGGGAATGTCAATAGATGGCAAATAACGTTTTAGTGAGTCCTGCATAGTCTGTGGTTATGTGAATTTTGAGACTGAGAATTACTGCTTATAAAGAGTGCTGGGGGTTAAAGAAAAGGCCCTGATAAAGAGCATGTTCTAAGTATAGCAATCAGATGGGCTATTTATTTCTTTCTGACTTCCTTAATCTCTCTTGCTCTAAAACAGTATTTCCTCATCCCTGCTGTTGTGAAACTAGAATGAAGGAATAACTGTTGTCTGAGGACAAGAATTTCGGCTGAAGAACCTGGACTAACCCTGGAACTATTGTCTCTGTCTTTGCCCCTCTGTTCTGTTAAAATGTGTTCTCTCCCTAAGGCACTACACAAGATTCCCAGCATCTGGTTGCAGATGTAAAGGACTTGACTAGTTTTTCTCACCAGTCTCTGTCTTCCAGTGTTCCACAAACTGACTGAGTGGCCATGGTACAAATAACTAGTTGGCATTCAGCAGGTAAAATCCTTCCAGAGCTTCTGTTTGTGCATTGCTTGTTTGTTATGTGTTGACTTGCCTGGTTTATGCCATTTTTGAGATCTTGCATTTTACATAAATTAGCTTGGAGATGATTTTACAGTTTAAAAAGACAACCCTGTGGGCCCTTGGGTCATGCAGTGTGAAGTATGAGTATCACAGGAGCACTAAAGGGCTGTGCATTTTCCTCAGGCTCAGGAGCTAGCATGTCAAACTAGACATACTATACAATAATTATACTGTCTTTAAGGTCGTCGTTAATGCAGTTAAAGTTCAGTCTCAGGCTTTACTCATGAACTGATGCTGGCAATCATGTGAAGCTTTATGGGTTTTTTTTCTGTTCTTGTGTTTGTCCTCATCTTTCTTCTGTGACTGTGCTTGCCCGAGTGAGTTGTTCACTGGTAGAGTTGGAAGATATTTCTTTTCTCTATAATTTCTTCCCCGTTTTAACTTAATTTGGCCACTGAGTCCATAACTGGTAGTCATGCATGTGCTTCATATAATACAGCCATAAGAGTCTGTTCATGTTTAGAACCATCTCATTGCTCATGTTTGTAGGAATCTTGCTATGGTGAAATACTGTAGAAATCACTTTTAAAAGAGCACAAAACCAGATGCAAAATACTTGAGGTCAGGTTGGGTGGGACTCTGAGCAGCCTGATCAAGGTGAAGGTGTTCCTGCTTACTGCAGGGGGTTGGACTGGATGACCTATAGAGGTCCCTTCTGACCCAAACCATTCCATGATTCTGTGATTTGGCAAGTGGTCTGACTGGTGCTGTTTGATCCTTGTGAGTACACCCGATGGGAAGATGTCATAGTGCTCAGTGTTTTTAAATTACACTCAGGAATGTGAACTGCTTCTCCCTTAGAATGATAATCTTTGATCAGACATGCCGACAGGGAACTCGTTTTCTGAATTTAATAGAAAAACTACCTATTACCCACATTTAATATTCTTTTAAGATCATAATTTCCAACCATTAGTTTGAAGATCAATGTTAGTGTGTGTGTTCTTTGTAAGAGAGGATGTACTTCTGGTGATTTAAGTGACTTCTTCAGTAGTTAGTTTATGTATTTATTCATAGTGAGCATTTTTTTCTTTTTTAAAAAAAAATTCTTGTCCTTTTAATGATTTCAAGACCATTATATTTTAATTTTAAATCCGTACATGTTTGGGAGCATCCAGTTACCTACTTTGAGCAACAGAAAGCATTTTATGACCAGGACATGGCTTGTGAAGTTTTATTTTTATGACAGAGGTTTGAGGTTTTTATTCATCTATTTTTGATCTTTTTCTCTTTTTCCAAATGCTAAAAATCTGTTTTGTCTCTTGAGCGTAAAATCTCTGAAAGCACAGGAAAATGCAGCAGAATTATCCTTGAACTGGTTTAGATGGGGAAGGTCCAAGCCTTGCTGCAGTGGCTGCCAAAGCACTGAATGAGCGTCCTGTGGTTTAGGCTCTTAGGACTTTCAGGACCTTGTTACTGAAGTGATAAAGGATACTGATTATTTTAAAACACTTAACGGCTGAGAGAAAGGTGTTCTAGTTGTGCCAAGGATTAAAATTATATTACATATTCAGAGAACTCTGCTTCCAACACAGTTACGCTAAGATAAGTTGACAGTCCAGTGTGTGGATATTAAAATTACAGCTGCTCAACAATCTTTTTCTACCTATTATCTTGCATTTAATTCACTCTCTGTCTTGGGCAGTGAAGTACTGTGGAATTGCAGAGACAGTCATTTGTGAAGGTGATATGTTGGAATCACTTTGGGAAAAAATGTCAAATTCTATGTTTTCTAAGAAATGGAAACTAGCCAACTAAGTGAGAGGCTGAGTATGTGTCCAGTTTACTTCCTTCCCTCACTCTGAGCCTTCTTTTCTTCATCCCCACTGCCTCCAGCTCCTTACATCTGCAGAAGGTGCTGCTGAGATTTGAGTGTAGGTGCAACACAAAGTTCTGGCTTTCTTCCAGATGACTTCTCTTGCATTTGCAGTGTTGCTTGGAATCTGTAGCCAGGCATTCGCTAGCTCAGCTGGTCCTGGACAGTGTTTGTTTATTCCAGTTCTAGAAGGGGCACAATTAGAAAATCGTCTGCCAGCCTTAGTGGGGAGTGGCAGAAAGGTTCAGTTTCTTCTACTGTTAATTCTTGTGCTTCCTTTAAATAAGTCATAGCAACAAATGGTCAGTTACCACTACTAATAATAGGGCTTTTGAAATGTGGGCATATCTCTAATGAGAATCTATCTCAACCCATTCAATGTGGGTCACTACTTGGCCACTGCATTACTGACTTCGGTTGCTGCAGCCACAGGTAGTTTGAAGCAAGAGCTTCACCTGCATTTAAATGGCTGAGCCACAGATAAGAAGTTTCCAATGTTAAGGAGACCAGTGCACTAATGTAGATTTTGTTCTGGCCATCGTTTTTTTCTCACTTTACTAACTGGCAAATAGAGGAAGAGAGGACATATGTCTGTCAAGCTAAAAGTGAATGGGCTAGTGTTTCTTTGGGTGCTGTATTGCAGATGAGAAACTTGGTTCCCCTAGCCCTAGTATTTTGAACCAAAGGAAACCAGTAGTCTCAGCTTTGAAGAACTGTCTTGTATGGAGTTTTTTTCAATTGCCTTTTTGTGTAGGGACAGGAGTGCACTGGGAGCAATTATGACTAATGTGGGTGCTAGAAACCCTTCAAGACATCTGGTAGTTATGAAGTTGGTGCTTGTATTTGCAGCATCTTCTATTACTATCATATAACCTGGAATGAATAGGTAATTCCTGTATTGTGGCAGATATCTTAGCAGTAGGCAGAATAGTGTCAGCATTGGTGGGTAAGCTTGGTTGTATACACAGAAGCAGCAGGTGTTTCAGGTTCTGTAACTTCTGTTTGATGCACTATGAGGTCATAAGCTAAATCAGATTTCCTGAATGATTCCTTGACTACAGATTTCCGTATAGCCTCAATCTTAATGGGAAAAAACCCAACCCTAACACCTAATGAATGGAGTCAAACCCTGTTTGCAGCCTTTATTCCCAGTAAAAAAGCATGCACAAGATATGTAGGCACAGACATGTTAAAGGCTCATCTGTAAGTTGCTGAAATCAAGTAATATCTGAACTTAACCTCTGTGTCAGGAAAATTTGCTTACTTAAGTTGTGGTCCTGCTTTGCAAACCTTTTATGACTTGCAGGAAATACTCTAGTGAAAGCAAATATCTATTATGTATGTTGAGATCCTTGATGTTTGAATCTATCCATTTGAATAGAAACAACCTTACTTATATTATAGAGTGCATGCACATCCATACAGGTACAGAGAACACTGAGTGTTACTCATTTCCATCCTGTGCAGGTCTGTTTATCTGCAATGTTTTTAAATCTGTCCCTTGTCTTTTTGCTATTGAGCATATTATTTATTTATTTCTTGGAAGGCTTTCATCTGTCTTTAAGGGATCGTTTAACAGAGAAAGCAAATTGCTGTTAATGTTCCCTCACTGGTGATTCCAGCCAGCCCAACCAGGACTGGTGTATTAAAAACAAACAAATCAACACCTGCTTTTTCTTCCTTGGTGTTGGGATAGCGGAGTGCCTGAGAGTAGAGAGCTTAGGCCTCAGAGGCAGACTGTTTCCAGATTCCTGTATAAATCATTCTAAAGTGTGTAAAATTGACAGTCCCTCCCTGTGCTTGACAGTGTAACTTCAAGCTTTTATATTATTTAAACATACCAAAATGCACCCTGTGTAAAACTGCAGGTGCTGCTACATTTCTATTAGAGCATGGTGCCGCTTGCCTTAGAGAAGCTCTGAGGCTGGTGAAAGAGTTAAGCAAAGCAGCCAGAAACCATTTTCAGCTTTTACTTTGCGGATCCAACCTTTTAAGCATACCTACATTTACCTGCAATGGCAATCGTTTTGCATTTTAATGACAAATCAAGTACGCTAACTTGCATTTGAAACGAAAGTGCCTTAAATGTCTCTGGCTGTCAGAATGAGATGTTAGGAGCTTGATGAAAAGAGAACAAAGAAGACAAAGTATGAAGCCTAGATACAGAGCAAAATGAAATAAAACCTTGTATGGCCTGTCAGGGGTGTCAGTTGATATTCCTATCTAAAGCACATTATAGTATTACTTTGCAGCTCATAGCTTACTCATCTGTCTTTTTTAATTCATCACATTCTAGCCCACATCTTTTAAGTCCCATGTGTCAACAATGGAAGAAATCTGTTAATTGACAAATGAGTGTCACAAATGTGAATTGGTGCCTTTACATCAGAGGCAGGTAGTCTCTGTTGTTTTTTGTCGGCTCTATTATTGGCATAAGCTGATGTAAGACATCTGTCTTTGCCAGAATGAGAGATGACAGCCAAAGAAGGGCTGTCATTGTTTTAGTGCATGTTCATTCTGCTGAGATACTGTATAAAGATAAAATGTCAGTTAAAAGAATATGAAAAACTATCGGGAGGAAGTCCTTAAATTACTTGGGAAGGGGATCCGGGAATTGGTGCCAGAATTGAAATCCGATCGTTCCAGTTTGCATCTATCACATCAATTTAAAAATAATACTTTCTGAGTAACTGGGTCAGTTTATAAGGCATTTAAGAAAATGTTAGGTCGCGTTGGCATAATTAGCTCATAAGATGGAAGGAAAAACATACCTCCACAGGATATGAGTTTATTTATTACAAGTTCATTTTTCAGACATGTATGGAATTGTCTCAATAAAAATATGCTGTGTAGCATCTCTGGCGTTGATTTGCATCTGTTTTGAAATATTGAAATTGCTCCTTTCCAATTTCTTTTTCTGTTATAGTTCTATTTTAGATTGATGAATAACATAATGAAATAAAAAACATAGCCAGCTGTGAGTTGATGAGACAATTAATAGGAAGAAAATCATTAACGTAGTTCTGGGGTATCTAGAGGGTGCGTAGTATACAGAAGTTGCTCCCAAATCACTAAATCCCTTTATTGCAATAAATGACTTTTTAATATCAGATAGTGAAAAAGAGAGTAGGAAGCTGTTTTAATGGGGTAAGTGGAAAAGGGGACTAGAACAAAAATGTCATAAAATGCTGCCTTTTTGCTTTGGATCCAAAGTCATAAGAAAGATGGATCCACACATTGTCAGCATCTTAACAACCATGTGCTATGGGTACTACAGGACACTCCTTAAATGGTCCTCTCCTTCTGGAATAACCTGTGATGTGGGTTCTAAGTGACCTTGTCTGCACTTTGGGGGGCTTTGAGGACTGTGTTGACAGAGTTTGGTGAAGAACTAACTCTTGATCTGTAGTGAGATAGAGGCTGCATTGAAGTTTCTCAATAACAATTTATTACAGGTCTTAATTTAAAAAATGCTAGTCTTTTCAAGGTTCTAAGAAATTCTTTTTACTAGATTCAACTTTAAAAAGATTATAATCCAGGAAATTTAAGAAGTATTTGGTGTTTGTATAGCAAGATTTATGCACCTAAATTAACCAACTGTAACTTTACTAATGGAAGCCTTGTTCTTCCGTTCCCAACCTTCACTGAGTCTAACCAGATCTAATTTCCATCCAAAAGCCACACTGTTGATGGGGTTACAAAGCAACAGGCTGGTCTTTACAGGCAGTTTGTAGTAGTATGTTCTCAAATTCCATTTCCTTTGAGAATTGGCAACACAATGCTGACTCCATTCTATAGATGGCAAAACTGAGATGTGAGGAGGCCTCGTTAATAAACTTGAAATGCCAAGTACCATTTTCAGCACTTTTATACCAACTTGCATATGCCACTTCTGCACATTGTCGGGAGTGATGGTTGACACTGGTCCACCCAGTAGATCTGTAGTGCTACTAGAAGCTTTTTGTTCTCTTAGCTGCATGTTGTATTATCTGATTGCAGGGGTATCAGCAAGGTGAGGATACAGCTGAGACTTAAAAAATTTGAGAAATTAGATGCCTTGTAGACACAGAAGAAGTTTTTTTTACCTTCAGGTGGATTAGGATTTTCTCATATTTGTTCCCTTGTGGTTGAATGGTATATAATTATAAAACTACCAGTAGTAACAAGAAAGATGTGGACTGAAACTGTCTTCTGGTTTTGGTAGGCTTTGTTCCTTTCCTAGCTCATAATTAAGAGATAAGTAAGGATAAACATCGATAAGCATCTCAGCACGAGCTGGCACTGGGTTCTTGATGCCCAGAAACCCAGCTATGCCCTGGGCTGCATGCAAAACAGTGGGACCAGCAGGGTGAAGGAGGGGATTCTGCCCCTCTGCTCTGGGGAGACCCCACCTGGAGCCCCGTGTTCAGNTGGATGAGATCTTAGGAAGAAATGTTTTCTGGTGAGGGTGGGGAGATGCTGGCACAGGTTGTCCAGAGAAGCTGTGTCTGCCTCATCCCTGGAGGTGTTCAAGGACAGGTTGGATGGGGCTTGGAGCAACCTGATCCAGTGAGAGGTGTCCCTGTCCACAGCAGGGGGGTTGGAATTGGATGAGCTGTAAGGTCCCTTTCAATTCAAACCATTCCATGATTTTCTGAAGTAGTAAGAACAGATCCCATCTCTCTAAAAGAAGTGAACAAACCTCATTGTGAAAATTCCTGTGTGGGCAATACAGTTAGAGGTACTTAGGATACCATCCTGTTCCATACTCAGTGCTTACTGCATGATGCCAGGCAGAGCCTACAGAAAAATTCAGCCTGTAGAACTCAGCTATGTGAGTGTGTGTTGATATGACTGTTTTGCGAGTGTTACATCAGCTCTAGAAAGGGAAGATGCTGGAATTTAAGTACAGAAATGCTGTACAAGTATGTGCGCAGACCCTCTTGGCGATTCCACCCTCCCAGCTGCCAGCTGTCTTACAGAATCTGAGAGAGATACAAATTTATTGGGTAGTATTTAGAAACATGTCAGTGGTAACGACAGGATCTCTGATTTCAATTAGCACCTACTAAATTTAGACTAATGTAATGCATTTGTAGACCTGTTGAATGTGCTTGACATCATGTTTAAAGTATTTGAAACTGCACTGTTTTTTAATATCATATGTTGACCACTTTCTTTTTCCTACACACATCTGGTGCTTGGCAGCAGGCATCCCCTGTGACCTATAAAAACTTCAGTTGTGCTGGTTTGAGAGTTTTTTCCTTCAGATAATATTTCATCTGAGGAGAAGTTTGGACTGCAGTACAGAAATGGTCTTAATGAAACAACACTAAGATCTGTAATTCACCATTGTTCTTCCCATTACAATCAGTGTCTAAACAGTATTGTAAGCTTTATTTCTATTTTTTAATTTCATCTTTTCATTGAAAATTCTTGGGATTTAGGTGCCTTTGTCACTTGTGTGCTCGTAAAACTATTTTAATAACAAGTCACCATTTTTCTGTGGAATGATTGGGTAAGATTTAAGGTGAAATCTGTGATTTTTACACCATCTTGATAAATTAGCAGAGATTAATGTTTGAATTCAGATTACTTTGATTTCTGCTTTGCTTACTTTGTGAACGTTTTGTCCTATTATTTTAGGATTGTTGAGTGGGATTTTTAAAAAATACTGTTTAATTTTCCAAATACTGGAATGCTTTGTTGGAGTGCTGCAAAATGTTTCCTACTTTCTAATCTTATATTCTCTCCCTACATATCTTTCTTGTACATATTAATTACATATATATGAAGATGTTTGCAACTCTGAGCTTGCCTCCTAACTGTTGAAATAGGAGCTGTTGAAGACATTTTTTGGGTAGTCTTCAAGAGGACTAATCAGCACAGTTTTTAGTTTTCTGTCACTGTTTTTGGGAAGATACTGTGAGCTTTTATAGTTGTGTCCACATCTGCATGCAAGTAATGCAAGAAATAAAATCATCTCCAAATCTGTTTATGCTGAGGGTGGTGAAACTCTGGCCCAGCTTGCCCAGATAGGTGTTAGATGCCCCATTCCTGGAAGTATTCAAAGTCAGGTTGGATGGGGCTCTGAGCAACCTGATGGAGATGAGGATGTCCCTGCTCACTGCGGGTGGGGGGGGTTTGGACTGGATGACCCTCATGGTTCCTTCCAACTCAAACTATTCTATCATTCTGTTCTGTTGGTATTGTAATTTGAACAGGTTCCTTGTCCACGTCTTGATAGCTGTATAGAAAAATTTGGGGGTTTTGGAAGAATAAATACCCTGCCCCTTTAGAGCAAGATCCCAGCTTGCTTGTACTAACTTCTCTTTGTTTGGGTTTCTTTCAGTGGTGATTTGCAAGTTCTTTTTCTGCTTGCCTGATGTTTCCAGTCACCATAAGCTGACTTATCCTTAAGAATCTCAATATTATTTTAAATTGAAATAGTTGAAGAAAAAATTCTGAGCATGCTCTCTGCCTCTGAAATCCAAGACGGAGTAGCAGAAACTTTTCAAAAGAGTATTGGGAACATGCCTTCTGGGAGAGGAAACAAACCTTGAAGATTCAATTTCAGTACAGTTGGATGTAGGTCTTCTGGTGCAGTAGGTAAGGATATTCGGTCTGTCTGATGATTTGTCATTTTCAGAACTGCTAAGTGTCTTGGATGGTGAGTTTCAGGAGTGATTTCCTCTGATGCTTATTTTCTGGGAGTATTGTTTGATTTTGGTGTGGGAATCGTCTCTGATTCCTTAGAAATTCTCCAAGTCAAGTGTGGATGTAGATGGTACCCAGGAATTGCAAGGTGTCTGCCTGAGAAGTCTTCAAAATATACATTTCAATCATAAACTAAGAAGAAATTAAGTTTTAAGTAGCTTGCAAAGCTTACTTTGCACTGTTATGTATTTATTTAGTGATTTGGGACCTTTTGATGAGTGGATTCTGTTCTCTGTCATTGGTTCTAACAGATTTTGTCTTACCAGGATTCTGAGCTTTTGGAAGAGAGCAGGGTGGGTATTTCACTTGTCTGATTTGATACGTTCTAATGATAGTGTATCATTTTCAAATACTGGGAACTCCTCTGCTGCTCCACTTTGCTAACCTGTCTGATTGCTCTGTACTCAGTTCTCAAGACTCCTGCTGCCTGTCACCTTGGATGACCCAGTTTTGGACAGTTTCACTGGCTTGCACTTAATTCACAAATTCTTCTAATTTGTGTGACTGCAAGGATGTTTCCTCTGCTTCCAGGTATCTTCTGTTGCTTGATAGTGTGGTACTTGCCAATCCTATGTTTCTACAGCACCTGACTGTACTTTTGTCTTTCTTTAAATCAGCAGGACAATTATTGCTTTCCATACATCAAGGTGGAACTTCTTCACCAATATGTGTTACTCTGTTTATTGCGGGTCTGTTGTAGATGGTGCATCTCTTTTCCACTTGCTATGTCAGTCTTGAAGAATAGAGAGCTTAAAAAATGTAGCGTGTTGCTCTTTTCTTCTTAAAGCTGACAGGTCTGATATAAAAAAAAAAAGTGTATGCTGCAGTCATGAAGTTCAAACTAGGAGGCTCAGGTATTTTTATATTGCATAAGCAGGCAAATAAAGTATATTTTATATATCTTTAGAGGAGAAAGGTAAATACTGTGGTATTTACTATAATTTATAAGCCCCGTCAGTAATAAAAGTCTTGAAGTGTATTAATCTTAAGCTTTATGTTAAGGGCTTTGCCCTGTTTTCTTGTTACTGCTCACAAATGCTTCATCAGCCATCATAGTCCTATAAACTGATTTCTGTGTAGTAACCAGAGGCTGTTGTGGAGAACTGCAATCAGAATAAAAACCAGTTTATCCTTTGTGGACAAATAATAATTAGCTGACTAAGAAGAGCAAAAAGCATTACACAATTTCATGAAAACAAAAAAGAAGCAGCAGAAGTAGAGAAGGGTGAATGCTTACCTTTGTTATTAATATGCGGTTTACTTCCTGTTCATGACTTTTGTTACCGAGGTCTGTCCTTCTGTTGAATAGTCTGAATGTCTTTCTGGCATAGATTATACCAATCCTTATTTTAAACGTGAGCAAATACACAGTTACTTCATTGGAGAGGAAATACACCAACTAAAGAAGTTCATGTTTTGAAAGAGCATAAAGGGGTTTTATATTGACTGGCTTTGCTTTTTGATAATGCTTTGTGGTGTTTTCTTATTGCATGACTCCTTCAGGAAGGTGGTGGTGGGGTGTGCAGAGACAAATGTCTAGGGAACAAAAAGGCCCCTTTCTGCCAAAGCTGGAAGATGGTGTTTTCTACTTCTCTTACCTCCCCTTCCAAAGGAGTTCAAGAGCACTGCTGACACTGACAGAAGAGAAAAATATGATTTATGATGACATCATGTATTACCCAAGCAAATCTGTTTTGAGGAAGATTGTTTTTTTATGGTGTGTTGAAATAAAGAAAGCGTGAATCATTGTTGAAGGAGTACTGGTTCAGGTTCTTCTCCCTTCCATCACTGCCACCCCACTCCTGCTTTTCCTTTTCTGTTTTGTCCATCTTTGGGGTCTTAAAATTGATGCTAGCCACAGAGGTTTGTTAAATGTCCTTAAACACAGCTGCTTCATGTAGGTTCTTTTTGCAAGAATCATCTCTGCCATGTGGTTGGAGTCCAAATCCAGCTGCCACCAAACAGTGTTGGTACTGATTTACTGGCTCAAACAGTTCATTGCAAACTTTATTTGGAGGTAGTAAGTTTCCTTTGCTGAAGAATTGTAGCAGCCTCATCTGCTAATGGAAGTTGGTTGTTTTCAAACAGCATTCCATCTATAGATATATGACTTATGTGACTTAGTTATACTGGCCTTTGTCTATCAAATGGTGTGAATGAGACCGGTCACAATATTTGCTCAGATAATGTCACCAGCAATTGAAAAGAAAATAATAATATAATAATAACATACAGATGAATAAAATGCAGACAATATTCCAACATCAAATAGGTTAAAAAAACCCAAACTGTGGAGTTAGCTAGATCACACTATTTTTACAGATAATGCTAGGAAATAAGGCCAAAAATTAGCAGGGAAGAGGTGATGACTTGGTGCAAGTCTGGGACTGTGACTTAAGCAAAATTCACAGGCCAACTACTGATATCTGCAGGAGCTGGGAGGCCAAGCATCTGTTGGCTGCTTGGGGTATAAATGATTCCCGAGAACGGAGTATCACACAAAACTTGTATAAGCCTTTTCCTTCAAAGTTAGGTCAGAAATGCACATTTATGACTGCTTCATAAAGATATTTTGGTTTGCTATAGTTCTTGACTCTTAAGGAAATACAAAATATCCAGAAACAATTATGGAGATCTCAAAACTGGGGATTAATAAATATTGCTTAGTCCTTCCATGGTTGATGATAGTTAGCCAGTTGCACGCTACCTAATGTCTGAGGGCCTCATGCAGCCTTTTTATTTTAAGAAAAGTATCACAGATTTAAGCAGCTGTTTATACAACACATCTGGTACAACCAAATTCAAGCCAACTGTGATGCCAGTATTCATACTGAGTAACCCTTTGTTTTGTGAATTTTTCTTTTCCCCTGTTGTGTAGATTGAGCCTTTGCTATAATGTGAATATATAAACTTGTTTTCCAGTTATCTACCCTTGTGAATATGTTGAGTTGTTAGAAGGAGAGGCAGTATTTATAGTGGGATAGAGCCTTTTCAGCAGACAGTTTGAAACTTGGAAATTCTGTGTTGCATCAGGCACAATGCTGCCGCCCAGTTTGTCAGAAACCCAGGACAAGGCTGGTGCAGCAGGTTCCACAGAAGCAAAGCCTGGAGCCTCGTGGGTAAGTGGAAGCCTTGCCCGTGTCAAGGCAAGGACTACAGACTCATATGGAATTCCTGGTTAGTTCAGTGAAAAGCATTGACTCTCTTGCAGGGAGATAAAAACTAGTGTAGAATACTTCATTTCCGCACAAAGCAAACACTGCCAGATGGTTGGGAGCCCTACCTTTCATTTCCCCTCACTTTGAGTGGTGGTGTGATATATTTTTATAATTCTAGAGAAGTTGGCTGGATTGATATGTATGTAATATGTGCTAGGCCTAAAACTTTCCCCAGTCTCCTTTTAAACTTGTTAGATTTGTCTGTGGTGGTGTTCTTCCCTCTGTTTTGAAACAATTAAACTCTTGTGATGTCAATTGATTTACACCTCAGCTTTGGGAAGTCTCTTTAAGAAACATGGATAAACTTGTGTTTTTCTTGAGACATCACATGTTGTGGACAGAGCTGTGAAAACAGCCCTAGTAAACATTCAGTTACCCTGTGTCTTATTCAACAGAATCTGTATAAAGACTACAGCAAGGTTAGTAAGAATCCTTTCGTCATCTGTTGAGAACATGTACCAGCATAGCAGTAATACAGACTATCTATACTACAGTGTCAAGGCACCTGAAATGATGACTGCTTTTTCCTCCAATTAAATGATGGGCACTTTGCATGTGCTTAACTGTGTTCCTAATTGTTTTGTAACATAGAAATGGAATTAATGTCCTTGCGTCAAGATCTTGGTGGTTTCCTGTACTCATGTTTCATGATGTTCACTCGCTACTGATGTTCTTTCCATTAATAGTGATAAAGTCACAGAGCAATTATACTCCCACAAGCTGTCCTTTAATAACCTTTGTAATTTGTCAGAGTGCATTAGGCCCTTGCAAATTTTTACAGACAAGCTATTGGTCTTCATGAACTCATAGAGTGCTCATCTGACTTGCCAAATTGCTAGTGGCTCAGAGGGGAGCTCACTGCAGTTTTAAGAAACATTTTGCACCTCTTTCTATTAGAGCAAATAATATTAAACAAGATTAAAACCTGACTTTACAACAATCAACAAACAATGTGCATTTGAACTGCTTCAGCCCTCTAGTCCTTCAGAGCTTACTTTTGAAGCTTTCCACTTGTCTTTGGATGTGAATATGATTTATGTTAAACTTGAAAATGCATAATAATGATGTTCACGTGCTGAATTATGGTGGTCTTATTATAAGCATGTATTTATGATCATAGAGTTACAGAATGGTTTCAGTTGGAAGGGACGTTAAAGTCCCTCCAGTTCCAACCCTGGACAGGGACACCTCCCACTGGATCAGACTGCTTAAAGCCTCATCCATTGTGGTCTTAAATGCTACAGTTCTGCTGGTTGTGATGCTACAAAGATATAACAGTGCAATTCTATCTTCTCCAATTATTTTGTTTCTTAATTCTGTGTTGTGCCTATCAACAGCCAAGGTGGGTTCTTCCTAGTACTTTACCAGAATGAAGTGGATATTTTGGATTGGTATGTTCTTAGGTTACCTGCTATAAAGGAAAGTACAGGAGGGGGAAAAAGAACAACTGCCTGTAAAACCAGTTAGCAGTTTGTGAACTGTCGGGTGTTAAGGATTAAGCAAAGTAATAGTTCTATTCTTTTTATATACATTTTCTTTCACTACTGACAATGACCTCAAGTGGTAGAGAACTCGGATGTGTAGGGTATGTATTGCATCTCTACTTCAGGTGAAATCATGTTGAAGACTGATGGATCACACTTCCTTTGTAGATATATTTTTAGTGTGAGAGTCGTGAGGCAGTGGCACAGGTTGTCCGGAGAAGCTGTGGCTGCCCCATCCCTGGAGATGTTCAAGGCCAGGTTGGATGGGGCTCTGGCAGCCTGATGTACTGGGAGGTGTCCCTGCCCATGGCAGAGGGGTGGGAACCAGATGATCTTTAAGGTCCTTTCCAACCCATACCATACTATGTTTCTATGATACACGCTCCAGTATTCAGCTCATGGGTATACAAGGAGGCAGTTAGTGTATAGAAGCCAGTCAAATAAACCTCCTTTGCTGACCTCTGACTGGAACTGGGGCATAATGGTCTATGCAGTTTGTAATAAAAGTAGCCTGTGTGCTTTCCAAATACTTGGATGCGTTTGTGGTATTGTTACTCCTTGGGAAGTAAAGCTTTCACATGATCTGCATCCCACACTTCTAGCTGTTCTGACAGTCAGACGAGAGACTATGTACATTGTTAATGATATAATTCACAAGAAATGCATTTAAATTAGCAGGTAAGCAACCATTACAAAAAGTTATTGACTTGACAGAAGTCTTTTGTATTGTATTCTCTGATACTCTTTGAAGCAAGTATTTTTTTTTTTTTTTTTTTTTTAAATTGCTTATCCCACCTTTGCTGCTTTATTATTGAAACAAACTGGGTAAACTATCCGTCAAAGAGATGTCATTGTTGTGTTGATGCTGTTACATCTTTGCTCTTTCTGTTGCTTGCATAAATATTCAGATACAGCTGTTCTGCAGGAGTTCTGGCTCATTGTTGGGCTGTTAGTCTCAATATTGTGTGCATGGCTTTTATTTTTATTTTACAAATACCCACCTGGCAAACAAAGACAAGTATTTGTTGACGGATTAGAAAGGGTCAAGGTTCCTGAAGTTTGAAGATCTTGTGAAAAAGACAGGTTGTTTTTTTTTTTACTTGGGGCATCTGTCTCTCGTAAGCTCATAAATTGCTCTTGAAGCCAGATAGAAAAATACTGAAGGCAACATCATATGTAAGAGTTTAAATGTGCTGATTGGAGTGTCTGAGAGTCTAACCTCAGGCAAAAGGTCTCCAGTTCAGTCTTTTTGACTGATGTGGAATGAGCCACTGTTAATAATTTAGTTTTGAGACTTACTAAATGAAAAATAGGACACTCATAGCATCAGTATCGCTTTTGATCTTCCCTACAAAATATGAACTCCTATTTTGATGTATGTTTCCATTCTTTACACTTAACTGTTCTCTATTGTAACCACTGCATAGGATTTTTTTTTTTACTTAATGAGCAGTGGTTTTATATCTACAGAACACATAGCTTGCCCCGCAGGACCTTATGTTCATTTCTAGTCTGCTTTATTTGTGTAGTAAATAAAAAATGGATAACATGGCCATTAACTGCATGACTCCTGACCATGCTTGTGAGTGATCTGCTAAAAAGATTTAAATTAGCCTAAAATGTGATAATTTTTTTGTTTAAACTTAATCTGATTTTTTTTTTTTTGGGGGGGGGAGGAGCAGTTAAAGGAGATAATTTGGCAATTAATGTGACAATTTGTGACAAAATCAGAACAACTGTCCACTTGGTCTGACAATGTAGTGCCATAAATGACTGGTACTACAAACAGTGGAGGAAGGAATGGTGTAAGAGTAAGGAGAGAATTTAATCACAGCAAACTTCCTCTTCCTTCAGAAGTATATCAGATGGAACCTTTGTTGAAGCAAGGTTTTCATGGCTGTGTAAAATCAACCTGCCACAGGTTTAGGTCCAATCCTTGTCAGATGTGAATGTGTTGTACTTCAGTCTCTCATTTTAATAGACAGAGGAGGTGAAAGGCAGGGCTGATTGCCTCTAAAGTGTCTCCTGGAGTTTAAGGTGTTTTTTGTTCAATAAAGGTCTTGCATCGTGCTTTAATGCAGGGTAGATATTTTGCATTTCAGAACTTCAGAGGCAATTTCAGCAATGATGTGTGGGGCAGAATATCCTAAAATGTTTCTTTTGTAGCCTGGATGACTGTTTGGTGAGAAGGCTTGTTTTGTTAGCAAACTGTGATATCAAATGTGCCCACAAAGGAGGTGAAATGTATTATTTTTATTCTCTGCAAACATATATATTTTCCAAAATAGCATATAGTTTTAAAAGATTTTATTGATTTTACAGATGAACACTAATTCTTCTTATTACTAATCAAAGACAAAACCATTTCTGGCCCAAGAATTACAAAGCTTGTTATATACTTGCTGTACAGAGTTAAAATTCTCCTCCCTTTTTCCCACGCAAATTGCAAATTAACACCAATAAATCACATTGCAGCAGTTCGTAAGAAGTGAAAGTATTTTAATAATTAATTAGTTCTTTTCAGTCTTCCCCCTCCCCCCCTTCCTATTGTATGCAGTGATTTCCCAGACTCAAAATCAGCGTCTCATGCCAGCTACCTATAATATATAGTTGTTTCAAATCAGCTTTACTTACTGAGCTTGTTGTAGTAATGGAGCTCTGTCAGCAAAAAGCATATGCACCAGCAAATGATGAACGATGGACTTGTGTCAAATGGAAGCTTGAAAGGTGCTTCTGTTGTGAGATGGATTAGTCTGAACCAGGAGTTCAAAACTCCTCAAGCGTAATTGTTTCAGAGAAAAGGTATCCCTGGATTGATGGGGGGGTGAGCACTGGGAGTGAGAGGAAGAACTGCTTCAGCAGATGAAAGTGAGGGATCGCTAATCCACAAGAAGGATGGGTTTTGTTGTCATGAGATTGCTTGCTTGATGTTGTAAAGGTTTAACTTTGTGTCAGTGAAGCGTACTGATACTTTGGGGTTTATTCTTGCAGAATTAGCTAGCTTAATTCCAATTATGTGGCTACTGGCAACAGAAATTTCCAAATAATCTGTTAGCTTCCTAAAAATGTTGGTTCTTGTTTCAGTAGTGATTGTGTTGACTGAAACCCCTCTAATCTGCTACAAATACATAGAAAAATACCCCCCACCCTTAATGTATGAAACATATATCTTGTTAGTTTTTCATACACTTCCTAAAAATGTTGGTTCTAATTAGGCATAACTGTTTCAATGCAAGACCTTCTTGTGTAAACTTTGTAAACTGGATTTTTATATAACTAGTATTTAATACTGAAGTTAGTTAAATGTCTTATGCTCTCATGTTGGTATTTTGCAAACTTATTGGGAAGAAAATATTTACAGGGGAAGAAATTCACATTAGGAATGAAACTTTTGAAATAGCAGGAATTTAACTTTTGAAATGTTTTTCCTGATTTTTATCTACTGTTTTGGCGGTGGGTGTGCCACAAGAACGCTCATCAAAAGAATAATAATAATCAGGGAGGCTTTCACTGCTCCTCATTCTTTCCTGTTGTGCCAGTTCTCCCTTCTCTTCTGCCTCTTTGCAATTGTTAGCCTTCATGTGAACTGAAAGGTACTTCAAAACACTGGAGGAAAATAGTCTGAAAGCTTCATGCGCATTTGCTTCCTCGCAAAGAGAAGGGAAGAAGTTGAAGACTTTTCCCACTGACAGGTGTGTTTGTGTGGCAGAGCAGTGAATGCTTTTGATGGCAAACCCACTTGCTTTTCTTCATTATGCTCTTCTTTCTAAATATAATAGAAGGGGAAAAAAGAGGCAAATTCTGACAACAAAACCAAAAATTCTCCAAACCATATAGTGGAAAACTTGCTTTATTTATTTATTTGTCTAAAAAGAAGAAATTTATATTATTTCAATGGCTATTCACTTTCTTTATGTGTAGGGGAAAAAAAGACAGCAGCTGAGGAGTGCCTGGGAGAGATGAAGGCACTCAGGAGTTACGTTCCTTATTATGCTACACAAATATTGTCACCTAATGATTGGTTGATGCAGAAATTGTAGAGTGTTCCACATTGCAGATTTTCCCTCTTTAAAACAATATAAACTGTTTGAGCCCCACCTTATAGAGCACAAAACTATTCTAAATGAGTGCCTGGTTTTAAAAGTCTTTTCATATCTTTAAATCCTGTTGTGCAAGGATATTAGTGTGGCAGGTGTCTGTCATATTTATTTGCTTAGTTTATGATCTGACACCAGGCAGTAACTGAAGATTATTTTGCAGGGGTTAAAATGTTCCGATCTTTTTTTGTTGTCCTATGTTAAGCCATGCAGTGCAATCGCATCATATGGAATTGTAAATGCATCAATAGCACAGTCAAATCGAGCATGTGAAAGAGATTAAAAACAAGAGTTGAGAAAAATTTGACTGGGGCACTCATTCAAAACTCCCTTCTATTTAATATGAAAACACAAAATGTTTTTTAAAAACCAATTACCTAGTTTGGTTGTAATTAAATTCACTTTTTCTTTCCTTTAACAGTGGAAGCAATTTGAATGATGGTAAAAATGGTGCTGAAGTGAAGTCTAAACTTGTGTAGACAAATGTTTGACAGAATTACTGGGATATTCATCCATGCAGGAAATGGAAACAGATGCTGTGTAAATTGTGCTGCAGACTAAAACTTGACCCAATAGCATAAAGCAGCCTTCTCCAGGAACGCTCCTGATCAAGCTAAAATGGGCAGAAAAACCAAATGTTTAACTACAGAAAATAGGTTACTCTGAGTGTGAAGTGAGGGGAAAGCAGGTTTAATCCAAACTAGTTGTCCTTTTCTGCCTCAAAGTGATTTCAAATAGATATGATATAAGCTGCGGAGGGGCGCTTGATTGGGGAAGGCAGTGGCAGGAGGGAGGGGAATGGTTTTAAGATCAAAGAGCAGATTAAGATGAGATTTTAGGAAGAAATGTTTTCCTGTGAGGGTGAGGAGGCACTGGCCCATGTTGTCCAGAGAAGTTGTAGCTGCCCCATTGCTGGAGGTGTTCAAGGCCAGGTTGGATGGGACTTGGAGCAACCTGATCCAATGAGAGATGTCCCTGCCCATGGCAGGGGACTTGGAACTGGATGGGCTTTGAGGTCCCTTCCAACCCAAATCATTCTGTGGTAATTGCATACAAGAAAGTATGCAATATTACTGTGATGTGTAAGTGTAAATCGCGGTCAGGCTTCAACATCAGTGAAGTTACTGCAAAGTTTTAATTGCTGCCTATATGGCAGTGATAAACCTGTTAGTCCAGGAGCACTGCTCAGGAGCCAAGGTACCCAACAGCAGGTGGAAAAAAGCAAGATCTGAGCAGCCAAGTCTTAAGGCAGTAATGAAGACTCTTGGAGACGGGAGATTTTAGCCCATGCTGTCTTTTTAGGGCTGCCTTTAGAAAAAGTAAGTGTGACCTGAAGCCCCACTGCCTTTTTCTCATGTGAAACTGTACTTTGCAGTATTTTAGATAGTTTCAGAAATGGGTGGTTTGCCACCCTCCCCCATTGCTTCCTCTTGATGTTCAAGCTATAAACCAGGGCTATGCCTGAGCAGAGCTGGTCCCAGATGCTCTGCCAGCATGTGACTGTGTGCCTGAGCTTTATCATTCCTGCTAACTGACCCTTTTACTAAAAGTTTAATAGGGGATAAATTCACATGTGAATTCATAATCCCCTCAGTTGGGCCAGAAGGATTCCTTAACAAGCAGGCAACAAAGAGAATCTTATGCAGCCAGACTTTCTTATTCCTCCTCCTTCTCGTTCTTTTTCCAAATGTACTGGGTAGACTATTTCAAGGAGGTGTCTTTAGCTGTCATCCCTATATTTATTTGTGCACAACATAAACAGACAAAGGCAATATATTCAAGGTGGCTTTCAGAGCAGCTCTGTATGGAATGGAATACATTTTTGAGCTTTTCAGTACAATCACTGGAAATACTATAACTTCAAAATATTTATTATTTAGTATTTCTATTTATTAACTTAAAAATTATGCTTTCATAGCATATCACATCTCTTAAATCCTAAATGAAGTATTTGTTGTGTGACGTTTCATGGGGAATTTTTTGTTATTTCAGCATTTTGTATATTATTTCCTATTCTTTTGCCTGTAAGCACACGTACTGCAAAGATTTTTAGTAGGAAACATTTTTAATCGACTTTGTTACTGGTATTTTGAGTTTGACAAAAGAAAATTGTGTCTTTCAGTGTTCTGCTGAAGAACCTTAAAGTGATGATATCATCACTTTAATACATTTAAAAGCTTAATGGTTGCAACATTTATTGAGTAATGCTTATTGAAAGAATATTATGGATGTCTGGAGGCTTTGTGCTTTTATGAAGAGGATGCTGCTTTTTGTGTCCTCTATGAAATAAAGCTTAATTTTTTAATTTCATATTGTACTTCTGGCATGGACAATTGGGGTTTATACATAATCTCTGTGCAGTACTTAGTTTTCTGAACCAAAACCTATGCTAGCCTGAATGAAATGTCCTCAGAAGTCTGTGTTACAGAGCCGCTTAATTTTCCTTAATTTCATTGTATATTCCAACAAGGTCTTGTAAAGAGATGCTGACTCTCGTTAAATCTTTCCTCTCCTATCAGTAGGCAACTGCTTTTAAAGGATTTTTTTTTCCTGTTAGATCTGTCACATTCAAGAGGTCTTGGTAACTTTAGAACTCATCATTTTCTTAGTGGCACCAGTAAAAGGTGTTTTTGCTTTGTTAAGCTTCAGTGGAAGTGGGATGTGACCAACTTTGGCAGGGAGAACTTGGTGTGAGTATTCTATCTTAAGGGACAGAGGAATATGTCTGTATGTAGAGGTCAGGGGTATAGAAGAAGGTGTATTTGGAGTCGAGAGCCAGGCTGTGAGATCAAGAAAGTCAACTGTGTGATGTCTCAGAAATTAGTAGTGAGGTGTTGCTGGCAGTATCTGATTCTGACTCCAATTTTGGGGTTTTTTTTCCTTCCTGTTTTTTTTTTTTTAATATTTTGAGACATTGTGCACTGAAACATTTTAACTTTTGAAATACAATGGTTGCATTATTGTTCAAAAATTCAGAAACTAGCTTTGCTTCCTTTTCCCCTCTGCTCTCCCTGTTCTTCTCCCCATACCCCAAGTTGGACTGTTTTAGGGACAGAGGATAAATAAAAGTTTTCTCCTTACTTTGAAAGGAGCTTTTTGTATTTTGTGATGATGATTGAGGTCTGAAGAAAAAAATCCATCAAATATGGGGAACATTTGACAGCTGTTGTTAATGTCTTTGAGCACCTGCATACATTATCCAGCTCCATGGTGCTTCACATTCAGACGGGTCATAGCAGTAGCCAGCTCCTGGTTGAAGACGGTAAAAAGAAGACTAAGTTGAAAGGTACAACAAAGCTAGATTTATTTATTTTTTTTCTCTTCTTAATTTATTTTATTTTTAGCTCTGTAACAAAGTGTTCATAATAACTCAGTGTTTGGGACCAAGTAAGATGCTCCTCACCATTTACAAATAAAGCTGTAGAAAATGGAGACAGTCTTGGGACTCGTCTGAGCTCTGTTCCAAACTCTATCCCATTCTTTCTGTTCAAGAAAAATCAACATAAGATAAGAGAGCCATGTGCCCCTAAGTACTGTGTTTTAGTCGACTGAGGAATTGTTGCCTCAGAAAAGCAGCCTTAGCAAACATGGAATTTGGACTTCTTTGCAGATTAGAATTGAGCAAAAACCATTGTCTGCAGTGTCCTAGCAGTCACTGAAAAACCATAGGTGCTTGTGTTGCTGAATCTTCATTTTGTTCTTGTACACTCATTGATTTCTCAATACTCACTCAAATTTATGGTTGGGACAGAGATATTAAATGTTCCTGTTTTCAGGGCATTTTCCTTTGTATTTAGTACTGTAAATAGAATGCCTGGTAAGTTTACCTTACTGTGAAGGTGTGATTTACATTCAGAAGTGTTAAATGATGTATGGGCTTTCAGTATGAAAGTAATAAAGGCAGTTTGGGTGATCATTTATGAAAGTGATTGTTACATTAGTAGGTTATACAGGCTTCTTAAATGATAAACATTTCTACTTCTGTGTAAGACTTCAATACAAAATGTACAGAAGTGTTCTAAACTGCTTGAAAGAACTGATTAAAATCTTCCCCAGAAATTAATGCCACTGTTTTTCTTATAGTATGTCTAGAGTTAACAGTGATTTGCATTGATGGGTAGGAGAGTTATCAGTCTCACAAATGCTGTTGAAGCCATAGACTTATGAGAAGGTTAATTATTAATTCATTTCCTAAATCAAAGAAGAATATTCTTCCAAGAATATGTGGTGTTTGGAAAAAAAACAAACCAAATGTGTCTTTACACACTTGAAGTGGGATGCAGTTACTGTTTGGGTGTTTAAAGTATTCATGGGGTTGTTTCTCCCAACAAGTGTCCCTGGGAATGGTTGAAGGAGACAGTCTAGTATCTGGAACTGCTGCTCTTCATTTTCCCTTGGGTATATCAGACAGAACTGAGATCACATCCATTTTAGTGTTTTTGTTTGGAGCAGCAGTGGATCCCCAGAAGTTCACACTTCCTGACCATTGCTTTGCTCCATAAAGGGACTGAAGCATGTGCAGGCTGGACTGGCTTGGAGAAAACTGGACTAAACTGAAAGCTGTGTTCTGGATTTGCACAGAATGAGCTTTAACCTCTAGTGAAGATATAATTATTGAGGTCTTTGAACATCTTCAGACCATGTGAGGGTAGTGGCCTTACCACACTTTTTAGGGAGAAGATTTAGTGGGAGATACATTATGCATCAAGAAGACTTCATCTGCTGTGAGTCCAGTCTGTCAAGAAGTGTCTTGAAGGATTTTTGGGAATGTGAGGATAATGATAGCTTTCTGTTTCAGACAACTAAGTTGTATTTAGGCCAGAATTGCTTTATTATTGTGCTGGGCAACGCATCCTAGCTTGTTCAGTAATTACTACAAATATACATGCGTTGCTACATTCCTCCAGGACAGTGAGCATCGACTTCACTTTATTACTGTATTATTAGAGGCTGGTAGGCCTCTTAAAGCCTTTCTTGCCCTCAAGTTGCACCAGGGGAGGTTTAGATTGGATATTTGGAAAACTTTCTTTACTGAAAGAGTGGTGAAACACTGGAAGAGGCTGCACAGGGCAGCGGTAGTCTCCTTCCCTGGAGTGGTTCAAGAAGTGTATAGATGTCACACTTCAGGACCTGGTTGTAGGCATGGTGGGGTTTGGCTAAAGGTTGGGCTGAGTGATCATAGAGGTCTTTTCCAACCTTAGTGATTCTGTGAGTCTGTGATATGCACATAAGTTGTTTATCTGGGGTGTACACTTTGTTGCAGTGATGAATGTCACAATAGAAAAGCATGCAAGAAAATTCGTGATATATACAGTGCTACTTGCAACTTAAATGGGCCTTCGTCCAGTTTTTTGTTCCTTAGGGCAAGTAAGTTGTTAACAGTAAATTACATTCTGCCTGCAGTTTTAGTAGTGCCTCTTATACCAGAGGATTATGAAGCTTTTTAAATAGCAGTCACTTTGTCTGTACTCATTGCGTCCACCTTTGAAAAGCAACAAACCAACTGAAAGTTCTAAACAACCAAAGAAACCAAATTAATTTAATTAATCTTCTAAACCTTTCTCCTTCAGTGATGAAACCAATTTTTGCAAAAGCTCCAACAGCATTCTTTCAAAATGGAAATATCTTGGTCGTTGCCATCTGTGTTTTAGGGTGTGTTAAACCCCTCTTCTGCACCACGTCACAGCCTTTTTATAGGCACTGTGTTTCTCTGGGGGTATGGCACCTTGCCAATGGCCAAATATATTGCCAGTAAAATAGCGCTTTAAAGAACTTTTGTGGAAATCACACTTCCACTCTTTTATTCTAACTAGTTTTTCTTTATTTGGCCCACTTTTTAAATTGCTGTCATTGTAGCTGGTTCATACTATCCACACAATAGCACAAAAATACAATTTGATATGCTCATGATCTACCTTTCATTTATGATACAAAGCTTTCTGAAGAATTCTGTTTCCTGTTATTAATACTGAACTTAATTTGGTATTTTTTATCTAAGGAATTTTTAACCTTATTTTAATAAGTATAGATCAATTTTTGCCTTGTTTTTCTTCCATATACAGTTTTTATAATAGCAGTATATTAGAGGTAGCTTCGCAGTTTAAAGGGTTTTACATCTTTATCATGTTGTCAATAATGGCTTAAAAGCACTACCCAAATCATGCTGCAGTATTTTATACTAATAAAATTGGATTTGATATTTAAGCTAAGGCTATTGGGGTTTTTTTAACATTTTGGTTCTAGGGCTGTAAACTAATTTGCAAGGGGCACGAATGGACAACAAAGTGACTGTGGTATTGAGTTAAAGCATGAGAAGTTTGTTGTGTGTTTTATAATGCACTTTTAGATGGTATGACTTGTTCTCTTGTGAAAGCAACTTATGCTCTGCTAGCTGATGGTTTGTCCTCCGACACAGCTACTGGTGTGCTGCTCTTCAGGAAAGCACATAGAAACAGAGCAGAAGTCTTACTACTTTTAGACATCCAGTTTGTTTACTGTGGCTGGTAATAACACTGTCTTGAATTTCTGTTCTTTATTGATTTTTTTTTTTGTGTCTGTGATGGTGAAACAGCTAGGAAAAGTGTATGGTGAGAAGATGCAGTCATTGTGCTGCAGCAAGTGGGCAGCTTATTTTCTTTCAGTGTTATATTGCAACTTTTCTAGCACTATTACGGTCATCTGTAGTTGTTTGGGTGTCTGGTATGCATTATTTCTAGCCTTTTTAATGAAATATTACAGTTACTTTCTATGACTACTGGTTTATAGTGGCTGTAATCCCTGAATGTTGTCTGTTAGTGTAGTTTAGGACCACTTTGTTAGAGCATTAGCCACCTTCTGGTTTGTATCAAGGTGGCTGTCTAATGGGTCATTAACTGCTAGTGAGGCCTGGGTTCTTGGGGACTTGCTGGGTCCAGCATTTGTGGTACGAGGAGTAAAGCCCATAGAGCAAGCAATCTGAATGTACTGAACCCTGTAGCAGTGTAAAATGGAATTACTCTGTCCTCTTAATATCTTGATTGTGCTATAATGCTCCGTTGCCACAAGTGCAGCATGTGTTTTAGATGCTCTGGATGGGCAGGTGTTGATGAAGTAGAGAATTCTGAAGCAATTTGGTCAATGAGGCCTTCCACTTGGGTCATGCAGAAGATGCGAGAGGTTATACACGATGCCTTAGAAGTGTTCAGGTATTTGGAGACATCTAAATATTTGTATGTCCTTGTCTCCACTCTTGTTTCTGAGATTGCAAGTGATTTGTGTGGTTTTTCCACATGACAGTTTGAGGTGTCTCTACCTGTATTTTAAAATTCAGCTGTGAGACTTCTGCCTTGGGTCTCTGACCTTGCTGAAATTCTGTGTCAGCTGATAATACAGTAAATGTCACAGTTAAAGATAAAACAGTGATTTTTACTACAAATTGCTGCCATGGTTTATCAAGTTGGCACTTTTGCTTAGATTAGGATTTCATTTAGCTGCTTTTTAATTTCCAAAATGACAACATGTACTGAAAAACACTGCTTAAGTCCCTCAAAATATGAGTTAGCATGAACTGTGAAATCATAATTACAGAGTTGAGTCTTAATTGCAATGAGATCAAAATATCAAAGCGTTAATGCTCAAGTAACAAAGATCTATCAGTGTTTGGCATATACCAGTCCTCCCAAAACCTTTCTTGGAGACAGAACCACTCCTTCAAGCAATGTATATGATGAGATATAAATTGGGACAGTAGACTGTAGGTGCTGTGATCTGCTTAAATTGAGGTGAGTTTGTGCATGTTGGTTTTGACTGATGTAAGAAAGCATGTATACAGTTTATTTTCAGCAAATTCTGTGGCTCAATTATTTGGCTGGTTCTCTCAGTTGAACGTGCCATTAGTTTATTTGTAGTTGAAAGCTGGCATATTTATTATAAATAAGTTAGAAGGATAATGCCAGTTGTCGATACATTTTGGGGAGAAGGAAGGCTGAAAGAAGAGATGGAAACTGGAACTAAAATAATATTTAGGAATGTCAGCTTTTTCAGAGCTGGGGGGTTGGGGGAAAAGGGAAGTTGAGTTTAATTAACTGTAACTACCTGCCCTCATGTTACTGGGCACATGGTCTTGAACAAGTGACAATTCTCAGCTGCACCCTATTGCTCTACAGTTTTAATTGCATCAGGATTTCGTTACCAGACTAGCACATACAGCCGTGCTTCAAAAATTTGGAATTTGTAGTGCTGTCATTGTCTGCTAGTATTGAATTATGAATATAGTCTGTCACTGATAGATATTCCTAATCTGTAAAATTACTTCAGTGTAAAAAATGTTATTGTTCGTGTGTGTGATAATTACAAAGTGGATAAACTGAGCATTGCTGCTTGACTTCAAGGAGTTCATTTGGCCCTTTTGACGCAAGCCCTGGGCTCTAAGCAGCAGCAAATTACACTGTTGTTGTTTTGCCTCCTCTCCCTCCATTACCATCATTCTGTTGTTCACAGTACGTGATAAATCAACCACAGGAGCTTTCGTGTTGCCATAATGTGACATTACCTATCAGCTTGTCAAGTCTGTGTTGACTCTGCACCTTTTAGGCTGTATATGTCTTCAAAGTCTAGTGCCAGTTCCTTAGTCAGCTCCAACTAATTTCAGAGTGGAAGGGAAACTTTACTGGAGTGCTGTTTGGGATCTGCTTTTTAATCCTGGTCTGTTTAATGTTTGCCTCCTGACATTCTAGGCCAGACATCATTTTAATGGTATGTGTGGTGATAAAGCCAATAAACTGTCAGGATGATTGATAATCTAAGCATTATAGCAATATGACTTTCCTGTTCTCCTCTGTGCTTGAGATGATGGTTTCCAAATTGAATTCTTACAGTATGCTGTATGCCTGTTGGAGTGGTTGGAAGGAGTGAGCACTCGCTAATGCAGGCTTTTAGGCTGCTGTTATTATTGGAAGCACTTTTAATTTGGGAAATGTTAAGTGGGGATTCTACCATTGGTAGGCTTGGTCTCTGAATTTTGGAAAATCTGTTATTTCTCTGGCCACCTGGGATGCATCTCAAAATTTCTTGTGGCCCATCCCTTTATCTGTACTGCCTTTTAACAAGAGAACGTAGTGCAATGCAGTGTGTGCAGGGCTCCTGGATTCCCTTAAGCAAATTCAGCGGCCGTTCTTCATCATTTTAATTGAAAGACATTGATCAGACTTGCTCAGTTTTATTTTGGGGAGCTTGTAGGCAATTGATTTGGATTATTTTTGTATGATGCCTAAAAATGAATGGTTTTCATATTGTTTTTTTGTGCTGGCCTGGACAGTGACAGGAGCAGGACAAAAGAATGATGGATATTTGTGTTTCGGAATTGCTCTGCATGTCCCCCCCCCCTTTTTTTTTTCTTTAATTTTGCCAGTACATCAGTTTCCTGTTTGTATTTATTTTGCTTTAAACCAGAAGTTAGCTGTCTTACACTGGCTGAGGAAATTCTGCACAAGCAATCCTCATCAATATACATAGAATCATAGAACAGAACCCTAGAATGGTTTGGGTTGGAAGGGACTTCAAAGCCCATCTGGTTTCAACCCCCCTGCTGTGGGCAGGGGCACCTCCCACTGGATCAGATTGCTCAAAGCCCCATCCAACCTGGCCTTGAACACCTCCAGGGATGGGGCAGCCATGGCTTCTCTGGGCAACTTCTGCCAGTGCCTCCCCACCCTCACAGTAGAAGGTAGATGGAGAATAGGTGGTGGCACATATGATGGCCAGATTAGATTTGATTGCATACTCCTTTAAATCATGTTTCTCACCACTGCTGAGTCAATTCAACTTGCCTGAGAAAAACAATGCTAATTTGGCCTGGTTTTCTCAGCTTAAAGACTTCCCAATGCCACATTGCTCTGCTTTGCATTAACAACTGTATAGGAGAGTAATAGAATGATAGAAGTAAAACCTGAATTTGTAGTGTGAGCAGAAGGCCTTAGACACACACAGAAGGATGCATATAGTTCATCAGTTCCTCCCACTCCTGAGATGATTTCTGCCAGTTTCCATACAAGGACAGACTGAGAGTTGAGATTGTTTGGCAAAGAGAAGAGAAAGCCCTGGGGAGACCTTATAGCAGCTTCTGGTACTGGAGAGGGCTCCAGGAAACCTGGGAGGGGCTCTTGATCAGGGAGTGAAGGGATGGGATGAGGGACAATGGTTTTTAAGCTGAAAGAGGTTAGATTGAGATGAGATCTTAGGAAGAAATGGTTTCCTGTGAGGGTGGGGAGGCACTGGCACAGGTTGCCCAGAGAAGTCATGACTGCTCCATTCCTGGAGATGGCAGGTTGGATGGCGCTCTAAGTGACCTGATTCAGTGGGTTGAACTGCATGGGCTTGGAGGTCCCTTCCAACCCAGACCATTCCATGATCTGTGATCCCATGATTAAAACTTTTTACTTTACTGGCATGTTATGTGTTGATAGGAAAGAAAAATATCTGTAGTGGCACTATTGACTGTTGTTCATATGTTGTTTCTGTCATGTCATAATGATTGAGAGGCCTTATATTTGATTATTTAATAGCTTTAAAATTTGTAGTTCTTTGGCCAAATATGCCTGTGGTAATCAAACAATGACTAGGTTCACTTAATGGGATAAACTTGTACTGTAGCTGATTTTGCGTTTTATACAATTTGAAAAAAAACCAAGGCATGCCTGGACATGTTCCAATTAAATTTTATGTGTAACTAGACACTATTTTATATGAAAGGGGAAGAAATACAGCTTTTAAAAAATCTCACTATCCATACACCATATTCTTGTTTATCCTTGAGTATCTATAAAATAATGTAGGCAGCCCCTTTGTAACTCTTGTAGGAGGCAGCCTGTTAAGCATTCAGCTGTGGAGGTAATGGTGATTGTGCAGATTTGAGCATTGCTTGTGTACTCATTGCTAATAGCTCCCCCTCGTTGAGTCAATTTGTACTGTGGGCTTTTTCCTTCAGATGACAGGGATATTTGGTGTAGATTTTTTCAACCATTTTGCCCTAGGGAAAACATGAGTAATTTAGAAATAAAATACATATAAAAATAGAGGAAGTCAAATGTAGTTTTGCACAACAAAGTTGCTACTAATCTCGGTACTGTGATGTGAAGTTGAATTACTTTTAGTTACTGATTTATGAGCTATTTATTTTAGATCTAGGAGTTGGCTAAATTACTGTAACTTGTGTAGAAGAAAAGTTCCAGCTTGGGTCTCTGATCTGTAATAAAATGGAGCAAGAAAAATCTTCATCATTTTTTCCTGAGTGTTTAGGTATACATTTCCAAGCAATTCTACTAAACCAGAATATTGGGTGTGGTTTTTATGTGATGTGGAGCTCAAACGTAGCTCCATGTACCTGGGTAGATAGGAGAGCTTGCAGAAAACTGTTTGGTTGTGGTTTTTCATTGTTTCTTTTTTGATTTTTTAAAAATTCATAGAATCATAGAATGGTTTGGGTTGGAAGGGACCTTAAAGCCCACCCAGTTCCAAGTCCCCTGCCATGGGCAGGGACATCTCTCACTGGATCAGGGGGTTCCAAGCCCCATCCAACCTGACCTTGAACACCTCCAGGGATGTGGAAGCCATGACTGCTCTGGGCAACCCGGGCCAGTGCCTCCCCACCCTCACAGCTGTTGTATAAACACATTTAAAAATCAAGAGCAATGCACACCAAAGTACACATTTTGTCCCTCTTGAACAGTTATGCGAATTTCAATTAAGAACAAGAAAATAATATTTCTTTTTAAAATATCTTCTTGATGAATTTTCGAATTTCTCCCCACTCTCTGGAGTGGGGATGAAAGCAGGTGAGTGAGGAAGGTGGCTCACTGAGGTCTTGCTGCTTGTCAGGAGTAGCTGAATTTCTACAAGACTTTTCTAATTCTGCATCTGATCTGTTGTACTTTAATGGTGTTATTTAGGCTATTTGTTGCCTTCTGCTTGTTTTAAAGTGAGAGATCCCCACTTAAATGAAGGCGCTTTTTTTTTAGGTTGTTCTAGTTTCTTCTTTTCTTTAGGTATTATTTTATTGTAACAATAAAATAAAAATTAATTTCCTTTAGGTCTTTTCTGTGGGTTTTGTCTACTTTGTGGCCTCTGTGTTGTCTACAGTTCAGAAACGTTGAGAACATGTCTGTGTTGTATATCTGCAATATTTTCTGAATGCTGTGGAATAACCTCCAAAATAAATTGTTTTCAGAGTGTTTGAATATTTTAAAGAGCTGCGAAATGAGAGGAAGTTATACAAAGTGTCTTTAAATGGCAAAGGATCTGCTGACAGACAGGGCTAGAATGGTCTGGGAAACCTTGGAATTACGTTCCCAGTTGAAGCTCCCCTTAGTGATTAGCTGGATAAGTGCTCTCACAAAAAAACAGAAAACCACAGTTATTTAATCTTCTCTTTTAAAATGAAAATTATAAGTAATTACATAGGATTCTATGAATTATAAATAATTGGTCAGAATGTATACAAATAGTTGTAGAAAGACTACCTAAAGCATGGGAAGGCATTGAGTGAATCCATTTAGTGGGAAGGAGATGTTTAGGCTGGACATTAGCGAATAATTTTTCACAGAAAGGGTCATTGGGCACTGGAAGAGGCTGCCCAGGGACTTGGTTGAGTCACCTTCCCTGGAGGTGTTTAAGGCACAGGTGGATGAGGTGCTAAGGGGTGTGATTTAGTGTTTGATAGGAATGGTTGGACTTGATGATCCAGTGGGTCTCTTCTAACCTCATGATTCTATGATTCTATGATGTGGTAATTGTGTCCATTTCTGGGTCTAGTGAAGACCCACATCTCATGCAGTCTGGTTCTTCCAGAGGCCAGCAATGCTTGGGTTTGGGTGATGTGTCCACAGTAGCTCTGCTCAACTCTCCTCCACTGCCTAGCCCTGTCTTGTTTCTTCCAGGCCTAAAGACATGTTTAAATTACACAGGGTGCTGCAGAATCTCATCTGGGAAGGTGATAAAGCAAAAGAACGCTTCTTTTCTAAAGGAAGATCTAGAGGAAGAAGGAATTTGGAAGATGCTCCCCACTCCACTTTTCAAGTTAACTGATTCTTTTCTTGGTGTGGCCAGTTAACAGAACTGTGAATTTGGTACTTGGCTGCTTTGTGGCTGTGCATTTCTGCTATAGTTTTCCTCCATGCTCTTTAACTGTTTGGGTATTGATCTACCTGTGCTTAATAGCTTAGAAACACTGTGAATGCAATGTAAGGATTAGAAAACGACGCCACTAAACCCAAAAGCATTGAATATGTATCATAGAATTGTGGAATGGTTTGGGTTGGAAGGGACCTTAAAGCCCGCTCAGTTCCAACCCCTCCCACTGGATCAGGTTGCTCCAAGCCCCATCCAGCCTGGCCTGGGGCACCTCCAGGCAGGGGGCAGCTGCAACTTTCCTGGGCAGCCAGTTCCAGTGTTTCACCACCTTTATCGTGAATATGCATTCTTCTCCCTGTGATTTATTTGTAATTGAAATTTATGGTACTGGTCATGTCCGTAAAATTATGGAATGGTGACTCTGAATGCTTTTTATATGTCTGAAAAAGCATAAAGGATACACGAACATGATTAAGGGAACTATATTAAATTGCTTACTTTGCAAAATTGTTCACCAATTATTGAGTTAGAATATTTAGACTCTATACATAGGAGGAAAACTGGATATGGTTCAAAGTAAACAAAAAATGCTGTGTTTGGCTTAGCTGATCAATAGAAAGGAGCAAGTGAACATGGTTTTGCTTTACGTTTAAAGAAACCCCTTTCCATAAATTGTCAGGCACGGGGGTTTTTTTTGTGTCAGTCAAAATAATTTTGCAACAGAGCATGAAAATGGAAGACAGAGAATCTGAATGGTTCTGCTTTAGAACCATACTGAAAGTTTTTTGTTTTATGTAAATAGAGATTGATGGAACATTTTACACAGAGTGCAGGTTTTTGACAAAAAGTATTGATGGTTGCTTTCAGTAAGTGTTACTGGAGATGACAGAACATTGCATTTTAAGATGAATTACACTAGAAACTCCCTCTTTGGGAATGTCATACATTTTATTTCATCTGTTGTTTTGAGAAAGAATGACTAAAGTCATAAATACCGCAGACTGATCTCTCTTTCCTTAACATCTTATAGATCTTGCATTAGCTGGCTGTGCTTACGAGAAGTTATGTTAAAAATAATTAGGTAGATGCATGGTTTTTTTTTGCTAAAATCTGCCCTAATGTACTTCGTGGGTGTTTAACTGTTAATGTATATTGGTGCTAATCCTAAAAGAATGGTCCTTTTGATTTTTATATTGGCTTATATTTAAACCTTCAGAAGAACAGAATTATTTATCTGGTGCATTTGGAGGCAAACTAAATTTAGAGGTCTGGTCTGAGTAGCAGGAGACTTGTTTTTGCAAAGGCAAGTTGATCAACGGTACAGAACTCAAGTGCTAATTTTTTAATTAACACTTCCAAACCCACTTAAATTGTCTATAAAAAGAAGAGGTTTTCAAAATGTTTTGTCCTGCTGCTATGTGTAGTTTTGCCAAAATCTCTCTTGAAGCGAAAACCAGACATACGGGATGACTGTATTCCTAGAACTGCAAATGCAGGTGGGGTTTGGATAGTGAGATGGGATGATCTATGTCAATGCGAGTTGTAAGAGGTGCTTAATAGAAAATGAATTGTGTTTTATACATGCATTTTAGAATATATACAAGTTTTAAAACCATCTTGTGGTTAAAATTCCTGAGGATGATGGCTCCCAT
>WAAB01012946.1:8352-24539 GCA_013389865.1 Piaya cayana | reverse complement strand
ATTCTATGATTCTATGTTTACCTTCTCACCCACCAACAACCCTAAGTCCTTCTCTTCATGTCTACTCTCAATCTGTTCTCCACCCGGCCTATAATCGTGCTTGGGACTGCCCTGACACATGTGCAGGACCTTGCTACTTGGCCTTGCTGAACTTCAAAAGGTCTGCATAGGCCCATCTCTTAATCCTGTTCAAGTCCCTCTGGATGGCATTCTTTCTCTCCAGCATGTGGATTGCACCACACAGATTGTCATCAAACAATCAACATTGTTTATCTAAATAAAATAAGTTTTCACTTGAGCAACTTAAAAGCCAAGTCCAGACCACAATTTCCAGTCCATAAACACAAAGCAGTCTTAAAGAATAATCACAAAATCTTTATATTTATGAATTTCTTTTGCTACTACTCTGAAGAAGTTCCTCTTCACGGTTGATAGAAATGCAGAAAGGATTGAATTAAGTAATCAAACAAGATAAAATCACTCACTCATCTATTTTTTTATCATGAAAGAAACTAGAACTTCTATTTTTGTACAAAGTTTACTTCTACATTTGCTAGGTGTTTTAGGAAAGGTTTATGAAAGTTTATTAAGAGCTGCTGGTTAGTATCAGTTATTATATTAAAAACAATCTCCTAAGACATAATCAGTAACAGTGCATCTTATACAGAAGATTTTAAATCCAGTGAAGTTATTAACTGTTGACAGCCATAAGAACAGTCAGCACAACAGCTTACAGCTCTAAGGACACCTTGCATTTAAGTACCAGTTTAGAAACTATAGCGCAACTACAACCAACACCAATATATTCTCCAACAATACTATGACTGATAATTATTTTTCTTTATTAAACTAAAAACCAAAATTATTTCCCATTAAAAATACCTTGTGCAACTCCTCAATATATTGCAAAACCACCAAGAAACAAGCTGTTTTGCGCTTACTTAACACTCAGCACTGAATTTCATAAAAATGCCTGTGTTGCATAATGCTCTAAATAAGAAAAAGTTCATAGTGGATGTCTGGTACTAAAAGTTAAATCCACCATTAACTTTTTCCTTTAAGAGTTCAAGATGCATTTTTACAAGTATGCTGAAATAACTACTCAAAAAATAAGTTGTAGTAGTCCATCGTTATGGTAATACCTGGACAATTTATTCAGTAGGCATACCTTTTAAAAACTCATAGATTTAAAAAAAAACCAAAAACCAAAAAAACCCACAAAAGAGCACAACATTTTTATTACATTAAAAATTATCTTGGAAATTAAAACAGATAGAGCCTAGGATGATCATTTTCTGTTTGCTGCAGGTTAAACTTCAGCTACACCCTAATTTTCATCATATTTTTTCCACTTTAAATAGATTTTTTGTTTCCAAAAAAAATCTAACAATCACTACTACAGGTGGGGAAAAAGATGGTGTAATACTCTTTCATAAATATTGGAATACTTTCATAAATATTTAAAACATATCCCTTTTACTCACTCCACTAATCTATCACCACTTAATACACCCCTTTAGCAAGTAGAAAGAATTTACTCAGTAACATATCTGCCATTGACACAAAATCCTTGCTTTATTCAGAGCTGGAAGCTTACACTTTTCTTCACATTTTTACACAAGATGCACCTCTCCACTATATGTCTCTCAGTGCACTATATACATATTTTTCTGCATGAGACACAGCAGAAGAAAAGTCAGTTCTTGCCCAAACTAGCTAAAGGATGAAGAGGATGAAGACCCAAGTCTCCTTTGGTTCACAGAACTTTTTCAGGACAGCTCAGCCTCTAAGAATCCCTGATGCTTATGATCGTGTCTGTTTGTTCAGGAGACACCTACCAGCCCGATGACTCCCACAGCTCTCATTGTCCAGGGGTACATTCAGGGTGGGGAGGGAAATCTCTGCCTCTCCTATTCGTTTCTCAGCTTTCTTAAAGCCTTGTCAGAACGCCACTCCCCTAGGCACATACTCCAGCCTTCCACAGATATTTATACACTCAGGCACACCTCCTACAACCCGCTACTCACACGCAGATACCATCAACTCGCTCACGTACGCGAGCCATAGACCATTAGGCTTTTGTTGCCTACACACATGCACAAAAAGTGAATGGCCGCATCCCCACCCTTGGCTCCTTTTACTCGCGCATCCCCGCCGGACCCCAGCGCCCACCTCATTCCTCCCAACACGTTAAACACGCGGATCCTCCTCTCGTCTCTCGTGAAGCGGAGCGTGAGCCTCGGGAGCCCCAGGGGCGCGGACACGCCGCTCCCACCCCCGCGCCCCACACCGTGCATCCCGGGGCTGGCTCTGACGGCACCGAGCGGCTCCCCCCGCCCCGCCGCGACCCCGCCCGGTTACCGGTGAGGCTGCGGAGGACGGTGCCGTGAGCCCACAGGCTCAGCACTTGCTGCACCGACAGGTTGATCATGGAGTTGTCTCCCGCTTCCACCTTCATCGCGGAGGATCGTAGAACCGGCGGCTTCTCCGCCGCCTCCGCTCAGCCGGGGGACACGGGAGGCAGCGACGGGCTGACGGCGGGGATGCCGGGCGCCTCTCGCCGGACCGGCGGCGAGGAGCGAGAGGGCGGGGAGGCGGCGGAAGAGCCTCCGCGCCGCGGGGGAGACATCGAGGATGGAGGAGATGGCGGACGGGGGTGGGGGGAGCCGGGCGGTCGAGACTGGCGCTTCCCGGCGGCTCAGGGGCAGGGCAGAGCGGCCCCGAGGCGCGACCCGGCGGAGGGCAGGGACCCTATCGCCGCCGCCTCCTTCTTTTTCCCCATAAGCCGCCGCCTCGCCGCCGGCATCGCCGCCCCGGTCACCGGCATCAGCGGGGTCGGGGGCGTGGCCTCACGTGCGAGGGGGCGTGGCCTCACCTGCGGGGCGAGGGCTGAAAGGGACAGCGGTCCTACGTAGGGGCGTGGTCTGGTATGGGGCGTGGCCACGTGAGGAGGGGCGTGGCCTGACTGGTGGGGGCGTGTTTTGACGCGAGGTGGTCTGACATAGGGGTGTGGTCTGAGACGTGGGCGAGGTCTTAGAGGCGGGGGCGTGGCCTCAGCGGGGTCTCTGCCTGATAGGGGGCGCGTTTTACCATGGGGTAGTCTGGCGCGTGGGCGTAGTCACGAAAGAGGCGTGGCCTGACATCGAGGGGCGTGGTTCGGTGTGTGGGCGTGGTCTGACGTGGGGCGAGTCGTGAGCGGAGCGCCACTGCCTCCTTCCCAACCTGCGGCTGCGCGCGGGAAGGGGCGGGGCTACAGGCTCAGGAGGGTACCGCCGCTCTCCGATTGGCTCTCGTCGCTCCCCAGGTGTCCATGGCCCCGCCCCCTGATTAGTGGCCCCGGGCCTCCCCCAGGCGTGGGAGTCGCTGTGGGAACCTGGGCAGGAACTGCTGCACCAAGCACTGGGCACTGATGCAAGAAGTGGTTACTAGTACAAAACGTGGGCTGGTTTAGGTTTAAGCTAGAGCGAAGTTTCATCAAAGTGAATTGTATTTTTTGAAACTTAGAATCTCCCAACGATAGTGTGTTTGCTTTCAAACTTTCTCCTGACACTCTTCATGCCTCAGAGATGATAACCTGGACAACCTGAAAAAGTGGGCCTCTGAGAACCTCATGAGGTTCAACAAGACCAAGTGCAAGGCCCTACACGGCGGTTGGGGCAATCCCTGATTTCAGCACACAATGGGGGATGATGTGATTGAGAGCTGCCCTGCAGAGAAGGACTGGGGACTGCTCCTTGATGAGAAACTTAACATGAGCTGGCAGTGTGCACTCACAGCCCAGAAGGCCAACCATAGCCTGGGCTGCATCAAGAGAAACGTGGCCAACGCATTGGGTGAAGTGATTCTGCCCCTCTGTTCTTCCATCGTGAGACCTCATCTGGAGCATTGTGTCCAGTTCTGGAATCCTCAACATAAGGAGGATATGGAGCTGTTGGAACAGGTCCAAAGGTGGTCTACAAGGATGATCAGAGGGCTGAAGCACCTCCCATATGAGGGCAGGCTAAGAGAATTCAGCTTGTTCAGCCTGGAGAAGAGAATGCTCCAAGGAGACCTTATAAGGACCTTCCAGTGCCTGCAGGGGCTACAAGAAAGCTGGGGAGGGACTGTTCACAAAGTCTTGTGGTGATAGGACTAGGGGGAGTTGGTATAAACTGGAGAGGGGCAGATTTAGACTGTACATTAGGAAGGATTTCTTCATGATGAGAGTGGTGAGGCAGTGGCACACGTTGCCCAGGGAAGCTGTGGATGCCCCATCCCTGGAGGTGTTCAAGGCCAGGTTGAATGGGCCTTTGAGCTGCCTGGTCTAGTGGGACATATCCCTGCCCATGGCAGGAGGGTTGGGACTAGGTGATCTTTTAGGACCCTTTCAACCCAAACTATTCTATGAGTCTACGATTCTATGGTCTTGTGTGAAGCTGGTCTGTGATCACCTCTGTTTGCAGCTTTTCCCCATCTCAAATGCAAGGTCAGGAATGCAAATGCAAAGCTGGAGCTAGCTCCAAATTAGCAAGAGTTTTGACTGTTGTGAAGTTCATAATAACATTAAAACTAGTCCTTGGAAAGTAATAGAATGTGCATAAGATTTCTGGGAAAATTTATACATGTGCATGTAACTGGGAAATACATTCTGTACCCAGCTCTTGTCTCACAATTGATGGAGATCACTTGCTCACTATTGCCCAACCCTGATAAAGGATGCTTGCTTCATAAAACTCCAAAATGAGTCTTAAAGAGTTTGTTTGCTGGTATTTTTGATATCAGTAGAGTCCCAGACTCCCCTTCCACCCCAAGCCTTCCTCTCATTGGTGATGGGGGAGTAAGGATAAGACGAGCTGAGACAGCACCGAGGGAATGGGGCAGGGCAGGGAATTTATGCACGGAACGTGGGTTTTTATCTTAGGAAGGGTGGAACTCAGGTGAAAGCGGGGTGTGCGGCTGAGCAGCTGTCACTCTGAGGCAACATCCAGGCAATGCTGCATAAGGTTCCTGCCCGCTCCTTGGAACTGAAGAGCTTTGCATTTGGTGTTTCTACATATTAAAGCTCTCAAAAGTTAGAAAACAAGAGAAAAATTGAGTGAATCTTAATTCTGTAATCATATTTTTCCTAAATCTGTAATCACGCACATACCAATAAAACTTTTTTGCTTTATATAATTTAAAAATGCAGTCTTTTAAGCTGATTCTTACCTCTTTCAAAGCACAGGAAGCACGATGCTTACTGATTTACAAACCAGCTATGAAGATGATCAAAGGGCAAGAACACATCCCATATGAGGACAGGCTGAGAGAGTTGGGGTTCAACCTAGAGAAGAGAAGACCATGGGAAGACCTTATAGCAGCCTTTCAGTACTTAAAAGGAGCCTACAAGAAAGCTGTTGACAGCCTCTTTATCAGGGAGTGCAGTGGCAGGTTGAGGGGTAATTGTTTTCAGCTGAAAAAGGGGAGATTTCAATTAGGCATTAGGAAAAAATTTTTAATTATGAGGGTGGTGAGGCACTGGCACAGGCTGCCCAGAGAAGTTGTGGATGCCCCATCCCTGGAGGTGCTAAAGACCATCCTGGATGGGGATTTGAGCAACCTGACCTAGTGAAAGGTGTCCCTGCCCATGGAGGGTTGGAAGTATGTGATCTTTAAGTTCTCTTTGAACCCAAACCATTTTGTGATTCTCTCCCCACCCCCCCTTCTAAATGTGTGGCCTTAAGCATGTTTCCTGCCCACATTTCCTCATTGGCCTTTCTTCAGTAGTGCTTGCTATAGTACTTGATAAACATCATTTTAGGTCAGCATGCTTTGATATAAGGGATTGGAGAGGTGAAGTAATGTCCAATGGAATTTGAAATTTATAGATGAAGGCTGCAAGGCAGGGGGGTTACGACTGGCACCAATGTTTCCACTCCGATGCTCTATTTTAGGGCAGAGGGCAGGTGATGGCAGGTGGTGGCAGGAATTACGACTGCCACAACAGCTGTGGTCCCCAGAAGGCAAGGGAAGCAACCACTGTCCGGTGACACTGAACAGCCACCATGCACAGGGGCCAAGGCAAACAGGAGCTGTTTGACAACCAGCCCTGAGCACTGAGTGATAATTAAGGCCTTAAAGACACCAGGCTGCCATTACAAGTATGAACACACTGATGAAGAAGTCTGCGAGGAACTTCTAAGAACTTAAATAAGGACTGATCTATATTCCAGACAATCTTGCTTTCCTTCCAACATAATTCCTGCTCCCCATTCACCTCACAGTAGCTGGGAGATTTGGGCACTTCCCAAGCTGCACAAATGTGAAGGACTGCAAGGAGCTGGCTATAAACGCCAACTTTGGTCAAAGGAAATGAGTTTTACAGGTGGAAAAGTAGGGTCAGCTTAGTTTTTATGCCTCGCAAAAGATTAGAATATGTCTACATAAGCTGTTACTAACTTCTGGTATTGCTTTCAGAAGCTGAAGAAACAATGATAAATGTCATTGAAATACCCTTGGCCACATAATTTTCCACTTCAAAAGGTAAAGGTTTTCAAAATGAAACGATTTCTAAAATAGCATTTTTTAGGGAAATGAACAACACTGAGCATCCTTTATTGTCATGCTTTGAAACAGATGTTTTAATTTTTGCATCACAAAATCAGCTTTTTGTCATAGTAAAACCTGAAAATCCACATTACATTTTGGTCTTCTTGAAGAAAAATCTTTCACCTGTGTTTTTCTAACTAGTGTTAGTGATACAGATTGACTGACACTGCAGTTAAATGTGTGTTCAGGATCTGATTTTACTGAACAGATAACCCCAGCACTGTTCATATATCCAGATGTTCCCTCCTGCCCCACACTTCAAAGGGTTTTTTTAGGCTATGATTCAAGTTGCTGACAAGACATTATGGGCTGCAGATAGTAAATGAATACCTCAGGCGTTATCAATAGATTCCTGCATCCTTGCTCCTCTTCTAGACCACCATTCTTCACACAGCAGTTACTACTCAATCAGAAGAACTGGCAGCCACAGCCAGTTGTGGTTTGAGAACTGGGTCATTCAGAGATCCTTGGCCCCATAATCTCAGCTCTTAAAAGGCTGAAATGCAATCTCAGCCCCTAGCCTCGATGATGGATGAAGACGCCTTGACAGCGATACAGGAGAGGAAGCAAGTAAGGTGATATCACAGGTGAAATATCACAGCTCTCCCCAGCATGAAAGCAGCCTTACAGGTTGATCTAAGCCAGCAAAAGTCACCCACAACCACCTCCCAAGGCTGCAGAGAGTGGTGTTGGAAGGGTAAGCGGAGGAGCACAGGAGCCTCCTGCTGAGCACAGGCAGATGGAGCGCTGGGAATCTGAGCATCTCCTCCACAGAGCAGGATGCACCCTGGAAACAGAGCTGCTGCAGCCATGGGCAACAAATCCAGCATGATCCCACGCCTTTATTTGCAATCTTATTTCACTACAATGCCTGTGGATACTTAGAATCCACAGTTTGAACATCATTTATTTTAAATTAAAGTTTTGAAGGAAAAAGTCTGCCTAGTCATGTCAGAACATCCCTCTAAAAGACACTTTTAGCCATTACGTTGCATGCCTTAAAAAGCATTAAAGATTGGACTATCATGAAGATATATAAAACTCCCCCTAGCTACTCTTAAATTACTTGCAAAGTGTTGTCATAAACAAACTCTTGCCTCAATTGGAATCTGAAATTGTTCTTTTGGCATTTATATGTACATTGCTTAAAAGATGAAGCCACATATTTGTTTTAAACAATATAACTGCTCAGAAAGCTAAGGTCTTCTCCTACCATCCTTGGACACACATATTGAGTGTGCACTTATCCACATGCAGGAGTTTTAAGTCAGGACTATGGTTAATACAAACTATGCTGCTACTTATTAAAGGCTTTTTTTACTCTGTGTGAACACCTGTAATGGATGCTTTTCTTATGATTAAGACTATTATTGGGTTTTACATGAAGTCTATATTGTCATTCATATTTACCCTTTAAAGCACATAGTTACCAGTGAAAAGCTTAATTAGAAAACATTTGGAACAAGTTAGCAGAAACAACCATCTTTCAAAACATGGATGAGACAAGTTTCACTGTTCTCTCCAGAGTTAAGAATAACATAAAAGTGGGGAACAAGCCTTGCTCCTTTGTTCTCTTCAGTGCCCCGCTCAAAAAGGTTGTTTGGCTAAACTGCAAAAATCTTGCTTGCTGCAGGATTTACTTCTTTTACGACAGTTGTCCTCTCCGTTATTTTTTAAATAATGTACCAGACTCTCAAGATCCATACCAATAGCTTGATGCATGATAGATCACAACACATTTCTCATATGCTTAGGTCATTATCTAGCAAGGACATTATCAAGTTATAAGTTTTGAAATATCCTAGTTTTGATCTTTCTTTTGAAATCACTGGGAATTTGGTGGGAAAATCTATTCCTTTATTAAACTCATTTTTATTTAAACTCTCATATAAGCATGCTACTGTCCAGACAGCCTACAGGCTTTTATGCATAGCTTGTATATCACAATAAGTACTGGTGTATATGATTTACAGTATATCTTCGCATTTCTTCTCCAATCCAGAATTCAAGAAAATACAGCTTCAAAATATCTAGATTTTACTGAAACACTTGTAACTTTGACCTGCACAGTTAAAACATTACCTGCAGTTATCTACTTCTGATCTGTAGCACCTGTACACTGAGCTCCATCTCTCTTCTTGTTTGCTCCTCAATCAACGCAGGAGGTCACACATCAGCATCACAAAGCAGGACATTTCCTCTAAACTCCAGTCAGTTCCCAAGCAAGTTCTACCCAAACTGACCATTGAAGTAACCTGGAAATACCTAATTCCAGTGGATCTCATGTTTAGTCTTGAATGGCGGAATTATCTGATCTTATCTGATGTTCTTTTCACCTGACAACTATAATTATGTTTAGTAGAGCTGTTACAGGTGTATCTAGAGATTCAGTTGCCTTAGGGAAGATGAAGTTCCATTCTGTCAGTAGGGGCCACTGGTATGTATTTTAGTTCCTCCATAGTATAAGCAAGTTTTATCTAGTCTTACCGAGCTCTTGATTACCCCAAAATGTTTGCAGCGGTCATTTACATAACTTAATTATCCATTTTATTGATACAGCCTACTTCAGATAGTATCTCTGAGGATATCTCCCTTTTTAAAAGAGCGCAACTGTATTGCTGTACTTTTTTTTTTTAATCTTCCCTGGTTCCTTCAGGCTTTCCATATTCCCATGAAATCAAAATTCTGACTCTTGTCTTGATTTTAGTTTACTGGTTAATATAAAATTTTTTGGCACCACCACAAGTATATGTGAGTTCAGACCATTGTGAGATTCTGATTTGAATTCCAGGAATTTTCAAGCTGTTTTAACAAGTCTGTCATCCACTGTAGATTTTTGTCTCCTAGATCATAGTTCAAGTTGATCATATAAATATAACATGCAACTATGTTTTCCAAAATTATTCATCTTTGCATTGTTGAACAAAATGACTCAGGGTAGACACAAAAGAAAACAAAATCAGCTCATGTCTATAGCAAGGTGTTCCCACAGTTCTGAGGAAAAGAAAACCAAAGTCTTATGGAACTGTAGGTAGTTAAAGGGGTAAATATGCAGTCTTGCATTCTTTTGGATTGGGCACTTTGGGAAATTCTGTGTGCATGATTCAATCACACAGCAAAGTTTTTCTTCTTATTTGTACTGTCTTCAATACTAATTGACTCTTCAATAAAGAGTCTAAAGAGAGAAAAAAGACAGTAGTGTAACTGAAATGCACAACCAAGAATTAGGAGGCATGGCAACCCTTTCTAGGCTAAGCTCATGTTGATAGGTAAGTCACACAGCCAGATTCACGTTAGACAGTTATCATGCTTTGTGAATAGCCCTCTTGTCGTCAGTGTGTCCCAGGGCTTGGGTAACACTCAAAACACAAAGGGGTCCCCAAATTCTATTTTTAATCCCTTTGGTTTTTGGTTTCTCCAATAGGAAAAGACAGATAATCTTACTTGCAAGGTTTAATTCCTTGACAGTTTAAAAGATTCAGATAGACAGCAATGAGAAGTATAAAGTATTGCTGGAGATAAATACTTTCAAAGCGGCTTTGTTGTTGTTCTGGCTACCTGCCCACAGCACTTCGCATGAAATTCAATACCACCAGTAGAAGAAATATTTGATTTACTAGATTTGTAAGCTCTAGACAATTAAAGAAAACAAAGTTGGGGAGGAGGGGGAAGTTAAGTACTTGATTAAACCAGTATTTAACACCCTGTCCAGAAGCACTCTTCTGGTCTCTTACAAGTGGACTGGCATCATACTCAACAGTCTTAACAACAGGGAAAAAAAGTTAGGTGAGGATAGGAAGTGTGCTTTCCCACTCAGAAGATGGTGGTCACTGTGTCTGGATTCAACCTCCCTCTGTGATCGGCTGTAAGAAATCTCCTCCTCCTTTCAAGAGGTGAAAATTTGTACAAAGCTCCTAGCTGATAGAGACTGGATTTGAGAAGGCTATACAGCGCAACACTTTCTTGCCAGCCTAGATTTGGAAGCAGTGTGGCCACATTTGCACAGGGTGCTGCATGGGAGAAGGAGCTCTGCCTTCTGCGTGTCATTCTCCTGCATTCCTAATTCAAGGATTAGTGCAGGCTGAACTGCATGAAAGTAATTGCACCTGATTGCATGGAAATACCTTAGGTTAGAGTATTTTGCAAGCAACTATACTGATTCATGGCCATTCTTGGAGTCCAAAGCCTTGATTAGAGGTGCAGCTTCACAATCAGTTTCAGTAAGCCCAAGGCTACACTGATGCTGAAAATGACCATTTCACCCTCTTTCCGCAGGTCGCCTCCTGAGCCAGCGCTCTGCAAAGTGTACACTGAGACCAGAGCCATAAACTGAATGGTTTGAAAACTAGTGTACCTGTAGAAGAGGGGGAGGACAAATAGTTAATGTTGCAGCATTCTTTTAAACTATGTATGAATCTGTTTACAAAAGTATGTCCTAAGTCCTTGCTTTGTGTGGCAATAGCAGAAGAAAAATAAGGTAGCAACAAACATACCACTGCTAAGAAAGGCAGGATCTGACCCAATGTGGCAAAGAATGCAATGGCAACACTCCCAGCTTACACAATGTTTTTGACTGTGCCAGTTGCTCTGGCTCTGCCTTAAAAATAATTCAAGTCCTCATATTTTGCTTCCTTGGCAGGAACAAAAACAGTGTGGTAGAATTAGTGCATGCAGGTAGCAGTCACCATGGAAAGGATAAGACAAAATTAATACATAAGGTAAATAAACATTCCCAAAGACATATGAATTTAAGCAGGTTTTACTTGTAACATGTGTGGAGAAATTAACCTGCTTTTCAAAAATTTATTACTCAGGAAAATAACCCACAAAATTAAGAAGAGTCTTACAAAATGGAAAGGACCACAGCTAATTTAATAAGTTGGTTTCTACAGATAATTTTTCTGTCCATACTTTGACAGGAGGCAAAAATATGACAGGTAGGTATCAGGTAGGCATTATCTGTCCTGTCCTCAGATAATCTTTGAGAACTGAGAGGGCAGGAATTAATTACTACTAATACTGCACATTTGAAAAATATAGGCTAAAGCTGGGAATGAACTATTCTCTAATGGATGTTTCAGACCCAATTAACAAAGAGAAAATCTCAAGCAGATACTTTCCAAGGAAAATGTATACAACAGAACTGTTCCAGGCTTTTATGACTTGATCTTTAAAACTGGCCAAGAAGAGATTTAATTTCGTTTACTTAAACAGATTACAAAAGGAAAATGTTTCACTACTCTACCCATTTGTCAGATGGATTCCAGAACCAGAGGATTAGCTAACAGTTTGGTCTTACAGTGTTTATACATGTACAGCCTCACACCAGAAAGAGGAACTTGGTCAGTTAGCAAAATGAGGAGAAATGCACACTGGTCCAAGTTCTCTGTTTCTGTCAGCCTCTGTGGGTAAAGCAGCACAGCGGGTCAGAACGTTAGGGAAAAGGTTTTAAGCATTGGTTTCCACTTCTCACTGCATAATATAAAAAAAAAAACCAAACAAAAACAAAAAAACCCAACCCTTTCTGTTTCTACTTGTTCATGGAGAAGCAAACAAATACAACTTCCATAAAAAGTACAATAGTACTGTAAGTACAAATATCATTAGCATTACAAGGGTGTTAGTAACAAAATCCTCCTAACTAGGGGCTGAACCCCTGTGCCAGCATGAAACCTGGCATGGAGCCTTCCAGACAGACTGTCTGTCTGGGGAGGAAGTTTGAGTGAGTGGCTGCAACCTTCCTGCAGCCAGAGCTACCAAAGGAAACCAGTGCTGCGTAGGAACTGGACAGGGTTAGCTGAAGAGAGCTAAGCTGCCAGGGTGCAATGCACCATCAGCTACTTCTCCCAGAGCTCTTCTGGACTGTTTCCCGAGACTTACAGCTGATCCACCTTCACCTATGCTCCTTTCCAGTCTACATGGCACAGTACTGCAAACTTCATAGAATCATAGAATCACAAGGTTGGGAAAGACCCATCGGATCATTGAGTCCAACCATTCCTATTCAAATACTAAACTATGGCCCTCAGCACCTCATCCACCTGTCCCTTAAACACCTCCAGGGAAGGTGACACATCCACCTCCCTGGGCAGCCTGTTCCAGTGCCCAGTGACCCTTTCCATGAAAAATTTTTTCCTAATGTCCAGCCTAAATCTCCCCTGGCAGAGCTTGAGACCATTCCCGCTCGTCCTGTCCCCTGTCACTTGGGAGAAGAGACCAGCACCCTCCTCGCCACAACTTCCTTTTAGGTAGTTGTAGAGAGCAGTGAGGTATCCCCTCAACCTCCCCTTCTCCAGGCTAAACAACCCCAGCTCTCTCAGCCGTTCCTCAGAAGGCTTGTTCTCCAGCCCCTTCACCAGCTTTGTTGCTCTTCTCTGGACTCACTCCAGAGCCTCAACATCCTTCTTGTGGTGAGGGACCCAAAACTGAATAAGGAGCGGTCTCACCAGTGCCTAGTAGAGAGGGAGAACAACCTTCCTGGACCTTCTGGTCACACCGTGTCTGATACAAGCCAAGATGTCATTGGCCTTCTTGGCCACCTGGGCACACTGCTGGCTCATGTTCAGTTGCTTTCAACCAGCACCCCCAGGTCTTTCTCCTCCAGGCAGCTTTCCAGCAAGACTTCTAGGGTGTAGCACTGCATAGGGTTGTTGTGCCCAAGCCATAACTACAAGGCTTGCCCCAGATTAGGTGTGCACTGAAGATCACAGAATCACAGAATCACCAGGTTGGAAGAGACCCACTGGATCATTGAGTCCAGATGTACCTTAATGTTGCTGCTTGCCTTTCTTTTGGATTGAGTTCTCCCTGCAATTCTCCATAGCCTTGCAGAATGCCTTGTGAACCTCTCTTTCACCTTCAGCTCTTCTGCTTCTACCCATTTAGAGGCAACCTCCCCCCTTCAATCTACATCTAAAAGCATGCAGAGGCTCTTGAAGTCTAGAGTAACTGTTCCTGGGTTTGAGCAAAGTTAAAGCATCTTTTAGTTGGAAATGTACTTTATTCCTAAAGGTTTATAGTGGACTGTGCTTTGATCATTGTGCCTTTTTGGATGTATTAATCTTGTTTTGACTTCCAAATTAGGGTTTTGTGCCAGCAGTTTGCTGATTATATTACATTTTATTTTACAGTTTTGAAGGGATTTCTAAGAAGAGGAAATCACTGCTAAATTAAGAGATCACTGCAAAATTAGAGCATAACTGGAGTTTCCAGACTGAGCTGAGATCTTGTTGATGAATAACATAGGCAAGACCAGGTGCCTCACGGTTGTGTGTTACAGCCAGTGCTCTTTTGTAAGGTATCAGAGTAGCTTTCCAGAAGGGTTTCTTGACAAAATGTGGTAATAGTGATGGGAGCCATGATAATTAAGATAAGGAGTATAGGAAGATCACAATAAACAGTTGATGTGAAAGGCAGAGATACAGAAATCCCTTAACATAACTGAAAAATTATATTGTTAAAAGAATGCAAAAAAAGATAATTGCTTTAAAGTAAGACTCAAAGCTTCTGTGCAGAAAGATGCCTGTCTACATTACAGATATCATTACGTATACAAATAAAGTGTAGCTGGCACCTACCTGCTGACCTTTGTAGAGAAGGATTATCTCATTGATACATACAATTGTTCTGTTTTTATATGAGGTAATTTCCTGCGCTTGTTTCTCGCTGGACCTTCCAATATAGTCTTCTCGATGGGAGCTGTGATAAAATGTCAACAGTGCAGTTAGAGAGCTGAAAGTCTGCTCTTTATTTAATGAGTACACAGCAAGCACAGTGTTACCCTATCTTACCAAAGATTTGTTGCTGAGTAAAATTTGTAGGTGGGTAAAAATGCATGCCCAGCCAGTTACAGTAGGTTAAATTAGCAGCTATGAATGCAATCTTAGTTTACTTGCTCCTGGCAACTTGCTCTGGGCACATACCTTTCACACTGATCCTAAGTGACCACAGCTAAAAAAAATAGCTACTTTTTCACAGGAAACCAAGGAATCACAAATAAACTCTGGATTCTTTTCAACTATATCTTTAAGTTTTGTAATTTACTTTCTAATGAAGCTGGTGAAGTCAAGATCTCCAGGGAGCTGTCATCTTAAACTCCAAGTGTCTTTTCCACAGCTCTGTTCCAAAAATACAGGAACTGAAAGTTGGTTTAATTATACTAACCCCGTTGAATCTGTTAAAGCTCAGACAAATATGACGTCAGCTGCAGACCCAGCAGGGCACTTTTAGGAGATCAGATTTCTTTAAATTACAAAACCACACTCCATACAAGGAGCAGAGGACTTTTAAAGTCAGTGTTTTATAATCCAAGTCATGGCTAGTTTTTGCACCTTGTACTTAGAATAATCACCTTAACTTGGTTGATATAACACTGCCATACAAATACCTGATGTAGAAAATTCAGCAGGAACATTAAAGAGTGTAATTAAAGCACCTCATCACTTTTGGATCAAGGCTAATATTACCCTGTTTGCATTCAGTACTTTATAGATGATACAGACTACTGTTTTGCATTAGAATGTAATTTAGAGATATACAAGCCTAGTCCCCTTGTTTTCAGCATACAGCACAGACTATTGCTACTTCAGGCACTGCTGCCACAATGTGGCAAAAGCTAATCGTATCCTTACTCACCAAGAACATGTTAGGCCTTAATGGACCTAGAAAAGAGAGGCAGGCAGAGGGAACTGGACAGGCCCTTAGCTGGTGTACGTTATGTTCTATCTTTCACTACAGATCTTAAATTGCTACAAGGTGCTGGGAGATGTTTTGTAGATTCTAGTACATGAGATGAACTTGATTTGGTCAGGTGACTGCAGGAATTGGATTTAGCAGAGCAGACAATCCCTTCCAGTTCTGTACTCAACTGTGGTGAATTCCTATGCTCTTTTTTGCTAAGCAGGAAGTTACACTGATGTTTGACCCAGTGGTTTGTGATTGTGCTGTTACCTCTGCTCACTCTGATCTTCACAGGCTGAGCCATACAGTAGAATCATAGAATCGCTTGGTTGGAAGAGGCCTTTGAGATCATCAAGTTAAACCATACCTGTCCACTACTAAACCATAACCCTAAGTTATCCAGGGATGGTGACTCAACCACCGCTCTGGGCAGCTTGTTCCAGTGCCTGATAACCATTTCAGTAAAGAAATTTTTCCTGATGTCTAATCTGAACCTCCCCTGGCACAACTTGAGGTTATTGCCTCTCATCCTATTGCCTGTCACTTGGGAGAAGAGACCAACACCCACCTCACTACAACCTCCTTTCAGGTAGGTGTATACAGTGATAAACTCTCCCCACAGCTTCTTTTTCTCAAGATGACCTGTTTCATGACCTTTCCTGGCACCAAAGTAAGACTGACGGACCTATAATTCCCTGGATCCTCCCTCCAACACTTCTTGTAAATGGGCATAACACTTGCCGACCTCCAGTCAAGTGGAACTTCCCCAGTAAGCCAGGACTGCTGCTGGATGATAGAAAGGGTTTTAGTGAGCACCTCCACCAGCTCCCTTAATCACAGAATCATAGAATCACCAGGTTGGAAGAGACCCATCGGATCATCGAGTCCAACCATTCCTATCAAACACGAAACCATGTCCCTCAGGACCTTGTCTACTCGTG
>WAAB01012944.1:223487-237219 GCA_013389865.1 Piaya cayana | reverse complement strand
CCTGGAGAAGAGGAGGCTGAGGGGAGACCTCGTTACTCTCTATAACTACCTGAAAGGAGTTTGTAGAGAGGAGGGAGCTGTCCTCATCTTCCAAGTGACAGGGGACAGGACAAGAGGGAATGGCCTCAAGCTCAACCAGGGGAGATTTAGGCTGGACATTAGGAAAAAATTTTTCACAGAAAGGGTCATTGGGCATTGGAACAGACTGCCCAGGGAGGTGGTTGATTCGCCCTCCCTGGAGGTGTTTAAGTCACAAGAAGACGAGGTCCTGAGGGACATGGTTTAGTGTTTGATAGTAATGGTTGGACTCGATGATCCGGTGGGTCTCTTCCAACCTTGTCATTCTATGATTCTATGACCTGATGATCTGCCATTAGCTCCTAAAAATAAGGAACTCAGCATAGCAGAGTAGGATTGGATGGTCAGAGTCCATGACATCAAGCTTTTATCTAGAACAAAATCAGAAAGCTTCATATTTTCTTCCATTTTGTGTGCACTTTATTTTGCATCGTCTAGAAGCTGTAAGCATTATTTAAAGGTATCTTCTAATACTCCTTGAAAGAAAGAGTACAACTGCCACATTAGCCCATTGTCCAACACTAACCCAATGATCTAAGGTCTTTCCAAAGAGGGTACTACGATCACTTTCATTAACTCGCCAGCTACAAGACAGAATTTGATCTAGATATTCCCTTGTAAGAGGATGTGGAAAGTGTTGTTTATTGAGCAGCTACTCACACCTCAGGAAACCTTAGTTATAAGACAAGGCATAGGGTCTAAAAGACTGGTTCACAAACACCGATAGGGTTTATGAGGCCACGATGACACCGTGAAAAAGCAGGCATAGGGCATAGTAAAGGTAGTGCACACAATAAAAAAAATTGGTTTGAGAAATAATCCACATCATGAAATATCCTAGCTTCATATACAGATGTACAGAAGGTAAAATTTTTACTCCATTGTTTTACTGTTCTTATTGATCGCAAGTATTCATTAGCAGTCAATCTTTCCCTATGAGATTCCTACTACGTGCTTATCTGCAAATGTTTATCTCCCAGTCCAAAAGCAGCTGCAGACAGCTTTAGTGAATGCAATGAATTTGAGCTCAGCAGTCAAACCCCAGTATTCTAAGACACACCAACTTGCTGCTCTTTTCTGAACAAAGCCATTTATAAAAGTTAACCACTTATAAACATAGCAAGTACGAGAGACTACCCAGTCTTAGTACTCTCTCAGGATTGCAGACATGGTCCAGTATAACAAGCTTTATAAAGTGAACAAAAACAACCCAAAACCACCAGAGAGCAGAAAAGTCCAGCTCCATTGAAACACAAGTGCAAAAAGAGAGGCAGAATCACAGAATGGTTTGGGTTGCAAGGGAACGAATATCATCTAGGCCTACCCTCCCTACTATGGACACAGACATATTCCTCTGGATCAAGTTGCTTAAAGCCTCATCCAGCCTGGACTGAACACCTCCAGGAGTAGTGTACCCACAACTTTTTTGGGTAACCCATGCCAGTGCCTCACCACCCTCGAGGTGATGAACTTGTCTCATACCTAATCTAAAACCACTCCCAGGGAAGAGACAAAAAATGCAAAACTCAGCATGCTTAGATTCTGTTAAGTATTGGTTGAATGGTTGAAAAAAACAGCTCATTCTTGCAACTTTGCTGACAACAGAGGGCTGGCTGCATTATAGTTCATTGTGTGACACAGAGAAATTAAAAGTGCGTGATCTGAGGAAAAGCCAGCAGCTGCAGACAAAGCATCTGAAACAACAATGCAGGAAGGAAAAAGGGAAACAGCATTCAGAAGAGATTGTTTTGTACTGGCACTATCTATTTACACTACATAAATAGCTATGTTATTATGATTTAGAACTAAGAAAGGGCATTTCAAGAAAATACAACTGTGCCCAAATAAGAACAACCTCTGAGCTTTGTCAGTACTGTTAGACTTATTAAACAAGAAACCTGGGACTCTGACCAGAAAATACCGGAACAGATTATGTAGATACCACTTGACTGAATGGTTATGGTCATTTCAGAAACTTTACTTTGTATTAGAAAAAAATAAGCCCTTGCAAAAAGAATATCTAAACCACAGAAATATTTTAATTGACCCAATACCATCTGTTTTCTGCCCAAAAGAAGCGAAAACATTTTAAAATCTGGTACAGCCAAATTGAACAGGCTTATTACTTTATAAAACAAAATGTGGATGCCATCACGGATATTTGTTATAAGGCCAGTAACTTGTAAAATCCCTAGGCAAGCATGAATGCTTCAAACTGAAAGACAGAATGCTTACCCCAAAATTAACTGACTACTGTAGAAATAAGGCCTGTGCAATTCAAGGGGAAAATATACCTCCTTCCCTGGAGGTGTTTAAGGCACGGGTGAATGAGGTGCTAGGGGGCATGGTTTAGTGTTTGATAGGGACGGTTGGACTCAATGATCCAGTGGGTTTCTTCCAACTTATAAGGCCACACTCAGGAGTAGCCTATCTATACGACACTGTCTAAAATCAAGTTATATGAACCAAATACTTAAACAGCCTTTTTTGCAGAAATTAGAACCCGCTTTTTCAAACAAAGCACACATTCTTATCTCCATCCAGATCTCAACCAAAGAAATTGTAAAGTGCCAAACCACTGAACAATCCTTGTTCACTGCTTTGTTCAGAACATCACAAAAGCACTGAAGAAATGTCTCCATCTCAGCAAAGCTGCAGCTGTTTAAAGACTATTTACAGAGTGATGACAAAGTCTGTCAGAATCCCTATAAGGAGCTAGCTTCCAGGTCTTAAATTGCTTGCTTTACTGCAACTTTGCTTGCCCGGTATACACAGGGCATCCCAACTAACACACGTTGTAGGAAGAGTTCTGAGGAGATAGCTTTTCTAACCTTTGCTTTCCCAACCCAAACAGACCACATAATTTTTGCCTTAATTCTTTAAGCATACAACATGATTATTCCCATCTCTAATTTTGAAGTAAAGATTCATTTTTTAGCAGGCACAAGCCAAACTATACAATTGACTTCACTTGCTTTCCATTCCATCCTTGGCTCCATTCTTTGTACATGCACTTTATTTCCATGAGACAAGATTTGGGTTTGGTTTGCAGACTTCTCATGTCAGCCAGTATTAGAAAAACAAAGATTCTTTTGTATATACTGTTTCCCATATTTTCTTCCTCTCATGCCTAGCAGACAGAATGTATGTCATTGAAAAGGACTTGGACTCTAAAAATGTTTCAACTACTGTGTGAATTCTTGCTCTTCACCTGTCAAGCAGAGAATTAAGATACAGGAAGGTATTTTTACCTTTGAGTAAGGATATATCTAATATTAATTTCAGTAACTATCATTTTTTTAAAAGTGTATGAAAGTAATGTACAAATATATACAGTGGAAAATTATGCAAATAACAGTACTACATTGCAACATTAGGACTATCATTCTCAAAACCATCTATCTAATACTAATCAAACACATCAGATTCCTAAAATAACAGAGCTTTAGTCTTACCAGGATATTTGGGTAGCTTTAATGTAAGAATTTTCTAATTGTAAATATAAATTCCCTTTGTGTGAAATGCAGGTACGGAGAGTATTAAGTCAACGCACTCTGGTAAGTCAAAAACATCAGTTGCTCCTGAGCTCTTGTCAGCTGTCAGCATGACATATCAAATCAATAATTATTCATCTACAGGACACCATCAATACCAAGATGCTTCAGGAAGGTTATTATCTTCTTCCCAAAATCAGAACTAAGTAATCTGGTCTTATACATTACAGTAAATACATTCCAAAACCAATCAAAACTATTTTGTGAGACTTCAGAAACTTATATAACTTCACGTGAATTAGTTCTGAGTGTGAAAAACTAGTTTATTCATAAATGGCTGTAATACTAAAGGTGTTAAGAGACACAAACTTACACTAACCTCCACTTCCTGTGATTTCCTGAAGTCATTCCCAGCTAACGTACATCAAAAGGGATTGTAATTTTTACCAAGATACACTATTTTGATTTATATACTTATTCTAAGAAAGGAAATTCAATACACCCTTGAAAGTCTGCTGATTATTTGTGCCCTATGATTAAAAATTTACATCTAGTTAATGGTTTGAACTTGATGGGCTTCCAGTGTCTTGCTACAAACCAGTTGTGTTTTTCTGCAAGTTCAGAATCCCATCTTCTCTTGCTGTGTAGAAAGTTACAGAACAGCAAGTTGCTACTAAACTTTTCTTCTACTGAGCTGTTTGGAAGCCCTGACATTTCTCACTGCTAGAGAAGTTTTTATACCTCAAGTTTTCTCCTACTTCCGCTCTAAAACAGCTTAGCTTTTCAGCATTCTGTTTCTATATAGAAAAGTTTTAGTATGTATATTTTGCCATTAAACTTAACTAGCAATAAATACCTAACTTAATGAAATTAGCTTGTTACTATCATGAATGAATAAAAGCACAGACACTCTCTAATGCTTTAATGTAATTTAGTTTTCCTGATGAATTATAGTGAACTATCTTGTCTTTCTTAGCCCCCGATGACCTGTTTAATTTAGATCCAGCACTAAATCCATGCCTAAGCTTGGGACTACCTAGATGGTTACTTCATTGGGCCTGCTAGTATTTTCACTGAAAAAGAAAAGAGCTGGCCTCTTCTCCCTGGTGACAGGGGACAGGACAAGAGGGAATGACCTCAAGCTCCACCAGGGGAGGTTCAGGCTCAACATAAGGAAAAAATTCTTCACTGAAAGGGTCATTAGGCACTGGAACAGACTGCCCAGGGAGGTGATTGATTCGCCTTCCCTGGAGGTGTTTAAGGCACGGGTAGATGAGGTCCTGAGAGGCATGGTTTAGAGATTGGTGGGAATGGTTGGACTCAATGATCCTGTGGTTCTCTTCCAACCTGGTGATTCTATGAAATATTTTTTCAAAAATGTGCCTTATGAGCCTAGAGAGAAGCACTGAGATTTATCTCAAATAACTTAACAGGTTAAAAACTAAGAGAAAGAGCAAGTACTACTAAGTTTTGAGTGTCTGAATACCCAAGCCTACTTTTGAATGGGACATTCTGCAGAAACACCTTCCTCATCTCAAACTAGGTGATTTTTTACAGATATAACAGGCCTTGCCCAACACACAGACTGGAGACTTCTTCCCTCCAAATGTGATTTTCTCCTCCATATCCTTGATAGGTATACATTTCTCTTTTTCCCTTCTGGACCATAATTAGGATTTTACTATGAAAGCTTTACTTTGTTTTATCTTGTACTTTACACTGTGAATGTGACAGCAGAAGTCCTGGAGTTTCCTGTACCTCACCTAAGGAGATTGCTGAAATGCAAACATAAATAATTCAAAGGATCAGAAAGCAGCTAACAAAGGGTAGTTCACAGAATGGATGATATGGGACCTCACTGCATTACAATATACTTTTATCAGTGGAAAATGTGCAGCAGTACTGCTTCTGTCAAAAGAACATCATTTTAGATTTTACCCCAGCTACTCAAAAACTATTTATGGGAGTAACAGAGTTCAAAATACTTCAGAGCAAACCAGAGCCAGACAAAAATTTTGCTTGCAACAGTACTGAGAAACTTGTTATTGGCCCAAGAAGAAATACTAAGAGCATAACTGCTATGTCCCAGGACCAGTCCAATCTTTTCGCCTTGATATAATATATGGGCTATAACTGAATCTTGTTCATTAGTGTGTGTTATGACATACTATCAGACAACTGCCTACCACCACTCAAAACAAAATTATCCACCTCATGGCTAGCAGATGCTCCTTCTTAACAGTTCTGTTTCCCCTTATCACCTTCAGGCTAGCAGGTGGGACATTGCTCTTGAGCACACAGGCCCAGACAGCACTTAAACACAAAATTTTAAATAAATAGATAACGACTTTAAGAGGATGAAAAGTTGCCAACAATTGTGTTTTGTTGCACTTAAAGAGCAGGACTAACTGCCTTACAACACTTCAATACAAAAGATGCATTTCAATCATTTGTAGAGGTCTAAGACAGTAAAATAAAACACAAAAAAACCCCAAGTTTATCTCCTTACTCCAAATGACTGTTTCAGATACTGAATATCTAATATAATTTGGTTTTTATGAGCAGATTAATAAATACAGTTTTGCAGAGTTAAGCAGTTAGCTCAAAAAGTTTAAGTGGTTTGTAAACACAGGGTTTTTTGTCCTCCCTTAATTCAGTGAGATATTTCTTATTTAAATAAGTGATTGAAGGACGAGTTTAGAAGTCAAACACCCTTCACTAGCTGGCTCCCTAAAGCCTGTAAAGTCAGTGCAGCACTGCCCACAATCCTTGTAGTTCCGAGTGTGGGGCATTTCTCTGTTGCTGTGTGTATCCAAAAAGCCTTTTATTGTCATCATATTCAGAGCAGAATATTTTTTCCATCTCTTTTACACGTTGTTAGTTTCTTTTGGTTATTGAGTTGCCATCATTTCTGAAAGGAACATCAAGGGAAAGGCCCTGTGTTTTTTATTCCACTAACCTCTCACAGGAAGATATTTTTGCTTTGGTAATCACATTCAGTTTGGAATGGCATTTTATTTTAATATCACACTGTACAATCTGCAACAAGTACAGGTCAGTAATTGTCGCACTGAAGACAAGATTGTGGAGATTTGGGGATCAATAAACAGAAAATCAAGACCCTGTGTTTGAACCATTTATCACAATATATAAAAAATCATGAACATTGTCCCAAAATTTTATGAAGAGACAGTTACATTAATAGGAAATAAAGTTTTAAATAGAAAAATCATGATATATAGTGTCAGGATCCAACACTTGGACAGGTTTAGTATTGAAACCGCACAGATGTCTCAAATTCCAAATTAATTCTCTGTCAGAAGAGGACATTGACAACTCCAGAACTATAACTCTAACTTTCTGGGTTCTACAAAGCCTAAACACGTTTGTCAAAGCATCTTCTGGACAAGCTGGCAGCATGCTGAAGAGTACAAAATCACAGTGATGATCAGAAATTCCCAAAGCAGTTTTAATGAATCCTTAAAGAACTTTCCTGCAGGGCAGAGCAGACTTCTGTCCTCATCAGAGATTACTATCACACAGCAGCAGCACACGTATTGATATGCTAGTCACATCCACCTCTCCATCCATCCAGAGACTGCAATCAGGTACCTGATCACAATGCAAGTCACATCAGCCAGACTGCTGCCGCAGTGAACTGATTCATGCTGGTGCTGGATGCAAATGACAAGGACACCAGGGCCAGAAGATATAGAATCTTGTCTTTACAACAGAGATGCTGCTTGAGACAGAACATTCCAGTCCTTGCTTCCCTTGCAAGTATGCAGTGTACCTACAATCCCTCTCACAAGCCTCTGGCTGAGCAGTGGCATTGTTGAACACATTAAAGAGTGCTGTGAAATGGGAGCTGGGGAAATAAACACAGTTTAATAACTAAACTACTACTGTCTTTTCAGTGCTGTAGCACTTTTTCTTGGCCTAAGTGATGTATTTTCCCATCAGGTTTGCCACTGGGTTAAAACCTGTCTAAAGGCCTTGAAGCACTAAATATAAAGTGCTAGTCAGATGCTCTTAAAATGATTACTGATCAAAGAAATAATTCCCTGTTCTATTAAAAAGGCATTTTCGGTTTGGTTTCTTTTCCTACTTACTTGTCTCAATAAATAGTTTTATGGAGATTCTACATATAACTACGTGCATATCTTGCAAACACTACAATAAACAGTTAAACCATGACAAGACAAATTCCTTAAATTTAAATACAACTTTTATTTGTTGTCCTGACATCCTAACAAAAGTGTTAGTACTGTATTCATGCCATAGAACAATCCCGAAGTGACATACACCTTCAACAGACTCAGGAGCAAATTGAAGCAGCAGCGAGTTATGGTATTGTCTTTCTATATTAATCTACAAATATTGAGGAGGACAAGACAATGATTTAATATCCTCCATTCCACTTTTTTTTTTACTTTGCCTTGGAGTTCTATGGCAGAGTTTTAAATCCTGGTTCACAAGCACAAGTATTCATTAGCAGTCAATATTTCCCTATGAGATTCTTACTATTGCTTATCTGCAAATGTTTAATATCCCAATCCAAACCAGCCACAGAGAGCTTTAGTGAACACTGATGTATTTGAGTACAATAGGAGTAAATTAAATTTACCACTTGCCTAAAGAGAACACTAAGTGTAAATAACCGCACCTACTTGCATTTTACTTAGCATGAAGGAAATGCTTCCTTTGCTGTTACCTTTCAATAATACAGGTTGCAGAAAGGCAGACAAAAAGCATTTGAAATGGAATCATTCAAAAGTTCTGAGCCAAGTTTTACAGAACATTTTTTAATTGAACAATTGACAATTTTAAATTAGTAGTTTCATAACAAAATCAAATTCAGATTAGAGTCAGTAGAAAGTTTACATGTAACTGAGCCCAGAACTGAAAAAGGACCTTCATATTTTTATTTCAAAGCTCCAATGCTCTGCCATGTATTGGTGTTGCTATTTCCATCAGGCAGGAGGTGCCATGCAAGTTGATTATTGGTAGCAGACTGTTGATTTTCATTTGGTTTCTAAAAAAGACAATATTTTCACTTCTGTTGAACAAGCGCCATTGTTGATCTTCAGAATAGACTCCTTCTGAGTGAAGGAAGCACTGGCAAATAACAAACCATACGTAAGCAGAAGTAGTTCACTCATTGCAGGTTTCCATGAAGTCAGAGTCAATAAAACCTTCTAGCCAGCATGGCAAAACATTTTTCTAAACTCTGCACAAAGCTGAGGACAGAGTAAGGAGTCTCTAATAATAAGTAAATGTTATCAGTCTGTCTGTAAATGTCTCTAATAATAAGCATGATGAAAGCTTGTAAGGGGCTCCCAAGTACTCCAGCAAGATAGCACAGACTGAGTACCCCAGCATGTGAAGATATTTGCCAGGACCAATTCTCTTCATAAAAGGCTACTTGAGCTGCTAGATTCCCAGCTGCCAGATAATTGTCTGCACTGCTGTAGATTTCAGATGATTTTTATCTTACAGGAGGGATAGAAAACCACAGAGGAAATGTAACATTCACCAGAATGCAGAGAAGGGGCTGAGTGGCTGATGGGCTCCTGGCTTATTTCATGAGCATCCCTTGAGAATATTGTGCTCACACACGTGTTTCAAAAAAACAGCAGTAGGTGGTAAACAAACACCATACACCTTTCTCTAAGGAGCTTCAGTCCTCTATTCCTAATCTTGAGCTATCAGATATGTAACAAATCCACCGCTACAATACAGCTTCTTGAAATGCATTTTCAATATTCAATAAACTGTATGCGTGCACACAAGACGCTTCCTCATGACATTACCTTGTCATGAAAAAGGAAGATCTTTCCATGAAGAAATGCACTTTCTAAGTACAAAAGGCTAAAAAAAATGAGAAGTGTTTCTATTATCCAGATCAAACTAATGGAAAGTAATTTTGCAGTGATAGTGTTCTGTTTGTCATTACAGAGCAATATAATTTCCTGCTCTAGATACACTTAAAATTTTAACCAATTAAGAATATGTTTAAGTGAGAAACCTGTTTGAATATGTTATACTTTCTAGTCATAATCTGAGTGAATTAAGGGAAAAAAACTCCCCAGTTCTCCTGACAGTTTGATCCAAGAATTAAGCAACTTCAACCCAGCAAGAAATTGTGTTGCATTTAATTTGACTTTTCCAGAGTTCAGCTTTCAGGTATCTGTGCCTATTATGTTTTTCCAGTTAAATGAAGAAAAGGTGTTTATTATTCCAGAATTTCCTCCACGTGAAGGTACCATGACCTTGCCACAAAGGTACTGCGCAATCCTTCTGACATGATCTTTATATCCATCATTGAGCACTGGACTTGAATATATTAAGAGTCCTTAACTACACTTTCTCCTTACCCTCTAAAGTCCTGTTGAAAATGTGGGTATGGCCAGGAACTTTGCACCAAACTCTGCAGAAAGACATAGAATCATAGAATGCTTTGGCTTAGAAGAGACATTAAAGCCCCTCCAGTCACTCCAAGCCCCATCCAGCCTGGCCTTGAACACCTCCAGGGATGGGGCAGCCACAGCTTCCCTGGGAAACCTGGGCCAGGGCCTCACCACCACCTCCAGAGGAAAACATTTCTTCTGAAAATCTCATCTCAATCTCCCCTCTTTGAGCTAAAAACGTTTCCCCCTCATCCTATCTGTACATTCCCTGATGAAGAGCCCCTCCCCAGCATTCCCATAGGCCACCTTTCAGTACTGGAAGGCTGCTATAAGGTCTCTGTGATGTCATTCCCAATTATTGTTCTCCTCTATTCAACTGTTCAAGATTCACATTGGATATTTTGCCATTGCAGCATACTTGGAGCTCATACAAGTTACTAATCCATTACAGAGACCACAATCACTGCTGAACAGGATATGAATCCCAACTTAGTTAACCCACCATGTCTGACCTTGCCAGCAGTGTAAAAAACACAGTTATTGGAACAGACATAGGTCACCACATGATGTCAACTGCTCTAGAATGCTATCCTTTCTTCTTTTTTGTTTGTCATGCTGCTTGGCCCTCATGTGGCTAAGTATTTAAGCATGAGCTTTAGGATTAGTCTAAACTACTAACAGCCCTAGAATTAGGAAACACATGAACTTGCATTTAAGAATTCCAGTTTAGCACCAGAAACAAGGTTACTCTTAGCATGTCAGATGATGCTCTCTGCTTCTGTGCTGCAATTGGTTCTAACACCCGAGTGCTCTCATTCAAAGCTGGCAGGTTACCTCTGCTCTCCTCCACAGCTAGCAGGGATTGAATATAATGAGACTTAAAGTGCTTTCCTATATAAGGGGCACTACTCTGATCTTAGCTCTAAGGAGTCCAGCTGAGGACTAAAGCTGGAATATAGCTCTCCTCTCCAGTTCACAATCATTTTCCATCTGCCTGTGGCGAAATTCTGCTCACTTTTCCCCACGCTTCTCTACATCTTAAGTTCTTACAGCCATTTCATATACTGTCTCAACTCTCTTATTTGTTACCATGCACTTCTGTGCTCTGAGTTCTGTGATAGTATGGAATGCCTGGTGTAAAAAACTCCTCTTTTTGAGAGAGAGAAAGTAAAAAAAACCCTGCATAATCAAAGAGCTACTGAGTAAACCAGAGATCCACTTGGACAGACAGCTGAACGCAAAGCCTAGGTAACCCAAACTACTCACTTGTTTACTGAAGAAAGTCAGAGGGGGACATGTTCCAAGTCAAATGTAAAGTGCCAGATGAACAGGCAGTAATAGGAAAAAAAAGGTGGAGGAGATTGAGGCATTGAGGTTGCTAATCCACCAAAGCAACTGAAGAAACTGATATACATAAAATGCTGCCACTAGCAGAACACAAGACTATCTTGCACATAACAGCCTATCTCCACTGACAAACTAAACAGTGGCCCTACTAAGCCAGTTAGAGTGGTAGTGCAGTAAGATTTTACACTGTTACCCACCAGGGTCTACAAGTCTGCAGGCTATTTTTACCACCCACTACTACTTCTGTTCTGCAAGTAATCTGCAAGTATTCAATGTGTTGTTAAACAAGTATATATGTATTTTCAAATGTAGCCTAAAAAGAAAAAAAAAGCCTCCTTTATAGCAAGTCTCTAGCTTCAAAATAGAGATTATCAGCACTGTAAATTGTAGTTCATCCCCACCCACACTCACCTTTCTCTGCTAGTGAAACAGCAGCTCTACACAGCCCTCATTCTCACTCCTGAGGAAAATTAAAGCTTTAAAAGAAAACAAGAAGTATTCCACACAAAAAATTCCTTCAGTAATGTGGCGGGGGCCAACGAACTTCACTAACAAATCAATATGATTTCAGATGAAGTCCTTTATTCAGCATCTATTCATTGTTTATATAGGACAAGCAGGTCAAAACATCAGGTAAACACTGATTGGTCCTTCTGCCCTAACAACTAGCCTTTTTTGGCAACCCCCATCTCACATAACATTGTTGCTAGGTTGCAACTCCTGCCCAAACCTGCAAGTTTACTTCATTAACATAACACAACAGAGTCATCCAAAACCTTTGTGACCCTCCCAACTCCGCACTGCCAGGGCACTCAAAGAAACAAATAGCAACACTTCAGGAAGAAAAGAAGAGGTGATGAGTATTTTAAATGAGATAAACCAGCAAGTAAGCATAGTATCTACCTATCATTCCATGTCTCTTGAAGTGCTTTGAAAACATTAGTCAGAACTTCACAACACGGAAAGATCACTGTTCCCACTTTGGCACCTATTGAAGCATCAAGGCATGACCATAATTGGAGTAACTTCTAGTTTATCTACAGCAATACCACAAGACCATATTATCTTTGCATCAGAGAAGCAGCTACAGCTGCTTGTGACCAGTCACCTCCTGCCTCTTTCTACCATGGTTTGATATTACTTTGCAAAACACCTGTTTCCTTCTTGATACCAAACATTATCAGCAAGATGCCTAAATCAGAAAAAAACCACAACCTACTGTACTTCCGATAGATGCTCAACATCTGGAAAAAGGACTTGTTAGGTCTTAAGAGCTCCTACATGAAGAAGCTTTCCGTTATGAAAGCTATTGTGGTTTTTCCACAGTTGGAGTCCAGTAAAACTGAACTGTCAACTTTTATTTACATTCAGACACTTGGGTTCTCATGTTAACTGGCCTGAGTTTACTGTGAAATCTGAAGACTACAGGAAGAGCTGGCCAGGTGGAATTTTGAACTAATGTCAACACATAATGCAAAGGAAAACTCCTGAGGACAGAGAATTATACAGTCTAAAAAAGTTGTTCTTGCAAGAATGCATGTCCTGAGTAACATTCATCAGGAAGTACTGCTGTGTACATTCACACTTAGTCCCTTCTCAGCTACAAACCAGCTTAGCTCCTAGGATCTATCACAGAATCTACAACAGATCAAACACAATGTAGCTTTTGTTTCCTATAAAACTTTCCTGCTCCATAGTACACCTTACTGTATTCTTATGGCCAAGCTGTGAGGACAACAGTAGAATTACTGTACCAACTAATAAATCCCTTTCCAAGGGAACTCAAGTGTATAGTATGAGAGACTGAATTATTCAGTAATGTACTTGGCTCTGGAGATGTGGAACTGCCACTTTTCATTAGCATCAACCTCGTCTGTCAACATAGTTTCTATATTCATGCTTTTCTTGCCATGCAGCACAGAGGTTCAAAGGACGTGAACCAGCTGGGTCACACATGTCATCTTTATTCCACTCATTTTGGGTCATCTCAGGAATCTGAGCAACCTCAGATAAACTCTAGCCCAGAAGCAGCTACCCATATTAAACCAAATTCTAGCCCAGATAAATCTGCCCACCCCAACTCTGTTACTGGATCAGAACACTGTAGAAAACAAATGAAACTTCAGACTAAACTAAGAACCTTATGGATCTCACAATTAACCAGAAATCTCCGTGAAACTTCTCATTCCAAGACCCAGGCCTGAGAAACCATTTGAAAGCCAAATCGGATTATGTTATTTTTCCTAGAAGACTTCTTCAATGTTTATCTGAATAAAAAAACAAACAAAAAAAAAAACAAAGAAAAAACCACAAAAAACCTGTCATGGTTTGATTTTTGGCCCCTTCAGAATAGCCAGATTGTGGCTAAGGAAAAAAACTACAATTCCCAGTATTCCATGCAAC
>WAAB01012944.1:141300-223457 GCA_013389865.1 Piaya cayana | reverse complement strand
GATTATTGTATATGTAGTAGAGAATTCTACCACTGAACCACCAATGTAGTATGTTAGTTACATATTAGTGTTAATACATTATATATATTCACTTAGCCTTTGCCTGTTTTGTTTTTCTTTGTATTCTCAGCCTCTCTTACCTTCTCCTGGATTTGTACAGCAGGGTCTGGGGTGAAGGGAGAGGGGCTGCGATTTACTGTGGTGGTCTGGGGGAGAGTTTTAACTCAAAACCATTACAAAACCCCACAAAAGAAACCCAAAGTAATTCAACACATCCAAAACTGGTAATGAAGTTCTGAATGGTACAAACTTCCTAATTGGCCCACTGTCACTCAAGATTTGTTTAATTTGTGCTATGCCTTTAACAGAGACCTGCAGAACCACCATGTTTCTAACTGTAGAGTGAATACATATATACACATACATATATGTATATGCAGCAACTGTTTACACAGCTGCAGTTTTGCAGACAAAGCTGTGACAAGTCTTGCTCTTGGGTTTACCCACTATCCTTTTTCTTCAGCTTTCAACAATGACAATTTCACCTTTCCTATTTTCTAAACCCCCAAAATTCAATAAAATTCCATTCATTTGTAACCAAATATGACCATTTTATAGAATCATAAAATGGTTTGGGTTGGAAAGGACCTCAAAGTCCATCCAACTTCCAACCCCCCTGACATGGGCAGGGACACTTCCCACTAGATCAGGCTGTTCAAGGTCTCATCCAGCCCAGCCTTGAACACCTCCAGGGATGGGGCATCCATGACTTCTCTGTGCAACCTGTGCCAGTGCCCTGCCACCATCACAGGAAAACATTTCTTCCTAAGATCTCACCTAAATCTCCCCTCTTTGAGCTTAAAACCATTCCCCCTTGTCCTATCCCTGCACTCCCAGATAAAGAGTGCCCCTTCTCAAGCTTTCCTGTAGGACCCCTTTAAGTACCATAAGTTTTGGCTTTATTGTTTAGGAGAGCTAGAAAGCTGTAATTTATTTATTCCAAAATGGCAGATTAATAAAAAGAATAGTACCAAGATAAAACAGAGACCATGCCTTTATTAACATTGTCTATGTGGAAACCCTTCCTCTTCCACATCGGAGGATTTTCAAGACAGCTTGAAAATCTTGTTAAATTACATAACTACACCTGACTTATTCTGGAATCCAGGCAGACAGTTGGTCTTTCTTGATGTCAGCTATTTCTATTTGCATCTGAGCTTAATAGAGCAGCATATCTTATGACTTTATCATGACTTAAATTTTCTTACTGCCTACAAGTAAATATCCTGCATGTACACAACACTTTGCAGGAACTTTGGTATTTGCATGGATGGGAAAAGGAGTGAAAACAAATTCATTTGACTCCAGAAAAAAAAAAAATCTCTGAAAAGTAAGCAGATTAAAACATTCCTTTCTGGAAGGAGAGAATGGGCAGATCCTGAACAGTTCAGGATTTCACAGAGTGTTATTTTAGTGCCTTCCACCAACTTCAGTACCACCACAACTGACTCAGCTGCACTGACCAAATTAATCTGGTTAAGTCAATCTGACAGCCCAGCTGGAGCAGAGAAACTCTGGAAAGGAAACTTGCACCATCTGCAGTCCACTCAGTTAAGATGAGTCACTGGCAGTTTAGGGCCCAATTTCTCTCAGGGCTCTCTCAGTTACTAAGTATGCACAGAGATAGTATAAGTAATACAATTACAAAAAACTGCAATAAAACAATAAGAATTGCAGACTAGCGATGACAAAGCAATTCATCCTCAGACACCAGCATTCACAAGTGAGGAGAAAGAACTCAACATTTACCATCAATAGCATACAAATAAAAAGTATATTAAAAGAGTTGCCATGAGTCATAGAACAAAAAAAAAAAAAAAAAAGAGGCAGCTGCAGCATAGACTGGGTAGTCTTATTCAGCCAGAAACCCCACTCTATCTCCCAGACCCCGATCTCTCCTATTCCTCCCCTGCCATTTCATATCCCCTATTGCCAATGAACCTCATTAGCCTTCCTGCATGAAGCACCTGCTAATCCGCCATCCTTGTTAGAACATTGAAAAGCAGCTGGTGTTCGAGAAAGAGGAAGTTAAAGCCTTTAACTCTATCCCTGACAAACCTGTTCACCACCATGTAGTCAGGTTATAAGCATTGTAAGTGGAAGTGAACTTCTTTGAAGGTACTGTCTCAAGAACCATCTCAAAATCATATGTATGAATTAACAGTGGTACCTGAACACCTCTCATCAGATCCCCAAGAGGCAGAAGAAATTGCACTATAAAGCTGGTAAATGCAAAGGCAGAGAAACTAAAGGCTTGTTCTAGACCAAAACATTTTTTCCCCTATTTGAGTTTTGTGAACAGATCAACTTGTTCACACTCTCTACAGCCTATACACGTAAATCTACACATAGTCTGCTAGCTGAATAAGCCAGAGAGAATGACATTTCTTTACTTTATATAAAGAGCTCAGCTAAACACAATCAACAACTTGTCTCAATGATTTCTTGTTGCAAATATATTCATATTGAATTTTTTTCTTTAAATGGTGGTATTCAAAGCTGGAGCAGGGGAGAATAGAAAACCAACACATTTTTAAGGAGTCGTTGTAACAATATACTTAAATTATTTCAAATAATGTCATACAAGCTGGAGGTGGAATGAGGATTTCATTGAATTATGGAAATAGCAACTACTAAATACACTGCTAAGGGGCGACGACAAAGCAGGCAGACAACAAAGTAGTGTTATGTTTTCACTAGTGAAGAACTAACAGGGTTATGTTAAGCAACTTTCCCAAGGATATGCATGAAGCTAGTGGTATAGTCAGAAAGTAAATAAGATAACAAGCCCCAGTCAGGAGCTTTTTATTACAAGGTTCAACTGTGAACATACAATTATTTGATAGAACCATTTTATCAAGACAGTTTGACAAGAGTTTGATGCCTTGTTGCTTCTCTGTTTGCTCCACAGAACTTGTGGGAGCTATCTCCAGCATATAGTAAAGACTTCAGAATTCGCACCTTACAGATTTTCTAATTTGGGTTTTCTAGCAGCTTCTGCATAGTGTTGAGACAGCACATAATGTAACATGCAGCTAATTGAAAGCAACTTCAACCACTCATCACAAGGAAGAATTTAATTCCTGTATTAAATAGGCTTGCACCTACAGTGTTTGATAGCTGATGGCAGTTATTGCTTATTTTCATTGTCTCTTATTGCTGTTTGACCAGCCTTTCCCACTAGCAAAATCTTGATTCTCAGTGACTTCAACATCTATACACTCATTTGTGACTCCAGTATTCCAGACAACAGCTTCTCCTGAGGATCTGATAAAGTCTGAGGGCGACAGAGAAGCAGCAGGGTTTATTTTTCCATGAGTGGATATTGCTTTGTCAAGAACAACCCTGGCATAATGATGGTACAGCACAGTCTCATTCACCTAACTTACAGCATCAATTCAAATATTCTTGAAAGACCAACTAGGATGCTATGTGGTCAACTATCCCCTTTAGGAGAGTTGCAGGATCAACAGCTCACCTGAAATTCACCTACACCTACTCACGAAGTACAGGCAATAAACAAGAGGAACTAGAAATTTTTGTAAGGCAGGAGGACTATGATATACTTGCTGTCAAAGAAACATGGTGGGATGACTTGTATAATCAGACTACTGCTATGGATGGCTACAGAGTCAGGTGGGATAGGCCAAGAAGGAGAGGTGGTGGGGAGCCCTGTGTGTTAGAGAGTTTCGACAGCCTCAAACTCATTGATAGTGATGATAGGGTTGAAAGTCTACGGGTGAAATTCAGAAGTTCACCTAATAAGGCAGATATGTGGTGAGAGTGTGCTATAGACCATCCAACCTGGATGAGGAGGCTGACAAGTTATTCTGTAATCAACTGGGGGAGGTTGTGGAGCAGTTCATCTTGAGTGCTGCCTCAGAGGACACAGGTCAACAGATGGATCTGAACAGGTCTGGTCAATGCACTGAGGCCTCAAAACAGTCATTCACACTCTAAGCTGGCTCGTCAATTAAGAAAAGCTCTTTTTACCTTAATATAGCAAAGTTTTAGTCAAACAGGGGTGCTGATAGAGAACACAGTGCAGCTGAAAATGTTACCGCCACACCATTGTGAAGAGCGTTGGTCATGTCCCTCCTAGCTGGAGGTTTGAGGGGCACACATCACACTCAGAACAACTTTATCTTCACACTTGATAACTTAGTTAACTATCTTCATGGGTAGGTTTTATCATTCCATGCAGTGTGTTTGTATTTGTTTTGGTTTTGTTGAGGGGAGTTGGTTGTTTGTTTGTTGTGGGTATTGTCTGGCTTTTTTGAAGACAGTGCTATCTTCATAGAGTAGGAGAGACAAGTAAACCAATGATGGCTGTAGCCTTTAGGTGGATATCACAACCACACCATAATTGGTTAATTTACACTGAACTATATCTCCTCATCTAAGTCGATTCAGTAAACATTCTAAAAGCATGCAAACAGTAAGAGAGCCAATACTACTTTCATAAGGAAGAAGAAATGCACAAAGAAGAATTACCTGAACACAGATGGTTTTAGTATCTCTCCCAACTGGAATGGAAAAATAAAGATTAAAAAAAAATAAAATAAATCATTATTTTAGGGGCAAAATCCCTCTAAAGCCCAAGCATTTCCTTGAAAAATTTCCACATAAGGGACCAAAAAATTGCTTTATTTTAAGACAGACATGAAATCTGATTTCTAAACTATATCCATGTGCTTGTCTACTGTGGAGCAAAGGGAGCTCAATCTGTTAAACAGGAAAAAGGTTTGGAAACTTTCCTGTGTATGTATATTTTTAAAATGTCTTCATATGTGGATCAAATGAGTATTGACACTGAAGTCTGCTTGGATTTTCCTGGGATTCAGAATGTTAAGTCTTTTTTTTTCCATCTGTATAAGAGTTTGGAAAGCTTGCAAATAGTCACAAAACAGTATTTCTCCATAAAATTCTTGACTTAAAAAAAAAAAAATCAAGCTTTTAAAAAGCTTTCCCATAAACTCTTTTCTTCCAGTGTTTTTAGCCAAGTGCCTTGTATTCTAGTGGTTTATAACCCAAAATGTTTAAATTTGGTCATATACTTGACTTTTAACAACAATTGGATGCAAATAATAATCACAGAATCACCGGGTTGGAAGAGACCCATCGGATCATCGAGTCCAACCATTCCCACCAAACACTAAACCATGTCCCTCAGGACCTCGTCTACTCGTGTCTTAAACACCTCCAGGGAAGGCGAATCAACCACCTCCCTGGGCAGCATATTCCAATCCCTAATGACCCTTTGTGTGAAAAACTTTCTCCTAATCTCTAGCCTAAATCTCCCCTGGCGGACACTCCGCAGCCCCTCACTGATGTTAAAAAGCATTGGTCAGCCTATTAACCACATTTATAATAGTTTTTTAAATGCAGTCATAGCTGTGCGAGAGCCAGAAGAGGGTTTAAAGAAGCATTACTGAGAAAATCCTGAGTGTATCAGGGTTGCTACAAAGAGCATTTATCATTTCATAATTTCAACTAATTCATTTGTATATAGAGTTCAAAAAACTTGACTAAATTAGCAAAACGCATTTTACCTGTAAACCATGCTTCTGCATTTCTAAAAACAATGCCCAAGGGCTGTTGCCTATGGATTATCTTGGCCTTCCTCACATGACCATCATAGACCCAACCTCTTTCTCCTTTTAATATTAGAAGTCTAGTGAGCTCAAAATTGCACTACTAAATTTTAATTTTCAAAGCATCTATACACAGCGTACATCTCACAGCTTTATAATACAATGACTTGATTACACAGCTCATCTGGTAAAATTCACTTGACAATCAGCCAGCCATACTAAAGAAACAAACACAATTTGCAAGCATTTTCAGTCATGCCTGAGCAGTCACTGTGTTAGCATGAAATTCACTGCTAAACTCAAGCAAGCTGACCACCACCCAGTTATCAGTGCACACCTTATCTCCTCCTCTTCTGCCATGTAGGAAGCAAGTGATGGCCAGATGAGGCCATACTGGGCATTCAAGAGAAGAAAACTGCATCATACTACAGCTTCCAACAAGATGCAGGGATAATATCTCAGTCTCAGTTATCCATGTAGCATTCTCGATATTAGGCTGAGACCTAGGTTATTGTTTCTAGAAGCAGACAGGTGATAGGAGACAGGATCCACAGGTTTCTAGCCTCTCTGCCATTCTTCCAAAATCACAAACCAGTTTTCAGCGTAGGATTTTATTATCAGCCTTTGCTCAGTATTCAACTCTCTTGTCTCAGACAGAACCTCTCTAGGGCCAAACAGTAGACTGGCACTACATCTGTGATTTACTCATCGGCATTGCTCCTTCAGCAGGGTATGCTTGGCAGTTTCTGAGTGTAAACACACTTTGTATTAAATGCACACTCACATAGACACTCTAAAATAATTATCTATTTGAATCTATTAGGATCAATGCAATCCCAAGCAAAGGTACAGGCTGGGCAGAGGATGGAACAACATGAGCTGGCAATGTGCTCTTGTGGCCCCACAAGACAACCATATCCTGGACTAAATCAGAAGTGTGACAAGCAGGGCAAGGGAGGGAATTCTGCCCCTCTACCTTTCCAACCCAAATCATTCTATGATTGAACACAAGTTGTTAAGGTGGAAATTCTTCTGCGACATTAAAATAAATTAAAAATCTTTAAGAGAACTGTTAATACAGTGAATAAATTGGGGGGTGGGAGGGAACACTATTAGCTTTGCTTCATCGCAATGCTTGTTCTTCAGAGATATATTCGATGATAGTTTACAATGACTAAGTTATAGAAGTCTGGATACCAGATGAGACATGAACAGGAAAGTATAATACTAAAATACTAAGACAAAAAGGGCTATATAGGTCACAGTTCTCAGTCACATACAGTATTTGAGATGCATCTGATTTTGTGGAGTTTGATGGAAAGTTTTAAGAGATGGAACTTCTCCATAAATATAATAATTATTTCTAAAGAAAAAAGAATTAAGCTGAGAGTTAGGTTTGGAAATCTTTTAAATTAAAACATTAATTATTTTATTCTGCTCTATTTATCTACAACTGAAACAGACATTTATTTTGCCTACACAGTATTTAGTTTGCTGAACACAAAAAATGGGATCAGTATTTTTCCAAAATGAACCATGTTTATTTGGGCTGGCAGCAAGGAGAGCTTTTTTTCCTGACTCTCATCCATGCCCTGCCACCTGTGGCAAGAAGCTTGTTTTGCAACAGAAGAGTGCTAAATTGTGGATGAACGCTGGAAAATTTAATTATAACTCACTTCAAAACCAACACATCCTGTAAGCATCACAGCAAATCTATAGGTTCATCATTAAATTCATTAGCAAGTTTATAAAATCCCGAAAACAATCAAAAAATCCATTCAAATATGCATGAATACACACAAAAAGCAACCACCCCCAGTAACGCAAATTCTCTTGGACCTGGTGCATTGTGGCAAGGCCCCCAGAGTAAGGCAAACACGAACGACCATCTGTTATTTTTGTCTGCAAAGCAGCAACTTCCCACCGTTGAATCTTTGATAGCAGCCAAGCAATGGCAGTGACTGCTGCGGCAGTAACTGACAGCCAGCAGCCCCAGCCTCCGCTCCTCTCTGCACTCCTCCTGCATGTTAAAAGGCTGCTTCAAACCCAGGAGTAGCTCTTTACATATTAAAGCCAAATATGCCTTTTCTGTGCTTTCATTTACATTACAGCAATTGAAGGGAAGTGTCAGGGAGCAAGTGAAGGGAAAAAAGAAAGTCGTAGAACGAAGAACCCCTCAGGGAGCATTCATGGTGCCAAAGAGATACTCATTTTCAAGCACCATCTGTCAAGAGCTACTTGGAGTTTTTTCTTTCTTTTCTGTCTTAATACTCTCCTCCCCAAGGTTTTACCATCTCACTTGCATTACCAAGTGGCAAAAACATCCACAGCTCACTAGAAAACCACTTGGCCTTCCATCGCTGGAGTAGCAAAAATGTTACTTTGGGACAGACTGAAACATGGTAAAAGTCAATGTTATTTGTGGTTCAAATGCAGGAGACACTTTGTCAGTAATTGACTTATAGGTTCTTTTAGCATGATTGAAGTACTAGTTTCAATACAGCAAACAAATCTGGTTTGTCCCAGAAGAGCACATTAGGTTGGCAGCTTGGCTCTGGCCCCATCCAATCCAGCACTGAACCAGCCTCTGCGGTAGCAGCATTGCAAAGCACAGGAAATCAGGTTAGCATGTTCTGCACCATTTTAACACTTGGATAACTTTCCCCATTTTTTTAAAATATCTTTACATTATCCAACTTCTCATTCACAGCAGTAGAGACAGGAGGATCTTCAAAAAAACCCATGTAGACATGGCCCTTCAGGACACGGTTTTGTAGACAAGGTAGTGGTAGGCTGATATTTGGATTGGACCATCTTGGAAGTCTCCAACCTCAATGATTCCAAGACTGTCACATAACTAACAAGCAAGCAATGTTACCTTTACAGTTTCTCTGTAGAAGTTTACATAGAAAATTTACAGTGGAATACATGTACTTAGATCAATTACTAACATTTCTATGCCATATCTAGATCATGTCTGGATACTCCATGGAGAATGCACAGACTAAATGTTGAATCTCCAACCCAAAAAAGTGCCCTAAGCAAGTAAGTATGTGGAGAGGGGTAGAGGCAGGCCATTCTAGGTTATTTTCTCATTCAGGTTCTACTGAGAAACACTGCCAACAACACATCAGAACTAGCACATTTCACTGAAAACATTCTTATCCAATAAGTGCGCCACAGGTACATAAAGTTTTCCCTGCCATGTTTAACTGCAAGTTCCCACAGTTCGAAACCATATATCCAGATCAAAATAAAAGATTTCCAAGACTAATTGTAAAACCAATATTGTTGTTTGATTCGTCAGCTTACTTTTCAGCTTTTCACATGTTCTTCTTTTTTACTTTAAAAGTTCAGACTTCAAGTTTTTTTTAGTGAAATCTAAAGAAAGATGCCCAAGCAGAGATTTTAACATGAAATAAAGCCAGAACAGTCAGTAAAGCTAAGTATCAAACCCAACTTTTCAGATGCAAAGAGAAGCTTCAACTACCAACAATTCTAAATTTTTTTTTTTAACCAAGTAACTCAGGCATTACAGACTTCCAGCTCACTATCCTTTTCACAAAGGATTTATTCCTCCTGTAGCATTGTTACATAAAATCACAACTCCAGTTTGGGCCTACTATTTACCTTATTGTCTTCTTTCAGTAAATCAGAACAACCCGTGGGAATAGATCAGGTTGCCAGGTCAGCAAGACACTGAAACACCCAAGGAGACTGAGCATTAGAGTATTTTGAGCAATCAGCAAGATCACTCAGGTCCATGGCGATGTGCAGGTACTGCACTGGGGCCCACACTTGACTCCCAATGCAATGCTAGATTCATAAACAGCTTTACTCTAGAGCCTATCATAAGGGGTAGAGAGCATAATTATTTCTGAAACAAATGTTTCTAAGGAAAAACGTACTAAACTCCTAAACCTAGTGGGAAATGGAAGGCATCTTCAAACATTTTCAGCAACAGTCTAGTTGCTTAGTCAGGAGCTTGACATGTTGTGGAAAACAGCACCCTTAGCAAGTTCGCAGACGACACCAAGCTGGGTGGAAGTATCGATCTGCTGGAGGGTAGGGAGGCTCTACAAAGGGATCTGAACAGGCTGGACTGCTGGGCAGAGTCCAATGGCATGAGGTTTAACATGGCCAAATGCCAGGCCCTGCACTTGGGGTACAACAACCNAGTCCAGAGAAGAGCAATGAAGCTGGTGAAGAGGCTGGAGAACAGGCCTTATGAGGAACGGCTGAGAGAGCTGGGGTTGTTTAGCCTGGAGGAGAGGAGGCTGAGGGGAGACCTCATTGCTCTCTACAATTAACCTGAAAGGAGGTTGTAGAGAGGAGGGTGATGGCCTCTTCTCCCAAGTGACAGGGGACAGGACAAGAGGGAATTGCCTCAAGCTCCATCAGGGGAGGTTCAGGCTGGACATTAGGAAAAAAATACCTGACCTAAACTTAATCTTAGTTTGACAGCAGTTTGTCTCCATACAAGGCTTGTGTCTGAAGCTATAACATTGTCATCTCTGATTTGCAGTCTCTAGACACCATCTCAAGACAAATTAAAAACTCACTTAGCATTACCTGGCAGAGAAATAAAAGCAGCAACCCAGATCAAAAAGATCAGTGTTGAAGTAGAAACAGCTGAGAAACAAACCGTAGGGGTCTGGTTCTCCTTCCACCCAACCACTGTTTCCACTAAAGAGTATTTCATTTGAAAACCGTCAGAATTGCTCCTGATTTACTCTAGTTTAAATGGTACCATCTACTGTAGCACATTCCTTCCCCCAAAAGCACAGCCAAGTGATCTGAATTACTGTTCATGTTCAGGAAGAGAGAAACAGTCTAGAACATCTAAGCAAAGTGGGAATTCAAGGAAAGAATTAAAGCACTAAGAATGTTTCACACCTCCAATATTTCCCAATCCTGATCTCATCCTGGGCAAATGTCTTAGCAAAATTTACTAATAATACACTTCAGGGTTTATTTTTAATTTAATTAAATATATATATACCATCACTAACAGCCCAAATGAGTTCATAAAAACACATACTAAGACATTATGTGTGCCTGTGCATATCTGAATATACAACACAATAAACAGAGACACTTTTAATGCAAATCAGCAACAGCATTCAACAACACACTCCTACAGTTACTCAAAGAGCTTTAGAGATAGCATAATATCTCATACTACATTAGTGATTACTTCCTTATATTACATCTTTCCTAGGTGACAATTATGTTTCTCTTTCCTCCTTCAAGAACATGGTTAGGGCAAAAATTTTATCACCACCATCATCAGGCACTAGACCCCGAGCCTTGGGGTTTCAATAAAGGCTGTAGACAATACATGCACCCTTTGGGATCTGCAGAATGAAAACAAGTTTGAAAGAGTATTTGGAAACTATTAGGCCAGGAACTGAGTTGCAGATCAGAACCAGGCTGATACGATCTCCAATCACTACAACAGGTAGTGGTTTATTCTGCCCTTAGTCCTAATTTTTAGAGGATATAAATTCTGTTTTCATTGTGTCATATTAAAATACATGTAAAAAGTTCTATTTAAAGTAAGTGCCGAAGTTCAGGTTTAGCTCCTTGGAGATTTTACATCAATGCTGGAATCCAGAATATGGGACAAGATATGCCGTTTGACCTGCTCTTAGCAAGTTCACTGTTGTATTTGTATAGCTAGTAGCCCAAGAGTGTCCTACAGTTCTTTGGGAATCCAAGTACTGCTCATTAGTAGAAAAATAATAACTACCAAAAGTTCAGTTGGTAGCAAATTTCTCAAGTACTTAAAATAATAAAGTACATTACATGATCATAAATAATCATAATACAGTTACCTAACCTGGCAAATGGCCAAATCTACACAAGGAATTCCACGGTCATCTGTCAAATCCCCGTGCTGTTAGGACTGCTTCATTTAATTTATTCAACAAGTGGTAGGAAAAGAATAAACAGCCTCAAGTTGCACCAGAGTGTGTTTAGACTGGATATTAGGGAAAATTTCTTCACCAAGTTTGTCAAGCATTGGAACAGGTCACCCAGGAAACTGGTTGAGTTACTATCCCTGGAGGTGTTTACAAGATGCCGAGGAACATGGTTTAGTGGTGGTGTTGGCAGTGCTAGGTTTATGGTTGGACTTCATGATTTTTAAGTTTTTTTCCAACCTAAATGATTTATGATTTACAAGACATGGTTTACAACAGCCAATAACTAATAGAACTTATGAACACATTTTCACACATGTATTATATTAGGTTTGACCAGCATTCTCAGACCAAAAATATCTCAAGCAATATACATTGCTTATCTCCACAATATATCCCAGGAAACTTTGCAGCTTGTGTGGTTTGCAGATGTAAATGTTTGTACCACATGAAACTCTATAAATAACAGCATTTGTTAACAACAAGAGCAGTTTTGTGTGCTTTACCTCTTAACTCCAATCATTTTTTTCTCTAAAGGTACACATGTTGTGGCATAAGGAGTAAACTGTTGACAGATGGCATTAAAACACCACAGTCTCATAACTGAGGCTTAAATTCAAACATCCCTGCCAGTCTGGAATCTAATTGCCAATAAAACAATACTGTGATGCTGCTACCTCTAATACTATGCTATCTTGCTCAAGTAACACTTGAATCCACTAGTAAATTCTGTTTCTCCCAGAGCAAAGCGTTTCTCCATTCCTTTCTGACACAAGACTATAAATCCATGTGCAGTCATTCAGTATTGAATGACAACTTGCTCACATCCCAAATTGCTCTCACAGAGTTACTTCCAGTGCCAGGATGAAAACACTAAAGAGCTGCAGATTTGGTTGCAGCACTTAAGTGTTTTAGCCTTCTTTTATCAAAATACAAAAAGAACAACTTACCCAGTAGCCATTGCTTTTATAAAAGGTTCAAATGAACCAGGGGTAAACTATGCCAGCTTTGCTAGACTAAGTCTGCTTGCAGTCAACAAATTCAGATGACTTCAACAGGCAAGGCGTCCACTTCTGATTTATTGGACAACAACGTTCATACATTGAAGCGGATGCAATGGGATGCTAATTCTTATTCTCTCTGTGGATGCTTTTAACTAGAGATACATACACATATATATCTAAACGAAAGGTAAAAAAAAAAAAAAAACACCAAACCAAAACCACCAACAAAAAAACCCCCAACTTGTTTCAAATATAAGAGACAATGACTAATGCACTTACTGCTACAAGTTCAATTCCCCTTGTTCACCACACTGAAAATCATGGTACATTTCCTGGAAACCCTCCCAAGAAACAAGTGATGGGATGAGAAGAAATGGCCTCAAGTTGCACCAGGGGAGGTTTAGATTGGACATGAGGAAAAATTTCTTCACTGAAAGAGTTATCAGGCACTGGGATGGGCTACCAAGGCAAATGGTGTAGTCACCATCCCTGGTAGTACTTAAAAGATTGCTAGATGTGGTGGTCAGGTATCTGTTGGTCAGATTTGATGATCTCAAAGGTCTTTTCCAACCAATTCTATGAAGCTCATGGATGGGTGCTGGAAGTCTTCATACAAAACCTTGTGTTACAATAAGATTTTACTCACTTTAATTTCACCAATAAAATGAAGCATTATTAAGAAGCTTGCCCTCAAAAGCTCACGGTAAAGGACCACACTTGGTGTGTTGGTGAGCTCTCAGATCCAAAGACGAAGAGAATATGTCTATGAGGAGTTGCATAGACCAGTAACTGATGGGCAGAGCACACAAAGCTAACAGACCTGAAGGTAAGGCAACCTAGGACACCCAAAACCTGGTTGCTACTAATTCAGCTTAGTGCAATTCCAACAACAGCAATTAGAAAAAATCACAGAAAATAGAAAGAGAAATACAAATTCAAGATGACCAAAGGCCTCATACTTGAATGATACTTGAGATAGTGACAGATACACCTTGAAAAACTGACATATTCACTCAGAAGACATATTGCTGTCTTCAGTTATTTCCCAAAGGGAAGGTCAGAGAGAAATTACAGGAAAAAATAATGACAGTTTGGAGGAGGGAAGAAGCTTTGGGATGTCAAATAGAACATAACAGAGCAAGAAGGCCAGTTGACAGTCACACCAAAGACTGGGAGACAAAAAGGCTTATTCAAGCCCATAAAAACAGAACAATAAAATACCTGTGAGTATCTGAATTTCTTCTGCTCCATTTACAACACATGGCAAAAAGCATGCCTAGGAAGCATGCAATAAAAAATAAGTGAGGAGAGTGGCATTCCTAACAAAATAAAAAAGGAAAAAAGAATCAGGAAAGGTTTATTTTCAAAATGAAAAGATGACACTGTTCTGCCCAATACAGTATTTCCACACCCCTCTCATAACACACACAAACATTTCAAGCATGTTTAACACGCACTGCAATAGGATATGACTTTCTCAGGTTCCATGTAACAGCAAATCATGACCTTGCAAAGTTAGTTTTGCTAATTCACTCTTGTGTCAGAGCTGCCAAGTCTCATTAACTTCATGAGGTTAATAAAACAATAAGAAGCATCTCTGACAAGTGCAGTAATGTCAGAGAGAATGTAGTATGGATACCTAGTCTAAGTCTCGTGTATTTTAACAATTTTAGGCAATACAGAGGTTAATCATTGAGCAAGATCAATCCTAACAAATGGAGGCTCGGTTTTGAGCACTTTACATGTACTGGTATAGTTAAACAGCCATTCTCAGATCTTTAGAATTAAATTGGCAGTTAATCCTATTCCTGTGAAAAACGAAGAAACCTCATGTATTCTCTCTGTCAACGTAATATTTTTTTTTTTAAATTTTAGTATACACTAGACAGCCTAGTTAATTCAGAAAGTCTAGCAGAGTCAATTTCCTAAGCAAGGTAACTGCTCAGATTTTAACAGCACACCACAGAACCTGAGTGATGGCAAGATAGTAATATCACCTTTCACAGTTTTTCTGTAGGCAGTATTCTAGCTCAGCCAGAAAAAAAAAAAACCCTAAACACTGCATATTTTATGCCTTCAACAAGATTTTATCAGCAGATATCTAGGAACAAATAGCCTGAAAAAAACCCAAATCTTTCAGATGAACTAGATTCCCACCCTGTTTCTCCTTGTGAGATCAATGGCAAAATTTCTACTGACTTCCACAAAGCAGTAGTAGGTTCCAGGTCTTCTGAACTTACTTGCAACAGAGTTCACCATGGTCCTGCCTTTTAATGCAATGAATCATTAAGGCTGGAAAAGACATCCATGGTCATCAAGTCCAATTGTCCACCCAACACCACTGTGCGTCCATCCATCATTAATCGCGTAGCTCATGCTGGACTTGATCTTGCGGTTTGGTTTCCATCACCACAATCCAGTTTGGATGTTACAGTCAGAGGTAACTTTCATTGAACCATTTCACAGTATGTGGGAAGAATTAGAATGATTCCGTTGTCGAGCAAATTAATTCTTTGTTAAGAAATGCTGCCTTGTTAAGGGAACGGCTACAGCAACAAACAGCCAGGTCACCATCGGTGGGTGTCACTGAAGACTGTGGCAGCAAGAAATGAATGCAAATGAAGAGAGATGAGTAAAAATTAGGAGAATCAGGTAGCTGCGCAGCCACCACATGATCTACAGCTCTATCTTAGTATTAATTGTCATTCAATTCCCCATAGCATTCTAAAACCTAGATGATCTGATAATAAGAGGTTGAGTGGTATGCATAATATCAAGCTGATTAAATTTGTTTACTGGTAATTCTTTCACGTTCCCATGAATATCACGTAATTTTCAAGGTTTATTTCAAACAGATTTTATGTAATGTATTATTGACAACATCCTCATGGACCATTTCTACAATGTCATTCAGGATAATTATTTCACAACAGATTTTCAGAGTCGTCAATTCCTGTTGGGATTCACTTTTGCATAAATTACAGAGCAGAATATTTAATCAGTGTCCCCATGAGAATCCTATGGCTTATTTTTAGGAATAAGGAATGAGAAAATGGAGGAAGGGGGGGAAAAGGAACATTTCTACAAATACAGCATGAGTATTTTTCTCAATAATATTTTTCTAAAGTATTGCAAAACAGAATGCTGTCCTGCAGCATAGTTGGTTTTGGTTTGTTTGTTTGGGTTTTTTTTAAGAAATAAACACTGGCAGTAATTTTTTTACTCCATTAAACTAAATATTAACGTTAACAAGTTGCATAATGTGGAGTTGTGGAGTTAAGAAGTTATTAACATTTAAACCACATTTTCCTTCAGATTGTTCGAAAAAATGAGTTAGCCCCTCTTTTATAAAGCTAAAGCAATACTAAATCCAAGAATTATGACTACAGGAATTATGCATATTTTTTAATATATACACATGCATGGAACTAAGAGACCAGATAATCCCTCATCTTTTAATCATGACAAATTTTTATGCTTCTAAATACTCCTATTTATTTCCTTATGCTATACACTATTGCCTAAGCATCAGAACAGCACACTGCTATGTTTCCAAAAGTGAGCTAAGCTGGTAGACAAATACAGTCCCACCATTTGGCAACATATCAAGAATTGAGAATCCATAGGAATGCATTTTTTCAATAGACTGCAACTTGCCCACTGATGCCTGCTCACAAGAGAGGGTTTTAAAAAGTTAAGGCAAATACTCAGGGACATGGTTTAGAGGCAGGCGTCTTTTCCAGCCTGGTGATTCAATGATTCTAACCTTTGTGACTGATGGAGGCCTGGGTTTCCCTGAAGAAGGGCCAAACAAATGTTGCCATTGCCTGGTATGAACTAGTATCACCACCCTCACTTTACACCTGTGTCAGAGAGGCAAAGAGTGGTGCTGCTCCAGAGAAAGATGTCCCAGTACAGCATGAACCTAAAAATAAGGAAACAGCTTGAAGAGCAGATGGGGTTGTGATTCTGCCCACATAGGACCTAGCTAAGAAATCATGGATAGCACTAGGAGACACAACACGGAGCACAGGAAAGGCCACCTCTCACCTTTCAAGCTCAAACAGCACCCAAGCTTCACCAATAACAACAATGCACAGGGAACAAGAATTCTGACAAATTGGAGTGAAACTATCAGAGATTGACGAGTGAGTGGGGGGTGAATGCCAAATTACTTTTGCGACCCAGCCTCAGCTGAAAGTTCACATGCAAGGACCCAGAGTGGTACAGAACTCCTGTGTTACACTGGTGACTCCTTGAGTGTACCACAGTCACCAGCACAAGGTTCTGTACATCACCCAAATACATTACTATTTGTGGAGAATATGTCAAGAGCCAAACTGTTCCATGATGTTATGTAAGTTTGTATATGTAAAGAGAGAAGCTACTGACTGATAATGCTTAATACTCCTGAAAGCCACCAGCTAGAACTGTCCCAGGGACTACACTACCTGTGTTTGTGGTCTCTCCACAGCGCATACATATTTCTCTCACCTAATCTGATTTTAACTAAGACACAGAGCTGGCACAGCTAAGCCTTGCTATGTGCAAAAGACAATGCAACCTACAGCACAAAGGAAAACGTTGTGCCAGCAGCCCACTGGCAATTTGGAGTTGCTATGTAGTGGCCATCAGACTTGGGCCTTCACAGGGAGCCTGGAAAAGATCTGTATCTATGTCTGGTTTCCTTTGTAAAAGCATTCTCACCATTTTGCCATTGTGCCTCTCCAGCATCTTCTCATTAAAGAACTGAAAATTACAAGATATTTGAGCCAGAGGCTACTCTCTGCATGTATCCAGCTTCCGCATTTTTATTCTTCCATTTTCCTAGAAAACCACAGAATCTTAGATAATAGAATAAACCAACAGTGTATATATATCCAAGTCCTCACAGAAGGCACAATTTATTTGCAATACAGGAAATTTATTGGTGTACACAAGTTCTGGGTGGTTTTGATTTTTTTATTTGTTTTGGTTTGAATTTTTTTTTAAGTGGAGCTGGCGAAGTAATCTCAGAGCAATACATTAATTTCTGCACTGTATGTAGACTCAAATAAAGCAGCAAATCCAAGTAATTTATTCACATTACATGTACAATTATCATTCCTCAAGAAGCAAAGTTTCAGGAGTTCATTCTTATTGATGCTTCTTTCTTTATTCCTAAAACAGCTTCAGTCTTGTTTTTTATACTAGAAATCACCTAGAGAGTTAAGAGAAGTTTCAAGAATGCCAAATCCTCCCATGATACAATACACAAGGAATAGGGAATATCACCAACAGCGGCACCTGTGGGTCTATCCAGCACACCAGTTCTTGACTCAGTCTATAAAACAGGACCCTCTTTAGACTCTCTAGAGGGTCTAAACAGAAGCAGCTCTAGCTTGAGAAAGAAGGGCTAGAACACGAAGCTGGCCTTGTCTCCTCTCCAATACCTGTTTGGTGCCAGAGCGTATTGTTTTGTGCAGTCCATTTGGAAAAGTTCAAGACCACTGCATTTGACTGCTCTGAAATGACAAAAATGTCATTAAAAAACCTTTAAAAAAATTTTTAAGAAGATAATATGGATACTGCCTGGAAAACTCCACTGAAATACATTCTCCCATGGGCACACACTGAAATTAGTTTGGTGGATGTGAAACATTAGCCACCACAGTGCAAAGGGCTGTGGGACCTTTCTCATTTGTGCCCCACACAGGATGACAGAAGTGCTAACACGCAGAACACAGAACTACATTGAGTCTAATCTCCCACACCTTAGAGATCCTGCAGCAGCTGAGTGAGGCACAGCAAGGGGACAGCACAGTAGCCCAAACACCTGGTTAACGCAGCATCTTCTCCCTCCCAGGGCAACAAAAGACACGAAAACAAAAGCATCATGATGATAACTCAATATCACAGCTCCAGGCATTCATATATTCTGCCTCCACTCCTCTAACACCAGCCTGCAGCTGGCAGGCACCAGCCAGCTGGTATGAGGTCCCGGACAAGGGGAAAGTGCTCCACATCATCTATACTATCTCTCTCATCACAAAGAAAACACAAGAAATTTTGAAATTATGCCTTTTCCACAATGCAGCCAGGGCTTTTCAGTCTGGGATATCAGCTTCCACAGACTAACAGCCACTGCATCTCTGGGTTTTCCTTGTGTGGAGGGAGTATATGGCTTATGCTATAGACACCAAGTCACACAAGCACCCAGAAACCGGCACCAAATGCCTCTTCACACAAATTTAAGCCCAGACTTTGTGCCAGTACACAAACAATAATTACAACCATAAGAAAAGTACTGCCTGACAAGCCAGTTTCGACATGCAAAATAACACAAGGGTCTGTTAACACGTAATGAATCTCATAAGGAACAAAGGTCAAGAACAAAATAAATGGGAAGTAAACATCAGTTCGCAAGAAGTAGTGATCAATCTTCATCAATTCTTTCTGTAAAGGTGAGGCTTCGTAAATCAGGGTCTTCTGATAACAGAGGCTGGCCAGCCTGTGTGTTACATATCCATTATTAACAAGGATTAAAGCTCATTTTTCTACATGTTCCCCACCTCAGTGACTAGGTCAATGTTTGCCAAGAGCAATACCAGCCAGTTCATCCTGCATTTTTATCAGGAGAGAATAGCTTTTTCAGCTAGTTTATAACAGGCAGAGAGAAAGATCAAACCAGAAACCTACAGAAGACAGACATCACTGAAGTTCAGTCAGGTGCAGCTGTAGATCTCTGAACTTGATATTTTCTTGGTGAAATAGCAGAGCACATTGTGGAATGTGAAACGATACAGTTGCAGAGAGGTAGTCAAATGTTAGTGGCATTGGAGTGGAAGATTTCTGCTTCACAGTCATCTCCAAGATAAGAATGAGAAGTTAACAGAAACATGAATTATAGAATCATAGAATGGTTTGGGTGGCTAAAGACCATCCAGTTCTACCCCCCTGCTATGGGCAGGGACACCTCCCACTGAATAAGGTTTCTCAAAGCCGCATCCCACCTGGCCTTGAACAACTCCAGGCTATATTGCAGGAGGTGAAATCAAACAGTTCTACATTAATGTAAACAGGTCACAAGGGCCAAAAAAAGACCAAATAATTTAACATGTAATTTTACCATTGTATCTCAAGAGGACCACAGCATGGGGCTAACAAACAAAAAAAGAAAAAAACCCAACCAAACCAAAAAACCCCAAAAAATACCACAGTAATCCTGCAGATCTAACTGATGTGCTTAAAACACCCCATCTGTCTGCAATCTTAGCTTTCTTCTTGGTAGAGAGCCAGATATGCAATAAAATCAGGAACTGCTTTACCCTCCCAGCACTTAGAACAAGTTTTAGAACAGCCCTCCCATCTAAGTACATGCACCATTCTAGAAGCTGTCTGTATCGTACTGGAGAACAGCACACGCAGCCTGCATTTCACAGGCAACGCCATTAGCTCCTTATGCTGTAGCAATCTGCACCACTAAATACTAGTAAATGGGGTCAAGGCTTCTGGGTTTTTGTGCTAGAAAAAAGGATCAGCTCTTTGAAGTGCCGAACCAAAGGGACTCTGGGTCCAGGCTAACAGCCTCCGGCACAGACCACCCCAGCCAGGGAACAGGGACTTACAGGCATTTCCCTGGGGATGGAGACAGACCAGTGCCAGCCAGGTACAGGTGAGACACAGGTGCAGATGTCACTGCACTGTTCAGCCCCCTTGAAGGGCTCTAAGGGCAGCCAAGGCTTTCAAAATGGCCCTCCCTTACCAAGGGTTCCCTTGCTTCACCTGAGTGAGAGCCTCTCGAGGCTAAGCCAAATGAAAATAAACAGAATATTTCCCCTAAGGGCCAAACAGCTAATTGTCCAGGTACAGTGTTAGAAGTGCAAGAATCTTCATTCAATAGCAGTTTATTTTATAATTTTCTTTATAGAGACTAAAATATTGGGAAATCCTTGTCAAAGAAAGGTATCAGTTCAATTCATGGAGAAACATTACAACTCATTCAAGTATAAAGTGACAATAGTTATTGCAAAAGGCAAATATGTTATAAACTCCACAATATTCACCATTATGTTCAGATACCTGCAATTGCCTACAGGAAAACTGGGGAGAGGCTCTGGATCAGCGACTGCAGGCATAGGATGAGGGGAAGAGTTTTAAGCCAAAAGAAAGGAGATTAAGTTGAGATATCAGGAAGAAAAGTTTCCCTGAGAGGGTGGTGAGACACTGGTACAGGTTGCCCAGAGAAGTTATGGCTGCCCCATCCCTGGAGGTGTTCAAGGCCAGGCTGGATGGGGCTTGGAGCCCCTGATCCAGTGGAAGGTGTCCCTGCCTGCGGCAGGGAGGTTGAAACTCGAAGATGGTTAAGCTCCCTTCTTATCCAAACCATTCTACAGTTCTATGAATTTAATTCCATTTTTACTCAAAACAGGCGAGGAGCCTTTTGGGATACTAAGTATTCAAAAAGAAAACAAGCTATAAATTTTTTTTAAAACATAAGGACAAAAAACACCAAGAATTGTAGGAACAAGTGAAAACTACTACTGTTTATGATGGGGATCCTTTATGGAAGGCAACTCTTAACATACTCCCCTCTCCAGAAAATAATACCATAAACCAAAACTACATTAATCATCACTGTTTCCTGTTTTTAAACAGAGCCAGACATCTAAAAAGCAAGAACAAAATCACTGTTTTCCCCTACATTCACATATCTATTAGAGGGTTTTAAAATGCATTTTCCTAATCTCTACCTACTTCTGTAATTCTCTGCAGGGATATAGTAGTGATACCTCATAGAAGATAATTAGAGAACAGTGCACACAAAAATAGAATGTATGCAAGCTACGATATTAGGAGTGAGAGAAGGTAGAAAAATTAGCATTAGCAATTGAGAAATAATATGGTATGAAGCAAGGTAGCATTCCTGCATGGATTAGTTTAAAACATACCACATGGTTTTGTTCTGTTGTCTTCAGAGAGGAGTTGTGTATGAAATAAGAGTACTGTTTAAAACCGGATAATTCACATTTGAATCTGATTGAGATAGAACTTACTCTGTCAGATATCTGAAACTGGAAAGGTAATTTTTCCTCCTCACAGCAAATTCTTTAGTATTCCTTTTCAAGCAGTCCCACCCCAATAGCACCTTTGTTATATATGACTATCTCCAAGATTTTTAGAAGTTTTTAAAGTTGGGTAGCCTTAATAAACATTTTCTGGCTTAACTACATACATGGGTGCACACAGGCATGTTTACTGGTTATGAAAAAAATGAAGTTGGTGAAGGGGCTGGAGAACAGGCCTTATGAGGAAAGGCTGAGAGAGTTGGGGTNTGGACGAGGTGCTGAGGGGCATGGTTTAGTGCTTGATAGGAATGGTTGGACTCGATGATCTGGTGGGTCTCTTCCAACCTGGTTATTCTATGATTCTATGAAAAAAACTCTTTAAAACTTGCACCTTTCTTCTAGACTCTGTTCCAATATTGGTGCTATGAAGAGATCTGAACCTAGACAGCTCTTCCTCACTTCTTTGTAACACACAGCTAACACAACCTCTTCATGCACAGCCCAGTAGAATGTGCAGCTGGCAACCAGTGACTAGTAAACCTGGGAGCCATACCATGACTTCTGCCTCCTTTTCACTGCCATATGGCAGCCTGCAAGGTCACAACCTGCTTTGGGATTAAAGTCATCAAAGGACAGACAGTTTCCTAACGACCCATTGCCTGGGGAGCTGACAAGACTGGTTTAGAAGGTTCCACAGTCTAGGACACAGGGCAGGGCTCACCAAGGAGGAGAACTTGTGTTCTGCCTCACAGCTGCCAACTACCTGCAGAAAGCCATTTAACCTTTTTATACACCCATAATTCTGCTCCACATTAACTGACAAACACAAGAGTTAGAAGTAGGAGGTTGGACAGGGATAATTCACGTGTCATCCAGAAAAAGGCAATTCAGCAAGTTTTGGCCTTTCAGCATCATCCTTGTCAGAAGAAATATGATAGATAAATCAAATAATGCAAGGTAACAACAGAGATGCTGGCTTTCCAACCCACAGCCAACAACTGCAGTGAAAAAACAGAGCTGGCTACCAGGCTTGGCATCTTTTAGGAGAGGAGGTCTTACCGCAGCTTTTCATCCTGAAACCTCAGTGTTCCCAAGATAAAAGTTTCAACAGCCTATTTGTTTATCCATTTGCTTGTCCTGACTGGGTTTTTCAAGGAAAAAAAGCTGATGATAATTTATCTTTCCAGGCTCCCTTGACACCTGCTATTTATTCCAGCTTTATTTACTTAATTTGTTTTTTAAACACATGTGAATTCAAGTGACTCTACCATAGGGAGCTCACAGTTAATAACTTAGGAGGAAGGCAGAGGCTGATGAAAGGAAACACATCTTGAAGCAGAAAGGAAAGTATCTAAATTAAAACATTGGATCAGGCACCTTCATGAGCCACAATCCCCTTCTGTCCCTGCTCCCTATCAGCCAGATCATTAGCTGAATAAATGATAGTTAAAAACCCATTAACAAAAGTCAGATTTACTAGGCTTGATCAATTAGGTTTTCCAACTGTAAAAAGATCCTAACTCACAAGCCTCAAGGAGAAAGCTCCTTCTGCTGAAGGTATTAAGTAATTTACGATCACTGCCTCCCTTTCCAATCCCTTCTGCAAATGGAGAGTTAGCAGGGAGGTGGAAGAAAGGGGTTCTACTTTCCAATATTCACAGCAAGGCTGGACTCTTCCGTTTCCATTTTAATTAATTTTATTATTTCACTTTCTTTCCTGCTCGCAAACTCTGAGTGGGGAGTGAAAAGCAAAATAGATCCCACCAGATAAAAATGACTGGATTTCAACTTGCCAATTTGGTCCTTTTTCTCCCGCCAGGGTTCATACCAAGGCTGTAGTGGAACTGCTGGCTGCAACCACTCAAGCTCAACAGCCCAGTGGGACTAATTACTGCATTTACAGTAAAACATGCAAGGAAATATATCTCTCCATCTCTATATAGCCAAGTTTACTGAAGGATAACCTACTACATTACACACATTAATACTCCAGTGAGTAAATTAATCCTCAGAATTTCACTCACTACTTGCGGCTTATAAATTTTAATTGGCTCTAAACTGCAACATGAATTTATGTGAATGTATATTGATGAAGTAGAAGGGATCAGAAATTACTCTATCAACACTCAGAGATAAGATAACAATATGTTGGGACCAATTTATAAACATATATAAATGTTTGCAAAGCAGGATTACAACTTGTTTTATAGATGTATCATCATAGCTCATGTGTAACTCCACAGAGGAGAAAAACAGTAGCATTAGATGAGAATGAAAGGCCGTTTCAGAAAGTTAAATATTCCCTTTTTACGAAAAGCCAAATCCAAAGCTGAAAAGTAAGCAGTGCTTTTGCTATTTTTGATTGTACCATTATTGATCACAGCCAATCGATACCACCAGTAGAGTACTTAGAACAGCTTTCCAATATGCTGACACCCTGCTATACCATACAAGTGGATGTTTCTACAACAATGTAACATAGCACCAGATTTTCAGAAGTATTAGAAGTGCTTAATGATATAGACTGGCATCTTTAGGAAATCATATACCTTTCCCTGTGATATATACTTGTTTACAAAGACACAGTTCACTGGTTAACCTTTCACCACTGAAGCAGGATAGAACTCACCCCAAAATGATACAAGGGCTGCTTAAAATGTCTTTTCCTCTTTTAAACCATTTACCATAATACAGTTTGTTAATCCAGAAACACAGCACTCATTATATGAATGGCAGTAACAGCTAATGTTCTACCACTGCTCAGGACAGCAAGGGCATTTACGACACACTATGCATCTCTGTGAAATACAGCAGCAATTAGCAAGGTAAAGAATCAGAGAATTAACATACTCTAAAACTATTAACATCAAGACATCTCAAACTCCAGTAAAATAAAAGGCCAAGTCTATCTTTTCTCTCCTGCCCAAATGTAAATAACTTCCTGAATGCCAGGAAAAGCTGTTTGAGGGCCACCTCCCATCCTTGCTTTACGTTTATACACTTTTTCAATTAACACAAAATTCAGACACCACACTAATAAATTCTATATCGCATGAATGTAATTATAATAAGAAATAACAAGAGGCCACTTTTGTTTCATATTTATTTCCATATCTACATAAGTGTTCCACAAACATTTCTAAGGCATTTCACAAATCGTTTTAGCTTCCAGCAACCAGTTATTTGGGATGTCCCATCACTGCTAGTGATGCTGTTCTATAGAAAAAAAGAGACCCTAAGGCTAAAATAGCCTATTGGGTTCTTTTATTAAGGGAAGATCACTGAATTGCCGCAGCAAATATTTCAAGAGAAATGCATCCTATGCTCAGCTTGCCTTTCAGACCACTCTTGCAATCTCAGCAAACAAATTGCTCTATTCATTACAGCTCCTAACCATATCTTAAGCCCCTATAATGAGGATATTAGAGACGTGATGCAATATCCATCTTCATGAGCCTTTAATATTTGTTACTCAGGAAAGGGCTACTAGAAAACAGTAACTAAAAAATTTCATTTGAGGTAAAGTCCTTATAAACAAAAATACAGAGGTAGTAAACCTTGAGAATGTCTCAAAGTTCATAGTACTCTTTACAACACCAAGGAATACAACCCAAAAGAAGATGCAACCAAAACCTTTACAGGCAAATATGCACTGAGTTATATAGCCCTATATGTCTCCATTTTATGCCCTGTAGTTGTGCATGGTATCAACAAGTTAAAGCACAACTTTAAAGCAATAAAGCAATGCAACCTCAAAATTGAGGGATATGCCATACAGAATAGAGACTGGGTAAAAAACACATTCTGCTTGCTTACTCCACTTTCAGTTTCTAGACTAACTGGAAACACTGACTAAACTAAAGACCATCTTTTATAAACCCACCTTTTGGGGCAAAGCCTAAAGGAGCTAATAAATAAAAACAATTAACAAAAAAAAAAAACACACGGACAATTTTCTAGATTTTTCTTTTTAATATATGTTCTTTATCCATTTAACAGCATGTTCCTTTTACTTTCTTTTATTCTTGTTTGTTTGTAACACCATAAAGGACAACTTACAGTTTGAATTGTCTCTAGACTTGGGGTTTTTTACTTAAAAGCAAAACTGACCAAATTTCAGTCAGATACTATTTAACTCACCTTTAAGCTTCCACTCTTTATTTTAACCTTTTCCAACTACTGAATAAAAGCAGGGAAGCCCCAACAGTCTTAAACATAGATCTGAGAGTTTTCCTACCTTTATCTTAGTTCATGGCTTCTTAAGGTTGCTCTCCTTGAATTTCAGGTTAAACCAATAATCCCTAACGCATTCAGCCGCATCTCAGTTAAGCGACCACTCTTTCACATCTTCATCTTGAAGAAAGGAGCCTATGAATTCTCAGCCATCCAGTCCTGATTCTCCTTTCTCAGGGCTTGCAGCTTCTAAGCTGCCACCATGGAGAAACAGCCAGGACCCACCTGTGGTACCAGGAAAAGCCATCTGCCTCCCTCATCTCTAATTGAAAGCAGGTGTGTTACCCCCTCATCTGCCACCCCTGCTGCACAGCAAACGAGCATCAGCTATGTTGTTACCATGCAGTACCTGCAGTTGGGTTTGGATCCAACCCTTCATATCAAGGCTAATACTGCTCAGCCTGCTAGAAGGAGCCTGTTGATAAACTATCTGTCTTTTATTCATAGAATAAATAAGTTAATTTGAATTTGTTTCATATACTTTAGTAATACATAACACTGTCCTGTTTCCATTCATAATGTACCAATATGTGAGGCTGCATCTCAAATCTTGTGTTCAGTTTTGGGCCCCTCAGTACAAGAAAGACCTTGAGGTGCTGGTGTGTGTCCAGAGGAGGGAAACGAACCTGGGGAGGGGTGTGGAGCGCAAGTCTTATGAGGAGCAGCCAAGGGAGCTGGGATTGTTTAGGTTTGAGGAGGCTGAGGGGAGATCTAATTGCTCTCTATAACTCCCTGAAAGCAGGGTGCAGTGAGGTGACTGCTGGTCTCTTTTCCCAAGAATCAAGCAATAGGATGACAGAAAATGGTCTCCAATGGTCTCCAAACTCTCCAGGGGAGGTTTAGATTGATATTAGAGAAAAAAAATATATTTACAGGAAGAGCTGTATAACACTGAAACAGGCTGCCCAGGGAAATGTTGGAATCTCCACCCCTGGAGGTATTCAAAAAACATGTAGATGTGGCACTTTAGGACATGATTTAGCACACACAGTGGTGTTGGGCTGATGGTTGGACTGGATGCTCTTATAGGGCTTTTCCAACCTTAACAATGTAATGTTTCTGTATGTTTTGGTATGAGTTCTTCTTGGTAAGATCTTAGCACTTTTAACACAACTAACATTCCTTATGCATTTGTTCTTTTATTCCCTTTGGAGAGAGAAAAGCATATAACAGAGCCTTTTATGATCCTTGGTATGTATTGCACCATGTTATCCTCCATTTCTATTGTTGCATGCTATATCAGAAGATGGCCCTTGATTTGAGTTTCTCTCTCAGGTACTATCCAATCTCTCCAATTTTCCCTACATAGAAGGGGTTCAGAGTTCTCTGGCTGAGAGCTTAGTAGGGAAGAGCATCACCTTTTCTAGGACACTTTACGGCTTTGACAAGTTTTAGGGAAACAGATACAGAAATTAGCCCCTCCGAAAAATGTTGGGCCAAAATAGCAAAGAAAGACCACCAAGTTCTTCAGAACGGTTTTAGCTAGAGAAGTCAACCTAGCATATTACATGCAGGCTAATAAACTAATTAGATAGTAAATATTAGAAGACTTATTCATTAGACTAATTGAGCTAATGCTGTCCGGACACTAAATTATGAGGTATGAAAGCTATATGCAAACAAAACACATATAATGACTTCCTGATAAATACTTACAGGCTGAACAAGGTTAGAGAGTATTACTCAAGGGTAGCAGAAAGATTTCCTTTGCACAGCAGCAATAATCTATATATCCACAGATAATAAAAATACATGATTGAGATCTGCAGCACGCTGTGCTCACTGCAGAGGTAGAGGTAATGTTGCAGCTAAGTTTCTGTTAGAAACCGGCATCCCTGAATTCACATTCTATCTTTGGGAAGACATTTTCTACTAAATTTTGGGAGAAATGAACACAGGGTGCTTGAACTAAAGGGCTGGCAAGGAGGGAAGGATGAAGCAGTCATTGGACTTCAATCTAACTTATTTGCTGCCCTCTCAACAAACAACAATCCTTTGGAAAAGACAGGAAATACAGTTTCTAAAGCCATATATACCTAGATCAATGCAATCCTGTTTCTTTAAGTTGAGATTATAAGTAGATATCAAATCAGATCATTAGCTCTGAGGTAAAATTCTTTGCTCAAGACCACATCTTCCTAATTTGGAATTCTTTTTACTCTGATAAATAAAGCATTGAAAGCCTTAGGAAAGAATAAAGGAAGAAAGGCAAAGGGAATATTATGGATTGAAATGAGAAAGAGTAAATAAGAGTTTTAAAAGCAGAGTAGAAGGGGAGAGGAAAGCCAAAGGACAGTGCAGATTCTGGAGTTAGTTTGGAGAGAGTAGGTGGTTCTCCAAAACTGAAACTCTTTCTTTCATCCCTCTCTCTAACCTAAATGAATGAAGTTCCCAAGTTCAGAGAGTCTTCTTGGTATCCTGGTCCTGTATGTGGCAACTATACAACTTTCATCTTTAAAATGGTTACCCCAAGTTAAGAATACACATTCTGCCTGGAACGAATAAAATGCAATAGTTTAACAATAGTTATATCAATGTCTATCAATGACTACTAAGAAATTCAAACTGAAAGAAAACAATTCAGAGAATTACTTTCAAGGGGGCTTTCCTAAAGCTGTGGCTTTCTTATGGTGCTGGTTGCTTGTACCTAACCTGTGAGTTATGAGACTTGCACTGAAGTGATAGAAATCCCATCACTTACTCTTCTGTATGAGATATCCTCTAATTTGATATGAAAGTGTAAAAATGTTTTAAGAAATAGATCTCGGTAGAATTTACTGCAGATGCCCTTCAAGCCTCTTCCAGTGGAATCATTTATCAAGTATGTGAGAACATGTCAGAGTGAGGATTTCAGAGCCTTGTCCTAAATTGCATTTTATATATGGATTAATGAAAGAAGTAATAAATCAAGAAAGACTGCTGTGCTCTGATTACTCTCAGTTCCTTGTATACAACTTCTTTTAATGTCCTACCTGCAAGGCAAAAAGGGGAAAGCAAGGGGGAGAGAAGGCATCTCTCTAACCTAGACTGGAGAGAATCTCTTCATAGAGATTCTACCTATTGCTGCTTGCCCTTGTTTGTAACTGTAGATTCTTTAGAGCACATTGGTTCTTTGTCTACAATGAAGCGTGGCAATCTTAGGCATCATTACACCTCTTTTGTACCCAGTTTGGTGAGCGGCAGCCTTACTACTGACACTGGTAGTTAGGTATCATTCTAAAGGTCTCAGTTAAAACAGAAAACAGCATTGACTGAACTGTCTAATCTAGCTAAGATAACTTGTTAGAAGATGAACTGAACTGAGTGAGAACATCTACATCAAGAGGGTGTGCCAATTAAGTAAACTATCAGAGGTTTTTTAATGATGTGAATTTACCATATATACAGACTTGAAACGTCATAGAAATGCACTAATTTTCACGGTTTCCACTCAGATAGGTCCTGGCAGGCAGCACACAAGCAGAGTCCAAGAGTCTTTGCCTCAATAAAGCAAATAAGCAAATCTTCCTTCTGTAGCTTGTGGAATCTGTCTTGGTTTATTTTCTTTCAGGCACTATGATGTCTTTGGGAAGGCGTGTAAATGATGTGGAGACATTTTGGGCTCCCAGCATGGAAGTCTATATGACTTGTAATCAGAGGAGCTCTGACAATGTTTGCTGCTCTGCTGCTGGAAAATCCCCCTTGCCTATCCCGGAGCTTTTATTTTCTCCTTATCTCTCATTTGCATTCTCTCTTTCATCCGAACAACACCACAAGTTCAGCATTTCCACAGGTTGTCATCAGTATCATTCCTATCCTGAGGGCTGGATCCATGCTGTACAATTGTTCTCCACAGCCTCTTTCATCTTCCCTGTGTAGCATTAAGGAGGATGCACAAATATTTCAATGTTTTAGCACGCATACCAATGTAGAAAGGGGTGATAACACATTTTAGCATTCAAAAGAGTGGATGCCAGATTAATATGACAAACCTGGAAGAAGGTAGATAGATAGCCAGGAAGAGATAACATAAGCTGCAGGAGAAACGGGTTTAAATTGGTGTTGAAATAAGCCACGTTAGCACTGGTGTCACGAATTCATAGTGTGTTTGCATACCACAGCAAGTGTTTGTTTTCCCCTTAGAGACAGTTTGTGTTTGTTATAGCTGACAAGAAGAAAGGTGAGGAAGAAAGAGCTAGTATGTTTTAAAGCATGATAGGAAAGAAAAAAAAAGTCTTTTACATTTTCCTGGTGTTTGGAGATGAGTTTGCTGTCAGCAATTTAAACAGATTGTAGCTGGTGAAGGGTGGGAGTCCTTCAAAAGGAGGGATATAGGGAAACAAAGTGGGAATCATGGGCTAAATTCTGAATACTGAACTGGCCAGGATGCAGACTGACAAAGGTCTCTAGAATCCTGAACAGATACTGGTGACTTCAGAAGCTGTTGGTAGCGATTTTAAGCCACTTGTATTTAGTATCCTAGTGACATGACATAAAAGTGCTAAGATTATATCTAACCCATAGTTAAAAAGGAGCAGATTATCTACAAATTCAGCATAAACACACACATAAATTCACTTTCAGTGCAGTTCGACTCCAAAGAGACCTTATGCCTTCCAGTACAGAAAGCAGCTACAGAAAAGCTGGGGAGGGGCTGTTTGTCAGGGAGTGCAGGAATAGGATGAGAGAAAATGGTTTAAAGCTGAAAAAGAAGGGATTTGGAGATCTTACGAAGAAATGTTTTGCTGTGAGGTTGGTGAGGCACTGGCACAGGTTGCCCCGAGCCCTTGTGGCTGCCCCCTCCCTGGAAGGTGTTCAAGGCCTGGTTGGATGGGGCTCTGAGCCACCTGATCCAGGGGGAGGTGTCCCTGCCCATGGCAGGGGATGGAACTGGATGGCTTAGAAGTCCCTCCCAACCCAAACAATTCTATCGTTCTTTTGAATGGTTTAGACCATTCACACATGAAATGCATCTGGCATTTGTCATCAAAGGCAAGAAACTGCACTATGAGATGTTGCTTTGAATCAGGAAAGAACCCATGTTTACAAATAGGTGACCGATTCAGTCTTGTTTACTTGCATCTATCAAATCAAGCTTTTAATTCATCAAAGCACTCCTGTGTATGTTTAAATTTCTATCTCTTCCGGAAAATTTCTCAACAATATGACAAAACCTGAAATATGCACTTAAATATTTTCATGAACTTTATCTCTGAATCCAGAAACTGACAGTGCTATCTTTTTTTATTATTATTTAAGCAGCATGGAAAAAAACTCATTAGAAGACAGCTGGAATGTAAACACAAATCACAATAATTGGCTTTTACATATTTTCATAAGGGTTCTTCAGATGCTTGTTTTTACTGCACAAGTGCAATATTGTAGATATACAGTGAAGCCCTCTTCAGAGAATGATTGATACATGGGTGAAATACTTAAACACATTCCCTAGTGATGTAAATCTAAATAAAGGCCAGGACATGAGAAAAACAAATATACCAATCCTTAAGTTCTTTACAATTCTGTTATTTGCTAGAGCTTCACTGTGTCTAGGGAGCTAGGATGTTGAGCTTCCATCAGCAGTGCAAGAAAAGGAGAAATTGTCCAACAAGGTGTCATTTGAAGACAGCTACTCTGTTCTGGACATCTTCGCAGACCTGGAAATTAACCCTTGGTAGATATTTATTTTTCTAACTGGAGAGAACTACCTAGATAAAAAAACCCTAATGAAGTTAATAATAACCATCACTTGTCTGCTGTGTGAACCTCTGGGTTAAACCACACTTCAGTTTCTTCCTGTATTTCAGTTAACAGTTACCCCATTCTGGCTACTGAACAATACGCACTGAGAGACAGATCTACCCTGAAATACCATTCTCATTTTGCATCTCAATTCTCAGCTTCTAAACTCGCAATACCTAGCAACAAAAGGTCACCTCAGAGCAGCCTCTTCTCCAGGCTGAACCACCCCAACTGTCTTAGCCTGTTCTCATATGCAAGGTGCTCCAGCCCCTCAGGTCAACAACAGCCAGTAGGATAGATCTGGTTTCCAGAGGGTATCTTCCAGCCTTCTAACTTTACTACTGACTTTGTGCTGGGGATAGATTATTAGAGGTAAGATCTTGTTACCAGCTTTTATGGAGTGCCCTTCTAGTCATCTGGCCCGCACCCAGGCATTAAGCTACCTGAAGCCTCACACATGCAGATGCCTCTAGAGAGCACAGGCATCTGGCCCATGCACACTGAAAAAGCTGAATTAACTCCTATACTATAAATAGTCAGTGAATGTGCCACTATCACACCCCCAAACTACAGCTTCTGTAAGAGCACAGAATGTTCCTGTTTCTTAAAGGGTGTCATCCAGAGCGAACCTCTCAGTCTTAATTACAAAACCAAAAAATATGATCTTCCTACTGTATGTCTTTATTTACCCTTTCATCTGCTCTGGCATTTTAATATCCAAGTTTTAGTTAGAAACAGATGCCTCAGCTTTAGCACCCTCTTGTAATGGCTTAATACTCTAGGTACAAGCTAAGACAGAGGAGAAGGATGCTACACCACTTACAAGTTTTGAGCAAATGGGCTTGAATATTCATTAAACAACATTTAATTTAAACACCCAAACTCTAAAAGCAGCAACATATGGGCCTGTTTTATTTTACATAAACTGAATAGGAGGTTGTGCCATTAGTTTCTGCAGACATAATGTTCATTACAAATGAAGTATGTTTCCCTTTAGGGAACATGCCACCATTTCTGTAGTGCTGTCATTCCTCCAAAAGGTTCTGTGTATTTGCCATATGAAACACTCTTCCCAGGAATTTGTTTCAAAAATGTAAACAAAATTCCCATAGATCTTTATCGTCAAATGGAACCTGGGGCAAATAAAACCCTTTAATGAGAAACAAAGAGAAGAGCCCTCCCTTTTCAGTATTTTAGCATATTTTAGAGACCATATCAACTACATGGGTTTTCCCCTTACTCTGTGACTGAGCATTTCTGCACCACTAACTGCATGATACGTGGTTCTACAGCCCTCTGCTGGCTGAAGGATTGCTCTGTACAGTCTCTTTGAGAACCTAAGCTGTTTTCTTGCACATATCACAGAATCACAGAATCACCGGGTTGGAAGAGACCCACTGGATCATCGAGTCCAACCACTCCCACAAAACACTAAACCATGTCCCTCAGGACCCCGTCCACCCGTAACTTAAACACCTCCAGGGAAGGCGAATCAACCACGTCCCTGGGCAGCATATTCCAGTGCCTAATGACCCTTTCCGTAAAAAACTTCTTCCTAATCTCCAACCTAAACCTCCCCTGGCGGAGCTTGAGGCCATTCCCCCTTGTCCTGTCCCCTGACACCTGGGAGAAGAGGCCAGCTCCCTCCTCTCCACAACCTTCCTTCAGGTATTTGTAGAGAGCAAATATCTTCACTGAAAAGCAAAATACTTGCTCTTGAAGGTTGTATAGATTGAAAACGGCTCAATAAACACATCTTATTACTCAGCAAGCTCCACAAACTTGTTCCTGCACTTCATATCCCACGACAGCTATTTAAGCAGTAAAACAGAGGCTCAAGGTGGCAAGTACTTGGAAAACTAGGCTGAAAAGCAACAGAAAAGCATCACCATATCTGAGATTAGGGTACCTGTTCTCTTACCATTGGTATAACTGTCACTGAAGTTATTGACAAGTTCTTAACTGAAGACCGGACCTCAGAAGTACCTTACGCATAGTGTCTGCCTGGGAGGGGTCTGTTGTAGTACTAGAATCAATGAATGGAGATAAAAAGAGTAGCAAGGGGCTGAGAAGCCTGTTTTGTTGTTTCGTTTGGGGGGGGTTGGAGGGGGGGCATTTAATTTTTTTTTAATTGAGAAACTGTCTAGAAACTACTTTGTATCTTTAGTTAAGAAAGAAGGTTAATGTAAGATTGAAGAACTGTGACACCTTAATATATCTCAGAAGTTATTGCCTTTAATCCACAGAAAAGCAGCCCTACAAAATGCTCTACCATCTTCCCTCAACTCTGCCAACAACTTTAGGTTCCTCCATGGGTTTTATTGCCACTTGTATCTACAAACGTGGTAGTGGACCACCGACCAACCAGTATGCAAAAGTGACAAATTGCTTCATATAATCTATATGATTGTAGTTCATGCCTATACAGGCTATGGGAAGGTAAAGCTAGAAAAAGCATCTACAAGCAGAACAAATCTAGGAAACAAAGACACCACTGTGATGGAAATGGAGGGCATCCAAAATAGAAACACAAGAAACATGGAGGAATATACATATATGTATATATATGCGCAAACAGTCATACAGAGGTAACATGTCCTCAAAGTGAGTGGAAAGGGCAAAGAGGTCTCCAAAAGCAGCATGGTCCATACGGAAAATGCAGCTTGAATGAACAAATATACAGCTCAACACTAGTTTCAAAAATCCCATAACAGAAATGAGAGCTTTGAAAATCAAGAGGGTTATGGATGTGCTTCTGTGATAGCTGACAATCAGCAGGGTGTCAGTACTGAAGGGGACCCACGCAAAGCAACTTGACAGGTTGCAGAACAAAATGTTGGCCATTCAACATTTACACCAAACAAAAATAAAAAAAACGCTACCATGATATCTGCTCTGGGCTTCTGCACAATACATTACCCCTTTCTTGATTGCCTTGTGACATGTGATGAAAAAAGGATTCAACAAGACAATGGCTGGACAAAGACAAAGCAGCGAAGCACTTCCAATACCCAAGCTGCATGAAAAGGTGGTCATGGTCACCATTTTGTGATCAGCAAATGGAATCATCCACTACAACTTCTCAAATCCTGACAAAGCCATCACAGCAGAGAAGGACTGCCAGTAAATCAACAACATGCACCAAGATCTGCAATGTTTACATCCAACATTGGTCAATCAAAAAGGACCAGTTGTTCTCAATAACAAACAACACCTGAATGCATGTCCCACAAATGACTGCAGAAGCTGCACAAACTGGGCTATGAAACTCTACCTCACCCAGCTCACTCACCAGATCTCTCCCTTGCACCAACTCCCTGCAAGAGGCTTTCTGCAACCAAAGAGTAGCTCAAAATACCTTCAGAGTTTATCAGTTCCAGAACTACAAAAATTGTACACTACCAAAATAGACAGACTTGCTTCTTGTTAGCAAAAATTCATATATTCTAACGGTTCTTACTTAATAAATTGNCTACAAGCAGAACAAATCTAGGAAACAAAGACACCACTGTGATGGAAATGGAGGGCATCCAAAATAGAAACACAAGAAACATGGAGGAATATACATATATGTATATATATGCGCAAACAGTCATACAGAGGTAACATGTCCTCAAAGTGAGTGGAAAGGGCAAAGAGGTCTCCAAAAGCAGCATGGTCCATACGGAAAATGCAGCTTGAATGAACAAATATACAGCTCAACACTAGTTTCAAAAATCCCATAACAGAAATGAGAGCTTTGAAAATCAAGAGGGTTATGGATGTGTTTCTGTGATAGCTGACAATCAGCAGGGTGTCAGTACTGAAGGGGACCCACGCAAAGCAACTTGACAGGTTGCAGAACAAAATGTTGGCCATTCAACATTTACACCAAACAAAAATAAAAAAAACGCTACCATGATATCTGCTCTGGGCTTCTGCACAATACATTACCCCTTTCTTGATTGCCTTGTGACATGTGATGAAAAAAGGATTCAACAAGACAATGGCTGGACAAAGACAAAGCAGCGAAGCACTTCCAATACCCAAGCTGCATGAAAAGGTGGTCATGGTCACCGTTTTGTGATCAGCAAATGGAATCATCCACTACAACTTCTCAAATCCTGACAAAGCCATCACAGCAGAGAAGGACTGCCAGTAAATCAACAACATGCACCAAGATCTGCAATGTTTACATCCAACATTGGTCAATCAAAAAGGACCAGTTGTTCTCAATAACAAACAACACCTGAATGCATGTCCCACAAATGACTGCAGAAGCTGCACAAACTGGGCTATGAAACTCTACCTCACCCAGCTCACTCACCAGATCTCTCCCTTGCACCAACTCCCTGCAAGAGGCTTTCTGCAACCAAAGAGTAGCTCAAAATACCTTCAGAGTTTATCAGTTCCAGAACTACAAAAATTGTACACTACCAAAATAGACAGACTTGCTTCTTGTTAGCAAAAATTCATATATTCTAACGGTTCTTACTTAATAAATTGCATTCTAAGCTGAGATACACTGCTATAAGTTGATGGTTTAAAACAGCAATTATCTTTGCACCAACCTAGTAAAACTCATAAGCCACTCCCACTGTAACTTCTGCATTGGCTGTTAAGCCAGAGAGAAACTCCAATTTTCTACTTATAGCCAACACCACGCAGGAGATATGGAGGATCTGAGGTCATTTGCTGCAGAAATGTTTTATTATCAGTGATTGAAACCTGTTATCAAATCAAGACAAATGATGCCTGGCTTGACAAACAGGCTAGTAACAATCAACAGAAAATGACAGCAGGGCAGTAGCTCCAGTACAATCGAATCTGATCATCAGAAAAGGCACTGAAGCATGGTTCTAATGCAGGTCAGTTTGCAGCCTGGGCAGCTTCATTAGATAACAAGCTGTATTTTAACCCAATGAAGACAAGTACAAACCGCTATCACCTGCACCAGTAAAGCAGTGCACTCAGACATCTTTTGTTGATCATAAAACATTTACTGAGTTATGAGAAGTCACAGATGCTCCCAATGCCCTTCTGCCTCAGCACAATACTTGACCTGAATTGGGATCTCTGTGCATGAGCAGTGCTAACTGGCAGGAAGACTGAGCCTTTTTATTAGTAACACCGGCTGTTGACAGCCTGCTCTTGGAAAAAACACAATTATCTTTGAGCGCATAGGATGCCTTTTTGCCACTTACGCAGCTGTTTCATAAGCTGCAGCCTTCACATAGAGCAAAGGCTACAATTAAGAACAAATTTAGTGAATTCCAAACAAGGGATATAATTCCACAGGGAAATTTTGTTTTAAGACACAACTACAGTTCATAAATCTTCACAAACATAAGACTAAGTTGCCCTTTAATCCCTTTAAAGCAAAGGGTTTCAAAAGCATTTCCTAGGACATGCCTATTCCTGACACACTGCCTTGTCAAAGCTTAAAGTCTTATTCTTGTCACAGGAAGGTGATGAACAAAATGTCACTCATATTGTAAAGTTCTCCTGCTCAGATTAAACTCCTCCAGCATTTAGAGAAAAAAAAATATTAACTACTCTGATCAGATTTCTTAGCACCACCAAAACATCCATCCAAGAAAACAGCTCAACTGATCCAGTTTCACTCAAACTTAGTGTACTAATTTAGTATGAACAGCTGCTACAGGACAAGGTTCTATTTCCTCTGTGCAAGAAACTAATGACACTATTGATTTTGCAGAGGACCTGACCAAAGTAATACTGACAAGTGAATTTGTTTTAACTATTGCAAACACATTTGCTACATACTCTATTCCTTATGTAACAGTCTGACTACCAATGATAAGACCCAACAGAATGGCAGGAGGATGGGCCAGAAGGTAAAGTTGCACATTAGGTTCTTCACTCAGAAGGTGGTGGAGCACTGAACAGCAGTCACAGTGCCAAGCCTAACAAGATTCCAGAAGAATTTGGACAACACCCTCAGACACACGGTGTGAATATTGGAGTTGTCCTGTGCAGGGCCAGGAGTTGAACTCCATGATCCTTGTGTGTCCCTTCCAACTCAGGACATTCTACGATTCTCTGAAATCTTCTGTGAACCCAAAGAATACATATTATCTTTTTATTCCTCTGCCTACTGGTATAGCAGTCTTCCCATAGCATACTATGCTATATTTATCACAAGACACTGGCAGTACCAGCTTCACTTCTCTCCCTCTACATTTTTCTCAAGTCTGTTAGCAGCTGCTCTCTCGACAACCTATCTCATAGCCCTGGTCATGCCAAATTCTACCATCTTTCATCTGTACCACAGCTGTTATAATTTTCTGTGACACTAAGACACTGATCCCTGCTCCCCGAAACAGCCTGCCTCCCTAGTAAATCTCTATTTGCTGTGGTTTGCCTTTTGACTTCTAGACCACCAACTCTGTCACACAGAAGCCACCATTACCTGGCTGTGCCTCACTGGAAGAGGTGGAACCGCAGCAACAAGACAGACCACTTGATCCAGTTTCAACTAAGTCAAGCCCTGGGGCTTCTGCACAGTTTTTCAAGTATTTCAAAGGAGGACTTCAATTATTCTCACTACTCCAGCTACACAACTTTGAGTCCTTCCTACACAAAAGCAGACAAGTGACTAAAACTACTAGCTGTACGTGATGTTATGTGCCAAGAGCAGCAGGAAATAAAAAGGTACCTTCAGCACACAGTAGGGAAAGAAGTGAAGATTCCTGTTCAGCAATGCTTTTCACTTAATTGTTTTACCTCCCACAGGAAAGGGGATTAACCTAGAATCTCTTCGCAGCATGATACGGGCATTCAAGTTCTGAATTACAGAACATCTGCTTACACTGCCGAGACCCCAGCGTTGGAAGGCAAAATGTTGGCAGAAGCTCATAGGAACATTTACCTCTCCAGACTGTGGAAGCACCAAGATTTCAGATGACAGCTATTCAGTTGCCTGCCACTTGCCATGTGGAACAACAAGGGAAAAGGATAACCACAACCAACACACTGCTGCATAATAGTGGAAAATCTCCAATAGGGTGATCTGATCTAATCAGTTCATTTTAAGTTGCTTAATGTAATTTTGTCCTCCCAACATTTTTTGCACTTATGCCTTGTATCGGAAGACAAGAGTGCAGCTTAACAGATATGTGGTTATAACCAGGCAACAAGGAAAGAGTCTTGCAGTATGAGACCATCAGGTATTTTTTGTTATCAATCTTAAATTAAAATAGGGTATGAAATACCAAATTATGGCACCCAAGCAATGACGCCTATTTCAATCCTTCTGCTTCAGAAAGTTGCTCTACCCCATAAATGAGCCTGTAACGAAAATCATTTAATACATTATAACACTGAAGAGGAGATCTTTAATCCAACTCCAGGCTTAAGTTATGCAAAAGGTACATGCCCCTTAGAACAGCACTACTTACCATGTAGACATAAAATATAACTACGTGAAGACAAAACATCAAGACTATGCAGAATATACATAACTTTATGCCAGCACTTATTTATAGATCCTTTGGTGAACACTTCAAAAATTTAGGTAAGGATTCTCCTAAAAACAGCAACTGTAACTTGAGCCAGCACTCCAGAGCTTTAAATAATAAACTCTGGGAAAACACTAAGTGTACAGTCTTCCCTGAAACAGATTGAATTGAATGGAAACAAAAACAACAAACAAAAATTATTACTTAAAGCCTCAGATTCAAAACACAGCTATTTTTAATGCATATTTTCCAAGGAGTTGACCTCTTTGGCACAGGACAACTCCACTTCCTTTCAGTCTGTTTTAGGAACAGTTGCTATACAAGCCTTTCATGTATCTGTACTGCTGTGGTCACACCACCCCCTAGTGATTGTTCAATTATATTTAATAGCACAATTCTTTATGTTGAACACTGCCACACAAAGGGTTTACTACAGATGTTACCTTCAAAACAGATTTAGGTTTTACTCTAAGCCTTGTGAGCATAACATTTGCTTCTTACCTCTTACAATCTTTTTGGCTGTTAGAAACTTACTATCACCTATGCAAAACATACCTGCAGACTGAGGAGTGCAATGCACAAGCTGTACCCAAGTACACAAATCCCACTTTTAATTCCCCTTACAACCTTTGGGAAGAACATATCCATCTTTGAAGATCTGTCTGCCAAGTGAAAAAGCCTTTTAACTTACACAGGACTTCATTATCACATGTCTTATCTCACCTTACTACTTCCCACTGTTAGTGCCAAAAAGTCTGAATATGTCCACTATTCCACAAACTTTCACAGGACTTGAGAGTCAAAACTTAGAAGCAATTACTGAGTTACACCACCCCCCTTAGTCCAATGTTACAAGATCACCTATGTTTATAAGAAGTCAGAATACCTATCCTTTCACCAGGGCAATTGCCTACTCATCTCAGTTTTTAACCTCAATGAAGACAAAGGCATGAGGTACATACAGAAGTTACTGTAGAGCTCTAGGTGCGATGCTGCTGCACACAGAAAATAGCAACTCCAAGAGTTGAAGACTCGGTCCAACAATACCACAAGAGACACTGACTGCTACCAGATCATGTACGGAAGTTACTGCATGAAGACAACAGTCCCCCTTCTAATCACTTTAACTCTAACTATAGGGTTGTTAGTTTTTCCCCTAAGACACTAAAAAAGTTTTAATTGTGTTACCAAATGTTGTAATTAAGTTAGCACCTTCATCAGCAGAGATTCCTAGCTTGTTTCAGTCCTATTTAAAGCATAAAACTTTTGTTTGCTACTCAAAACCCCTGTGCCAGAAAGTCCACACTTGCAGTACAGAGCACACCTCATGCAGCCACTAATTCTATCTAAAATGACTTCTTTACCACCACTAGTGTACTGCACTTTGCAGACCAGAGGCAAATACCAGAGCTTGTCCTGACCACCCAGGAACAAGTGTCATGCTTGACACTTCATTAGCAAAAAAGTATGTAGCTTTGAATATCTCTGTCAACTTGCTCACCTTCAGCTATACCCTAGAATTCTATGTATTACAATATGGTCAGTCAAACAATGACATCTTAAAAGGACTTTCCAACAACAGTTTAAACAACAGATGACAAAATCATACCTACCTCCACGAACTAGTGCTGCCTGCTTGGAATTAGGCAATACTACTACCTGTAGAAAGTTCTGATTCTCTTCAAATTGATACTCAAAACAAGACTTGTTTAATTATGAAAAGATTTTAATACAGTGCAAACAGTGCACCAGTCTTAAATCTGTCAAACTTGACAAACAGGAGTTTTCAAATCAAAACTAATGCGCAAACCAGCATTTTACTGACATATTTTATTTGATGTTAAAAGCCAGATGAGCTGCTTCTTTCCAGAAAAATTGTTTCTATACTTCTTCATAGAATAACACAGTCTGTAAAGGAAAAGATAGATCAGTGCCAGACAATTAAAACAGTTCTTAAACATATCTTTGTAGAGTCTGAAAAGCAGGCTCTCTAACAAATCAAGTGAACCATTTTGACCTAGGAGAATGTAAGGTTTGAAATTTCACAGTACTTCCATGAAAATAAATGAAAGCATGGATAACACCACTTCTGTCAAAAAAGCTCAACAAGCAACAATAGCTTTGTCAGCTTTCTGTTTAAGACATTACGCTCACTAGATCAGCTCCCATTTGGACTGTTTAAGTTGCTTTAAAATGAGTCCCTCAGGCTATTTATAACAGAACTAGAGTTCCATCTGTAACAGTTAATGCCCCCAGTACATCCAACTGACTCATGCTTCTGCACCAAAGATAAAAGCCCAGTCTAGGACTTATCTAAAATAATAATCAGGGCCTTAAGCAACCTACCTGAAATAACAATCTGTAAGAAAACAAATTTGTCCTCAAAATAGAAATCATATCACTTAAATATATTAAAGACAGTAAAAAACAAGGTGTACTATGCCCTCCTTAGCATACCTATGAATGAAAATATAAGCCTTATTTCAAGTAACACTAAGTAACCAATAGTTCTAACAACAGCAAACATCAACCACCTGATTTATTATTTCAGCCTTCATACTAACCAGGTATTTGAGCCAACTGGAAGCCATAAATTACCTACTTAACAGTAATTGTAAATATCTAAGTCTTTTTTTAGTCTAAACTCCTGCATTAGGCTCTCTATCAGCACAAGTACTGTAGTCTGCATAAATCAGCATTAGACCTATGTCATCACAATGACTACAGACTACTGAACATCTACCTTTACAAAGTATTCTGAAGTCATACCTGTTATCCATTATCCATCTGAAGTATGTTCGTTTACTGAAAATGAAAAAGCATTAATTAATAACAGAACAGTTTAATCAAAGTTCTGCTACTGCAGAAGATGGAACTTTGAGGCTTTTTGCTGACATTATTTTTTTTTCCAATCACCACAATGAAACATGATAGTAAAAACTCAAAGTTTTAACTACTGTAGAGTATGAAGACTCAGATTTCACACATTGCCTCAAATTCAAGATGGGACCTAACAAGAGCTGTTCAGAGTTAAATAATATTCAGAAAGCAACTGCATGTTCTATTATACCCACAGGCTGCAATGGTTTTAAGTGCTCATCCATCCACACTACAGTTGTGACTTTAATAAAAGGTTGGACCAAGAGATTTGCCTTTCAGTGCAGAAATGTCACTGCTCTGAATGCAGACACTAGGTGAGGGCACCCACATCTACTTGTTCCGAACTACTATGCGAGTTGAGCAAACTACAGAGCCACAGAAAGTATCAAATAACACAAACTATTTAATCATTCTCTTGAAGTTGTGGGGAAAACAGAATGGAAGTTCTGAAGGAGCTCCACAGTTGATGTCTGACTTAGAAGCTGAAGAAAAACTATTCAAGTAAGATTCATCACTTCCATAGTTTTCACGGCTGTGTGGTACATCACACACAGACTTGCCTGAAGGTGCCTCAAATTAAGTGCCTGGACATTACTAATAGTTGTATCAAATTGTATAGGTGGACTCCAAAATATATTCCAGGATTCCTATTAAAAATTGCTTCACATGGCTCTGAAAAGGTGGTGAACCATGCCACATGAGGCTGAAACATGTATTTTTTTGAGACAAAACTAAGACAAGCATATTGCACAAGCTTTCCACAGAACTCTTCTCAAGGAAGTTTACCAGAAAGCAGATGAATTAAGCTTAATGCTGAAGACACAGACTAACAAAATGGCTGAATAAATACATCTAACCCATGAGTACTTATCAAGTAGAAAATAATTTCAAAAGACATTTAAAAACGTCAAACCCAGAACACAGCTGACCTACTACTAAGGCTGCATGCCAGTCTGAGAAGCCCCAAATGCAGAAGTCACAGCTGCTATACACTGACCTCAGCAGAGGATTCTGGTCTTGACTTCTAAAGTGTTTATATGGTTTAAGAGAATTTCTATGAACTGGACAGGTTTAGTCATTCAAGTGACAGTCATTTAACCTTCTGCATTAATGCTCAACAACAGGCATCTTCAATTGCAAAAGTCTTGAAGACAAGGAGTTCATCCATACTACTGCTATCAGCGCAGCACAGAACAACTGCCTTGACGTTCACAAGAGGGTGTATGAAAGTGTCACTGCTATACTAAACACTGGTTTGCGCTGCCATACTACACAACTGTAGGATTTCATCACCAAAACAGCATTAAAGGAAGAAAAAGGGCTCCAAGTCTTTACCTAGTGGAGTAGTTCTCTCATCTAGTGGTTTGAAGCAACACTAGTTCATTTCCATCCAGATAACAGGAATTACACTTAGTATTAAGTAAAGAATGCAATCTCATGGAAATTTCTAATTGCACTGCAATTCACATCTTAACATGGAAAAATGCAGGCCAGTAGTTAAGTACCATCTAACACTTACAACTGCTTTTTCCAACCACAGTCTCAGATATACAGAGCTGTGATATGACTTAGTTTCAACAAAAATAGATGACTGCTTTCACACAAAGGTTTAGTTACACAAGCAACTGCACTGTACTGAATCAGAACCTAAGCTGCTCTGAACCAATGCCTTGAGCCAACAGCACCTAGATATTTTATTTCTTCTCACTGTGAATTCCTTATTTTAGTGTTGTTTCACTAGTTTCAAACAATCTCATTTTCTATCAGCCAAATTTTACTTTTAAGTGGTAAGTAAAGCAAGCTTAAAGACTACATGCGTGCATGCAAGGCAGTACAGTGCCTCCATTAACAATGGACATGTGTTTCAGTGATGGATAATTCAGTCACCACATCCATGCTCATTTCCAGTACCTGCTAGATACTTCATTTCTGATGGAGAGTTCCAAGAAAGTAGGAAAAAAAGCAAAAGTGAAGATTACTCAAGTTCAAGACATCATAACATTTCAGCAGCTACAAAACTAAGCACCCAAACCCATGGCCCTTTCTCCCCTTGCTGTAACTTGAAGACACCTGCTTCACTGCATAGCTTACCCAGGGTTCTTCAGAGACAAAGAGCTGCTACGGAAGATGTCACCGCACATCACATCCCCAGTTTTGGTGTTGAAAGACAAAGGAACTATCTCCCTCCAGGCTGCCAATCCATGGCACAGGAAGCTCCCAACAAATGAAAACTCTACTATCTTGGGCATTAGTCACTTAGACCCAGGATAAAGCAGGCATTCTACCTTATTTCTATTTTAGCACTCTGTTCTCACTACCTAACAACCACAGCCCCTTAACAAAGCTTCCTCTATAAATAACATCATAAAAAACAATAACTTAGTGCACTTGACATTAGACATTTAGTTGTCCGAGCAACAAGTGTTAAGATAATCTAATTTGCATATTGCGAGATTGAGTTATGTGATTAGAGCAATTCTGTTAAGATTCATGGAAGTTTAACTTGACGTCAAGGGACACAAAGGAAACAATAATTTAAGAAGCATTGTTTCATGTCATAACAGTTAAGCTTGCAGCAGCAAGGAGCAAAACTAAGCTACTGAGGTGATAAGCAGCTATACAAGACCACACAGATTACCTTCTGTTATCCAGTAGAATAGGTGAAAGAAATGGAAGAAAAACAATGTTATTCTGTTGTAAAATCTCTAATCCACATTTCAAAGGCAATATACTGGCTCTAGCTTACAGATATTCCGAACCTACCTTCTTGCCAGCACCAACGTTTGCCTTGGCTGTGCCCCTAACTTTCTTCATTCTGTTCTTACGCTCCTTTCGCTGCTTCCTAGAAGTCTTCTTCTTTTCATACAAGCCATGCTATTGAAAAAACAGTTAAAGGTACATTTAACGCTGTTTCACTGACAATATCAAACAAACTTTCTACTGTTTCTAGACTCATCAAATACTGTTTAAACTTAAAAAATTAGCCAAAGCATGAGACATTCACTAATAAATGACTCGACACAGAACGTAACCATAGACACAACATCAATCTCGCCTCTCGTGCTTTTTCAAAACCTCCAATAGTGATCTGTTATATATTATTGCTAAAACCCACTGGTAACAACAGTTTTGCCCTCCCGACTGCAATACACAATTAAAGAAAAAGCCCTTACAATACTTCACAAATGCAGATGCTAAATTAAGGCATTTTAACACCCCTAAATATACCAACAGGTCTTTAAAAAAATTTTATCTTTACATATGTAAATCACAAGACAAACAACACTTGAAATCCACCCCACTTATTTTCAAGTTACAATTACAACCTACCCTGGCAAGCCTGTGCTTTGGTTCATTTTTCTTTGCATAGTCCAAGGAGTCATAGATCATGCCAAAACCTGTTGTCTTGCCACCACCAAAATGAGTTCTGAAGCCAAAGACGAAAATTACATCAGGGGTTGTCTTATACATTTTGGCCAGCTTTTCCCTGATTTCTGTTTTGGGGACTGTCGCCTTCCCAGGATGAAGAACATCAATCACCTAAGAAGAAATTTATAAAAATTGTACAAAAGCAAGAAAAGGTCAACATCTAGTACAACTGCCAGATGCTGCAGTCCCACCACAAACTAAATTCTTAAACTACCCCACCTCAGGAGTAGAAATGGTTATTTATTTAATGCAAAAGCATTCGCAACAGCTCTCTGCTTCAGAAAATAAACAATTCACTTCCTCAACATCAAGATTTACCTTTAACATGCATCAAAACATCTAAGTTCCTAAGTTCTTGCAGTAACAGCTCAGAAGATTTTAAGGACCCTTTACTTAATAGTGGCTAAAGGAACATGTCCAGCCCAGAAAAAACAACCATTAAAGGCAATTTCTGTATTCTTTTACCATCTGCTTGCGCTGAAGCAGTCTGTTTGTCATGAACTTCCTGGTTCTGATGGTCACTGTGTCATTCTGCAGGAGAAGATATAAAGAAAACAACAACAAAATGAATTAAAATTTAATAAATAGATAAACAACCATGCAATGGTTCAGGCTGGAAAGGAGTTTAAAGCCATTCCAGTTCCCATGGGCAGGGACACGTCCCACTAGATCAGGCTGATCAAGGCTCCAACCAGCCTGGCCTTGAACACCTGCAGGGATGCGGCTGCCACAACTTCTCTAGGCAACTTGTGCCAGGGCCTCACCACTCTGATTGTGATAAAAAAGTCCTCCTTGTATCTAATCTAAATACTCCACTTCCAATTTAAAGACATTCTCTGTTGTCTCCTCAGGTCCTTGTAAGAAGTCTCTACCCAGCTTTCCTGTAGCTCCTTTCAGTACTGGGAACTGCTTTAAGATCTCCTGGGAGCCTTCCCTTCTCCAGGCTGCACAACCCCAACTCTCTCAGCTGGTCCCTGTACAAGAGGAAGGAGATGCTCGAGCCCTTGGATTATCTCCACGGCCTCCCCTCGACTCGCTCTAGCACATCCTTCTCCTGCCAGTACTTGAGTCTCCAGAATTAAATACAAGACTCCAGGTGAGGTCTCACGCGAAAGAAATGAAGGAAATCATGCCCTCCCTCACCCTGCCAGCCACGCTGCTTTAGATACAGCCCAGAACATTGCTTTTTGGGCTGCAAGTGCCTGCTGCCACCCTGCCTCGCCGCTTCTCTGGAGACACGCAAGGCCAGGTTGGATGAAGCTTAAACAACATGATCCAAGGAAAGACGTCCCTGTCCCACACAACCTCTACACGGGATGACTGACACTCCCCAGACCCGAAACGCCCTGGGCTGCTCCCACGGCCCGCAGCAGCACAGCGAGCCCCATGCCCAGGCCGCGGGACAGCGGGCCCAGCGACAGCAGCAAACCCCGCGCTCGTCCCCTGCCGTATCCCTGGAGCGACGCTGCGGGCAGCCCGCCGGGCCGGGCGGCAACAGAGTGGGGCGCGGCGGGGGCAGGATGGCGGCAGGAAGGAACGGATTGTCCGCGCCGCGGCCTTCACTCACCATCGCGGCGGCAGCTGCGGCGGCAACAGAAGAAAGGAAGAGAAAACTGCTCGTGCCCAATCATAAAAGGTGCGGGGCCTCTCGGGGGCGGGGCCTCGCGCAGGGGGCGGGGTCACGTATAGCGTGTCCAATCCAGAGCCGGGGCGGGGGCACATTGACCGTCCAATCCGGGGGCGGGGTTGGGGCCTCACGCCAGACTTTCCAGCCCCTGCGTAGGGGGCGGGGCCACACCCAGGGTTGCCCGCTGCAGTGCCGGGCGCGAGGGGAAGCGTTGGGTGGCCAGGCTGTGCCTGACGGGCAGACTGTGGGAGCACGGCCCTGCCCCGCCGCACGTGTGCGGCGTTGTGTCCTCCCGCCCTGCCTGGCTCCCGGCGAGGAAACGGAAGGCAGAGCAGTAAAGCGATCCTGCGGAGCGAGTGGTGAGAGAGGCGACGCGGGAGGAACCCGCCGTGAGCCAGCAAGGGGCGCTGCAGGCAGAGGGCACCCGGAAGGACTGGGCTGGGCCTGCCCGCAGGGGGCGCTGTAGGCGAGGGAGTCCGCCGAGTCGCGCAGCTCTCGGAAGCGCCGGGGGCGCCGTCGGGTCCTAGCGCCGCCGCTACCGCGTGCGAACAAGCCGGGGTCGCTGCGGGGTCCTAGCGCCATCGCCGCGATGGTGAAGGAGCAGTTCAGGGAGACGGATGTGGCCAAGAAAATGTGAGTGGAGGAAGGAGAAGGCTTGACTGGAGTGCGGGGGAGCGATGAGGGTCGTATGGGGGTGTAGGGGGTGCTGGGATGCAGTAGGGGGCGCGGTGAGGGGAGCAATAAGGAGGAACTGGGCTTGGGATGGGGTGCAATGGGTGGTGGATGTGGATGCGGTGGGGGGCAGTGGATTTGAGGGGTGGGTGGGGATGCTGTAAGGGGCACGGAAGGGGAGGTGGAGGATGCTTGGCTCGAGTTTTGGTGTATGGGAATGATACTAGGGTTTTGGGGTACAACGTGGGGAGAAGGGACTGGGGTAGGGTGTATGTGGATGCAGGGGGATGAGGATTTACTGGGAATACTGGGTGTTTACTGGGTGTAGGATGAGGGGTGGAAGATGCAAAACTAGACGAATATTGGAGGGTGCTGTCGAGGGGATAGAATGGGGCTGGGAAGAGGGGTAGGGAGCATGAGGGGTGGTTGGAGGGAGAGCTGAGAGTTGCTCCAAGTTGGGGAGGGACAAAGGCACTGGTGCAGCCCATGAATACAAACCTGCTGGAAACCAGCTCCCAGGTTCATCATTACCAAAAAGAACTGGTTTCAGGGGTGTTAGGAATCATAGAATGGTTTGGGTTGGAAGGGACCTTAAAGGCCATCTAGTTGCAACCCTCCCACTGGGTCAGGTTGCTCAAAGCCCCATGCAGCCTGGCCTTGAACATCTCCAGGGATGGGGCAGTCACAACTTCGCTGGGCAACCTGGGCCAGGGTCTCACCACTCTCACAGGATTTCTAAAATCTCATCTCAGTCTTCCTGCTTTCAGCTTCAAACCATTCCCCCTTCTCCTATCTCTGCATTCCCTGGTGAAGAACCCCTTCACAGTTTTCTTGGAGCCCCGTGCAGTACTGGAAAGCTGCTCTAAGGTCTCCCTGGAGCCTTCTATTCTCCAGGCTGAACAAGCCCCACTCTCCCAGCCTGTTCTCGTATGAGAGGTGCTCCAGCCTTTGCATCGTGTTCATGGCCTCCTCTGTACTCACTTTAACAGCTCCGTGTCCTTCCTGTGCTAAGAACTCCAGACAGAAGCAGAGTTCCAGATGAGGTCTCATGAGAGCAGAGCAGAGGGGCAGAACCCCCTCCCTCACCCTGTTCCCTGCTGGTCCTGCTGCTATTCATGCAGCTGGGGGTTCAGTTGGATTTCTGGGAGGCAACTGCACATTGCCATCTTGTGTTGAGCTTCTCATCCACCAGCACCCCAAGTCCTCCTCTTCAGGGCTGCTTTCAATCTATTTTGTGTATGTTGTTACCAGTATTTCTGTGTGACTTGGATAGGCTGGATTGCTCAGCAGAGAGGAACCTGATGAATTTTAACAAAAGCAGGTGCATAGCCCTGCACCTTGGAACAACCCCTGCACCAATACAGATTAGCTCAACCTGCTGGAAAGTAGCTCTGCAGAGAAGAACCTGGGATTCCTGCTGAAAAAGAAGCCAACCATGAGCCAGCAGTGTCCACTAGTGGCCAAGGCAGCCAACAGTATCCTTGGGTGCATTACGAAGAGTGTGGCCAGCAGGGCGATGGAGATTTTCCTCACCCTCTACTCTGCCCTAGTGAGGCCCCATCTGGAGTCCTCTGTACAGTGCTGGGTTTCCCATGTCAAGACAGTCAAGGAACTGCTAGAGAGTCCAGGGGAGGCCACAGAGGTTACAAGGTGGCTGGAGCATCTCTTACAAGGAGAGTCTGAGAGACCTGGACCTCTTTAGCCTGGAGAAAAGAGGACCTTATCAACTAAAGAGGACCTTATCAATGCTGATAAATATCTAAAGGATGAGTTTCAAGAAGATGGGGCCGGTGACCGGACAAGGTGTAATGAGTACAAACTGGAACACAGGAAGTTCCACTTGAACATGAGAAAACTTTTCTGTGAGGGTGATGAAGCACTGGAAGAGGCTACCCAAGGTTTTGGAGTCTCTATAGAGATTTAAAATCCACCTGTATGTATTCCTGTAAAACCTGCTTGAGGCGACCCTGCTTTAGCAGGTGGGTTGAACTGGGTGATCTCCAGAGGTCCCTTCCAACCCTCACCATGCTGTGATTCTGTGATGTAAGTGTGCATACACACACATGAAATTTCCTTTCCAGAAGCCATATCTGTTTTGGCATGAAATCTCCAGAGCAGATGCGCCAGCAAGCTCACATTCAAGTGGTCAGCAAAAACCTGTACAGTCAGGACAACCATCACTCGCCACTGCAGTATGGAGTGCTCGACCATCGCATGGTGAGGGACGTTTATTTTTCAGACCCTTCTTGATGAATTACTTGAAGTGGTTAAAATTAAGTTGGAATGGCTGAAATGTACTGTTCACACAAGTATATGCTCGTGTGTCTCTACCTGAATTGCATAGATGTAGGTGCAGTAGCAGCTAATTTCTTCATCCTTTTCAATGGTTCTGAAAACATTCTTTTGAGGCACAAGGAAAATTTGGTTTTGTTTGGAGACCCAGAGACACCCATCTACAAAAAGTCTTATTGTAGATCATTTACAAGCATTGTATGAGTTTGTCACTGGTATCAGCAAGACTTGCATGTGAAAGACACTTCAGTTAGCATAGCTTATTTGCTTGAGAAATGGGTTTTTTTCTGTGTAGTAGGTTGTTTGCAGCTTATGTTTTTTTCTTTATGTGTTCTCCTCCCAAAGGGAACCAGTGAAAAAGACCGTCCTTGTGAAACCTGTGGAAAAAATCTGGCTGATTGCTTAGGACATTATGGGTACATTGACTTAGAACTTCCATGTTTTCATGTTGGATACTTCAAAGCTGTGATAGGCATCTTACAGGTAAATATGATTATGATTTATTATCAGTTTCTAGTCTTGAAAAAGGAAATTATCAGAAAAGATGGTGCTTGAAAGGGTAATTGAGATGACCAAAATAGGGATGTATTATAAATTTTATCTTTATACATCTTATGTTTTGTAAAAGAAATGTATTTAAATACATTTCTCGGTGATGTAAATATATCCATTTCAGATTATCTCAGATTGATTAATTTAATTCATTGTTTTCCTGTTGTAGTTTGAATTAGATATATGCAGTATAACTTGCCTTTTAGGACATGGCCATACATCAAAGCTCTGTTTGCTTTATATGGATTTTTAAGAACCTGCAGAGCTTATGTAAGGATTTGCCCCATTGACTCTATTTTTTCCATATAGTTTTGTGTATTACAGCATATTAATTAGTCTTTCAAACAAACTACTCTCTAATGAAGAACTTAAGTTACAGTAGAAGGTGTTACTACTCTGCATTTGTCTGTTAAACAACTCTATTGATCTGCTTTTGCATTTAAGATGATCTGCAAGACCTGTTGTCGTATCATGCTGTCTGTGGAGGAAAAAAAACAGTTTTTGGATTACCTCAGGCGACCTGGCCTCACGTATCTTCAGAAGAGAGGGCTGAAAAAGAAAGTGTCTGAGAAGTGCCGAAAGAAAAACACTTGTCCTTACTGCGGTGCCTTTAATGGTGAGTGGTGACATTTCCAGTTAGTGATAGCTGTCCACTCTGATAAGCATCAAAATCTTCAATATCCTTGTTGGTTCCACATCTGATGGGTGTTCTTGCTGGCCTTTGATAAGAATCGTGTAATTGCATTCTTAATGCCAAATACATACTTGCTCACATCTCACTTATGTGGATAGCGATACTGTCACAGTTGCTTGTTTTGTTTCATGTGATATCTGTTTGTGGCAGTAACCAGCATTTGATACTTGAATAATGGCAAAAAAATTCTTGTTCAACATGTTTTTAAAAGTATTAGGAGCTATTGTCAGTGATCAATACTTCAATATAGAAGCATTCGTAGACTTTAATTTTGATTGAATTTATTTTTTCTTCACTATATTAAATTTCTTAAATATTGAATGTGTTTGTTGTACTCTAGGAAGATATTTTCTGCAGTTCAGCAGTATTTGGGCTGTGATGATCCTGGATTCCATTGGAGTTTGTTTTCAGGGCAGAACATCTTGATAACATTTCACATTTGGCTTCAGAATACATAGTTCTGTTTGGTGGTTTTGTTGCTGTTTAATAAAAAATCAACCCACGTTTCTTTGCTTGCAGGTACTGTGAAGAAGTGTGGTTTGTTGAAAATAATACATGAAAAGTACAAGACCAATAAGAAAGTGGTTGATCCAGTTGTATCTACTTTTCTCCAATCCTTTGAAACTGCCATAGAACATAACAAAGAAGTAGAGCCCTTACTGGGAAGAGCTCAGGTGAATTTTATTGTAATTTAAATTCCTTGCTTGATTTTGTGCTTGAAATAAAACTCCTCAAAGGTGGTGATTCAAGATTTTTGTTTACTGAAAGACATTTGAAGAATGTATTTTTTGCAGTAATGCTACCTTTGCAAAAGTTAGAAGTTTAGTTTCTGGATATGTGCTAACACATAATTTTCTGTCTGTAAAGAAAGGGGGATACTCTTGGTGTGTGACACTTCCATAAGCCAGTAAAGAGAGATTAAAGGCCCACAGATCCTCTGCATGTACGTGTAGATTTACTGTAACTCTGAGATTATTACAGCATTTTTTTTATTATTACAACGTTTTATTCCTTAGAATAACTCAATGTTGAAAAGGAGAGAGGAGAGGTGGGAAAGCTGCAGAGGGGCTTTTTATGTGGGAGTGTAGGGATAGGGTGAAAGGGAATGGTTTTCAGCTGAAAGAGGGGAGATTGAGATGAGATACCAGTAAGAAATGTTTTCCTGTGAGGATGGGGAGGCACTGGCCCAGTCGTGGCTGCCCCCTCTCTGGAGGTGTTCAAGGCCGGGTTGGATGGGCTTTGAGCAACCTGATCTAGTGGGAGGTGTCCCTGCCCATAGTAGGGGGGCTGGAACTGGATGATCTTTGAGCTCCCTTCTGACCCAAACCATTCTATGATTCTATGAACTTTTTGCTTAATTCAGCTTTGCACTGTGTGCAGTTTAATTTCATTCTGCTTTTGAAAGCTGGAAAGATCTTGGGGTATTTATTTAGACAGAAAAAATAACAAGTGCCTGGAGTCTGTTATAGTGCAGCTGTAGCTGTGGTAATGAGAAATAAGTGTGGAAAATGCAGTAATTGATGCGAGTTCCTAGTAATAAAATAAAAAACACATAATGTAAGTAGTTATGAAATATTCCATTAGTTGTTTAAAACAAGAGAGTAATGTGATAAGTAAATGCTGATGTAGNGTGAATTTTATTGTAATTTAAATTCCTTGCTTGATTTTGTGCTTGAAATAAAACTCCTCAAAGGTGGTGATTCAAGATTTTTGTTTACTGAAAGACATTTGAAGAATGTATTTTTTGCAGTAATGCTACCTTTGCAAAAGTTAGAAGTTTAGTTTCTGGATATGTGCTAACACATAATTTTCTGTCTGTAAAGAAAGGGGGATACTCTTGGTGTGTGACACTTCCATAAGCCAGTAAAGAGAGATTAAAGGCCCACAGATCCTCTGCATGTACGTGTAGATTTACTGTAACTCTGAGATTATTACAGCATTTTTTTTATTATTACAACGTTTTATTCCTTAGAATAACTCAATGTTGAAAAGGAGAGAGGAGAGGTGGGAAAGCTGCAGAGGGGCTTTTTATGTGGGAGTGTAGGGATAGGGTGAAAGGGAATGGTTTTCAGCTGAAAGAGGGGAGATTGAGATGAGATACCAGTAAGAAATGTTTTCCTGTGAGGATGGGGAGGCACTGGCCCAGTCGTGGCTGCCCCCTCTCTGGAGGTGTTCAAGGCCGGGTTGGATGGGCTTTGAGCAACCTGATCTAGTGGGAGGTGTCCCTGCCCATAGTAGGGGGGCTGGAACTGGATGATCTTTGAGCTCCCTTCTGACCCAAACCATTCTATGATTCTATGAACTTTTTGCTTAATTCAGCTTTGCACTGTGTGCAGTTTAATTTCATTCTGCTTTTGAAAGCTGGAAAGATCTTGGGGTATTTATTTAGACAGAAAAAGTAACAAGTGCCTGGAGTCTGTTATAGTGTAGCTGTAGCTGTGTCAATGAGAAATAAGTGTGGAAAATGCGGTAATTGATGCGAGTTCCTAGTAATAAAATAAAAAACACATAATGTAAGTAGTTATGAAATATTCCATTAGTTGTTTAAAACAAGAGAGTAATGTGATAAGTAAATGCTGATGTAGAAGGAAAAAAAAGAAAGGAAAGAAAATAGCAAATTAGTACCTGAGACACCAAAAGCGTTGGTTCACAGTAAAACATAGCTTTGTTTGTATTAATAACTGTTACCTATCTGAGATTTTAAAGTACTTTAATTTTTTAACAATAAGTAAATGAGTGGAGGAGGGAAGCTTTGAAACTGTTATATGACGGTTTGTTCTCACCATTCTCACATGAATTTTGTAGGAAAACTTGAATCCCTTGGTAGTGTTGAACCTCTTTAAAAGAATCCCAGCAGAAGACATCCCTCTGCTGCTAATGAACCCAGAAGCAGGCAAACCTTCGGATTTGATCCTCACTCGAGTCTTGGTGCCTCCTCTGTGTATCCGACCCTCTGTTGTGAGTGACTTGAAGTCCGGCACCAATGAAGATGACCTTACAATGAAGCTAACTGAGATAATTTTCCTTAATGATGTAATAAAAAAAGTGAGTCATCCTTCAAGCTCTCAGAGACTGTAGCCTTTGAAAAGATTACTACATCTTACTGCATCTTTGTCCTTTCTTTATTTCACCATCTGTTCTCAAGAGCTCTGTTTTCATTTAGCATGGTGATCAAATTGATACTAGATGTAAATTTGGCAGTTTATCAGTTGTTTAGAACAATGGTTCTATCAGACTGGTACTTTCCAGGCTGTTCAAAACTGATCTTTTATCTGGAAAACAAAATCAATGGAGCACTAACTGTCCTATGAGTGAGGAATTATTAGCTACTGGTGAGTTTCCTGGCTATGAAGTTGTATTAGCTTAACTTCAGTGACTTGGGAAAACTATTTTATACAAATACACAGTTTTGTTAGCATTTCTTCAAAGCAGATGCTATTCAGAAGTAATTTATTTTTCCTGGTTCTCTTGAATGCAGTTATACTATGCCAATATGGATCCTGTAATAAAGTTATCTCCCCTTTTCAGTTCCAATGTGTATGAAGATTTCTTAAACATGATTTTCAAAATAACAGTTGTACTCCTGTGAGAAAAAGTCCTTACTAGTTGAATATATGTTGTTACATTTATTTTCTGAACTGGATGACTCTTATTTAGCATAGGATATCAGGAGCCAAAACACAGATGATTATGGAAGACTGGGACTTCCTTCAGCTGCAGTGTGCGCTGTACATCAACAGTGAGCTCTCAGGAATTCCTCTCAACATGGCACCTAAAAAATGGACCAGAGGTTTTGTTCAGAGACTGAAAGGAAAACAAGGTTTGTCTAGAAAGTTTGTTTTAAGTATATTTTTTAACTGAACCACAGATGTTCTCTCTTCAATGTCTCTGCTACTCTTGTGCTGCACTTCAGTAAGATGTTCTGATTTTCTGTCTTAACAGATAACACTGTGAAGACAACTTCTAGATAAAAGAGTTTTCACTCTGATTCCATTTTACTAGGTCGGTTTAGAGGCAATCTGTCTGGAAAGAGAGTGGATTTCTCTGGCAGAACAGTCATTTCACCTGACCCTAACTTAAGAATAGATGAAGTAGCAGTGCCTATTCATGTTGCTAAGATCCTAACCTTTCCTGAAAAGGTAAGCAGTATAAAACTAAAATAGTTTCTGTCCCTTTTTGTTTGGTTTGTTTGATATCAGCGTTGTCCTTCTGTATAGCCCTGCTATAAAAGGGAATGTATGTGTTGCTTTTATGTTCAAACTGTCTTTCAGTGACACTTTGCCAGTACTGTTGTTGCTGGTAAATGAAGGTTGTAGTATCGGGTATATGCAAGTGATGTGAGGACACAGGGTGTAAGGAGTCACATATCAAGAGAGAATAGTTTTGGTTGATCTTTGAATCAATACATAGCTTCATACGTTTGGTGGATCCAAGGAGTGGTTGGGTATTTTTATTTCTGAAATTACTTCTCAGATTTTTACTCTAATTTCACTCTGATATTCTGTTCTATGATTGGCCTGCATTTCTGTCCTGTTCCCTCCGAATGTTTTGGGTTGGAAGGGATCTTTAAAGGCCATCTAATCCAACCTCCCTGCATGAGCAGGGACGTGTTTAATTCAATCCAGTTGGTCAGATCCCAGTCCAACCTGGCCTCGAATGTTTACAGGGATGAGCCCTCCACTGCCTCCCTGGACAAACTGTGTCAGTGTTTCACCATCCTCACTGTAAAGTTTCTTACTTATGTCCAGTCTAAATCTCCCCTCCCTTAATTTAAAGACATTACTCCTTGTCCTGTCACAACAGCCCTTGCTAAAAAGTCTGTCCCCATGCATTCCCTTTAGATACTGCCTGTTCCCTTCAGCCACTGCAGGCTGTGACAGGGATTATCAATTGAGCCTAAAGTTAGAAAACACGAAGGCCACCAGCAAAAATGAAAGGGCCAGAAATGCGTTTCATTTGTTTCTGATTGAAGTCTTTGTGCAACAGGTGAACAAAGCGAATATTGATTTCATGAGGAAACTTGTTCATAATGGTCCTGATGTTCATCCTGGAGCAAATTTTATACAGCAAAGGCACACGCAGATGAAGAGGTATCATGCTTATCTGTAATGATTTTTTTTTTATCCCTCCCGTCAATTTACTTTTACTGCTGTGTGAAAATAGTTATATCTACAAGGATTAAAACTGATTTTTAGTGTCTTTCATAAAAGACAGTGACAAAAAAATTGACATTATGTAAGAGGAAGCTGTACACGAAAACATGGGGGATAATCTGTTGGATTTAAACTTAAGTAGACATGCTAATGATAATGAACTGCAATTAGATTTTTACTTTTTTTTTTTTTCTATGATGGAGTGATTTTTATTTGGAGTAAGGGGTGTAGTACTGAGATAAATAGAAATGAGTAGTTTGGGGCACTAGGTTTTTTTTCATTTGCAGTCAATTTACTGGTAGTAAGAAGTGACGATATATGAGTTCCACTTCCTGTACTTTCTGATACAATTGAAAGGCATTATTTATTTTTCTAAATAGATGTTTTTTCTTAATTTTACTAACAGCTGTACTAATAACCTTGTTAACTAATGTCACAGATATTTTCATTAGTTAAAATAGCAGCACGACTGATATTTAATGAAGCAATCCACGTCAGTTTTGTCTTCTAGTTATTATAATAGAAATACTCCGGCATTTAATGCAAGAACTTGCATTATAAACACAGAATGTGTTTTCAGTTGTCTTCGTATATTTCTTACTTCACTTCTGACTCCATTTCTTCTGACTCCATTGTTATGTGTTACTAAAAGATTTTTGAAATATGGAAACCGAGAAAAGATGGCCCAGGAGCTGAAATTTGGTGATATTGTGGAGCGACATCTTATAGATGGTGACATAGTCCTGTTCAACCGACAGCCCTCTCTTCATAAGCTGAGCATTATGGCGCACATTGTAAGTGCACACACAGCCTAACGTACAGGTAGCAAATGCCTAAATGTTGGGAGGTTTGCCTTTGCTGGTGTTTATCTCTTATGAAAAAACAAAGAGCTTCATCTGAAACACTGCCTAGGGACATACATGAGTACAGTGCAGATGTGCTTCTGTGTGAGAATTGATGTTGAACTGGGCAGGATGCTGTCTGGCGAGTTCTATTAATAGTCATAATTGCTCTCAGTATCTTTTCCTGCATTTCACTTTTGTGGAATTGATGCAATCTTTACTATGTGTCCTGCTTTGTATAAATGCTTCATAATGGAAGTTATTGCTGTATTTGTGTAATATAACCCGATTACAATTTCTGTCAGTTGACTTAAATGTTGTGATCACAAATTTTGACTCATGTCTGTAACAAAAAGGATTAAGCCTACAAGAAAGCACTGAGGCATGGCTTTTCATCTTTTAGCATGCTTGACTTCATGTGTATCAGTTTGTTTTGTAATTGCAGGCTAGAGTCAAACCTCATAGGACATTCAGATTTAATGAATGTGTCTGCACACCATACAATGCGGACTTTGATGGAGATGAGATGAACCTTCACCTTCCTCAGACAGAAGAAGCAAAAGCAGAAGCACTTGTTTTAATGGGGGTATGTTAATAATTTTAGTGGCAGGTGGGCTGAGCTCTGTATTTAACTTGCATGTGAAATATGAAATGTTATTAACATTCCTGGGTATGCATAAGGTGCAACTATGAACCTGCCTGAAAACTCTGCAAAAGTGAATTTAGAATAATTAGGACTGTTATGCAACAGCAATCTAATAGGCTTATTCTCAGCATCCATGGAAAATGCAGTGGGATTAAGTAAGTACATGTCATTACTATGTTTTTGCCTGACTGTGGTTGGTGATAGCTACCAAAATAGGCTCTGTAACCAAACCAACACACACCTTGCTCTCTGGCCTAATGGCCCAGCAATTGCAGGCAGTCAGACCGACTGGAAATAATGCAGCAATGATGTGCTTGGACTGGAGCAGGCAGTGTATCAGAGAAAGCAGGAGACAGCAAGCTCTTGCGGCAGGAGGGAAAAAGAGGGAGAAGTGAGTGTAGATGTGATCTAGTGGTTGCAGGCTTTGATCTGTGTTGTGGAAGTAGAGTCAGTAGCAACAATGTGTACATCAGTCCTTTGCTTGCACTGCTGCTTCAGATGCACCAGCACCGCTGTTGGCTGCAGTGTGTGTTGGCCAGCTGAACTCATTTGGGAGCTTAAAAGTAAAACTCTTCCCTGCCCCCAAAGTGTGTGATTCAAGTTTATGAATGGTTCAGGCAAAACTGTGCCACATAGGTGAGAATGATTGATTTTCTGAGTAAGGCATTATAACCTGCGGCTAGTGGAAGTGACTGGCTATACATCAGTAGGGACTGCAGAACTTGGAATACTTCACTAGCTCCCTGTAGTGAACATGACCTCTTTTGTCCCTTCTAAGGTCCTTGAGGCCTGCTTGCCTTCCCTCCCCTGTCCTGTTTGAACAGAACCAAACACACCAAGTTGGTTGTAGCTTCTGCCTTGAAGCAGCATACGTAATTTCTAGTAGTTCTTCTCAAATTATTCCTTGTCAGTCATTAGATTTGTATGGACTGTAGTGAACCAAAACTTGTAGGGGTTTTTTTTATGTCTTCTTACCATTTTTGCTAAAATAATTGTCTTAAATTGTAAGTTTTCTCCTGAATAACAAATGCAATATCTGTATCTTCAAATGTGTGGTATTTTTATTTCTTGTATCATAGACTAAGGCAAACTTGGTAACACCGAGAAATGGAGAACCTCTCATTGCTGCTATTCAGGATTTCCTCACAGGTGTGTGTATAAGCTTGTTTTAGAGCTGTATGATTTAATAGTTGTTCTTTTAGGATCGCTTCTCTCTTCTTGGGAATTTTTCTGTATTGATTGAAGAAATTTCTCCTTTCAAAAATTCAGTGACTTATGAAAGTAAAGCCATCATTAGTCTGAAACATAACTATGTCCTCAGTCTTTTCTGATACCATCTACCTTTACACTGTTTCTCTAACAGGGAATGTTTTGGATCTTCGTACTGATTAAGTACACAATGTAAACTGCTTATAATTATCATAGAATGTCAGGTTGGAAGGGACCTCAGAGATCATCTGATCCAACCTTTTAGAGAACTCTGGTAGATTGTGCCAGTTATGGTAGAAGTTGGATTTATTAGTCAAAAATTAGTTTTAACCAACAGTAAGTACCTTCAAGTTTCCCTGATTCCTTAGGAAATGTCCAGTAAGGAAGAAAGGGTACAGAAATTAAATGCCAAGGTCTTATTTTTACCTATGAGGTCCAGTCTAAGAGAATATATGACAGAAATGCACTGGGCTTGATTTTTAGGAATTTGAATGGTGAACATCTTAAAAAATATATTTTGGAGAAGGGTTTACAACTGAAGCAATCTAAACCATTGTAATTTTGCCTGGTGAGTAGGTAACTAGTATTGCACTTTGGAGAGAAAGTAACTAGTATTGGAATGGAATCATTGTGACTGAATATCATAGAATCATTAGGTTGGAAAAGACCTTTAAATTTCATCTCTTTTGAGTCTGCCACACTTCTTACTTTTTATTTTCTAGGTGCCTATCTTCTTACTTTAAAAGATACTTTTTTTGATCGAGCCAAAGCCTGTCAAATTATTGCTTCTATCCTGGTTGGCAAGGATGAAAAGATTAAAGTTCGTCTTCCACCTCCAGCAATTCTGAAGGTGTGTCAAACTGTGTTTTTAATGTTCCTAACATTTTCTCTGTTGTGTTCTGACCAATAGTGATATTCTCAGCAGAGACAGTTTTTGTTTTCTCTGACATGAGTTTTGCGTCAGGTTTTTCTATGTGTAAAGGGCAAGAATCAGAATTCAGGGTCAAAGCTTTGCAGAAGTTGTGTGATGGTTCGTGATGCTGAGCAGAACCAATCTTGCATGGTGCAGTCCAAATGCAGGTTTCTTTCAAGGTTCAAACACGGCTTTGCTACTGTGCTGCTGCTGTAAGATGAACCACTTGACTGTTAGGGGTCAGGAGAAGGTAAATTGTTCTTGTTAACTTCAGTATTGCTGACTGTGCAGACTTATACTGGGCTGGATAGAGAAACGTCATTTTTCTGTGGTTGCCCTCCAGTAATGTCCTGATATGCTCAGCAGTTATAGGCCTCAGTATCCCAAATTTAAGAGATGTTAAACCTGGGAAATAGCATGCTTTAGTTGTTAGCCTGTTGATGTGTTAACAATTAAAGAGTACGAGTGGTATGTGATTGTTTTGTTTTGGTTACGTGAACACAAAATATTCATTATGAAGGGCAGAGTATTTGTTGCAAACTTATAAGTGACCTATAGTATCATTTATAGGATTAGGGTCCACTAAGCCTTTGTTCACAAACATTTGATTACTTTTGTGTTTGAGGCCAACGGTGTTGTTTGGAGGGAGTTTGGTTTATTTTGAAATTCCTTGAATGTTAAGTGTTATTGTGTACATTTACACCTTTTATTTATTTTCAAAATAGTAAATACAGTAGGGAAAGTCAGAAAGTGACATTGAAATGCCATTGAATAATACTGATTTAAAGCAAGGTCAAAGCATTTATAGGTTGTGACAGTTACTTATGTTTAACTACAGCTGAGGGTGGTACATAACTATATGAATCTCTAATGTCTTAAAAATTTAAACCAAAACACTGTATGAAGAAGGGAATTATTTGGGAAACAACATGACAGGAACACCATCTTTTGTTTTCTTTTTCTAATCAGAAAGGGGAAATGTAGCAGTAGGAGGGAGCAATAGAGTGTGTTTCTCTAAATGCATTCATGCACCCTTATGTAAAGTGTATCTATACATCCTTATGTGTAGATACATAATACATACATATGATGCATTATATATGTAGATACATTACATATGTAATACATCCTTATGCAAAGGAATGCTGCCCTGTGGTTCTCTATGTATAGTTCAGTATAGAAGGGTTCTGTGTAGAAAACGATTTTACAACTAAAATCTTGTTTGCTCATTTGCTGCATTTGCTACATGAACTGTGTATTGCTAAATATCCTTTTGTTTCTCTAAGCCTGTAACACTTTGGACAGGAAAACAGGTTTTCAGCCTCATCCTCAAACCCAGTGATGACTGTCCTGTAAAAGCTAATCTCCGAACCAAGGGCAAACAGTACTGTGGCAAAGGGGAAGACCTGTGTTACAACGACTCCTGTGAGTGACAGTTCTAAAGCTGTGTTCGGGAAGTCTTCAAAGTAGTTGTTGCTGTTGTTTTGTTGAGTTTACAGCTGTTGAGCTCACTGTAGGAGTTAAAGCGGTCCTTTGCATAAGCATTCTTGCAATAAAAAATGAGGTTATTGTAGTTTTTCTTCAAAGTTGAAGTAATGCTGAACACCAAACTAAAAGCTTAGGTGTTTTCTTGTAATAGAAATTCTTCTGTATGATGCTAGACTTGTCATGATACTAACGTAGTATTGAACGTGAGAGACAGATAAAAGCCAAGAGGCTTAGGAAGTGGTTGTGCCCAGGCCAAATGGGAAAATCTGGTATCTTAAGTAGTAGTGATACAGAGATTAGAACTCCAATAGTGAAAGGACCTAGGATGCATAGTGAAGGTAGGAATCCTTAGGATATCAAACCATCTGTATACTTCCAGTTAGGAAAGTCAGAGCGGCAGATGGAATGCAACCTGTTAGGCTTGAAGAGTCTGTAGAAGATGAACAAAGCTTTGTTTTTATTAATTGAACTTTCACTTGGTAACAGTTCGATAAGAACTTGAGCAGGCAGGATTAGCTTGGCTCCTTGCCACTCAGGAGTGTGAGTTGAGGAACCTAGGAGGGAAACGCTGATTACAGTAATTCTATCATGTAATGTTGATGTAAGAAAGAATTTACCAGTTAGGACTCTAATCTACTGTGTGTTAGACTCTGAGCTGTTTCTTTAAAGGGTAGGACCCCTCTGTGGTTGTCAATTGGTTATAAACACAGTGGTACAATTTTCCTAAGCTCTAAGGAATGTGGAGAGAAAGGCAACAAAGCAATCCTGTTCGCACTCATGCGAACATAGGCTGTCTTCTTTGCTCTGTAGTCTTCTCATTTGAGGAAGTATGGGAAAAATTCCCGTGTTCCGAGTCTAATAGTAGCAGATGATGTGGAAAACTTCTGGATTTCATTGGTGATTCTGTTCAGTTCTCTGAAAAACCTTCATTTCTGAAGTAACATTCATTCTTTTCTCTTCAGAAAGTTTTCTGTAAATTGTCCGAAGTCTCAAGAAATCCTGTTACCAGATTTTGGTTGTATGTAGTAAGTGATAGAGCAGTGACTTGTGGTTCAAGAATAGGATTACCTAAATTGACACTTGAAACATTGACCACACAGTACAAAACGCAGACATTTACAGCACTCTTTGTGGAATGATTTTAATTGGCTCTGTCTATGTATGCCAGATCTTTGGGGCGGTGCATAATGAAGCTGAGGATGAATATACGTTGTACTGTTCCCGTAGAAAATATGTCTGAGGTTCATATACAGAAGATACTTTAAATCGCTTAAAGGCTATAGCTTATAAGGAAGATTCAGTGTCTGAAATTGAAGGTTCCTGACTGAAGCAAAAGGAAGTTGTCCACAAGACAGTTGTGTGTAGGCCTACAGGCAAGATGGATGTCTTTGATAAGCTTGTAATTAAAGAGATGTCTAAGCCCACTGTGTCTTTTAAATTTAAGCTGTGGAACTGAATTTCAGGATCTTAAATCATAGTTCTCTTATTTTCATTTTTTAAATGTTTGTTGCTCTACTTCATAAATCAGTAGCAAACTTCATATTATTGTTCACAATTGAGGACTTTTATTCTGGGAAGATAAGATTCGTTGTAGACTTTATTGTCATGAATGAAGCCAATTTTATTTTTAGATTTTTAGCAAATCTGTTATTCATAATGTTTCTCAGAAGTCTTCAACTGGGTACAGTTGTCATTTTAAGGAGAAGGGTAAATAGGTTGTAAGTTGGTAAGGTCTGTTGACTGTTTCTCTACTTACCTTCTACAGGTACATTAAATGCATGGTTTGGGGGTTGTTTTCATTAACAGAGCTTATATTTTAAAAACTACTCCATAATTCATTACTAGGGTTGCTAATGTATCTGGTTGCTAGAGTTTAGGTAGTGTTTTAAAAGAATGATGAATTTTTTGCCTTTCTTAGATGTCACAATTCAGAACAGTGAGTTAATGAGTGGCAGTATGGACAAAGGAACCTTAGGTTCAGGTTCCAAGAACAACATCTTCTACATCTTGTTAAGAGACTGGGGACAGGTAGAAGCTGCAGATGCCATGTCACGACTAGCCAGACTTGCTCCCGTATATCTTTGTAAGTAATGAGGGAAGTTAATTTCCTTGTAAAATCAAGTCTTAAAGCAGAAATACAGAACAATCAAGCAAGATGAATGTGTTTCTTTTTTAATAATAGCTAATCGTGGGTTTTCAATTGGAATTGGTGATGTAACACCTGGGCAGGGCCTGCTAAAAGCTAAATATGAGCTCCTGAATGCTGGCTATAAGAAATGTGACGAGTATATTGAAGCTCTGAACACTGGCAAGCTACAGCAGCAGCCTGGTTGCACTGCAGAAGAGACTCTAGAGGTAACAGTTTTAATTTAAGACATTATATATTTAGAGTAGTGACTTCATGGATGTGTTCATGTGAATTATGAAGTTCGAAGTTGTCTTTTGAAACTTAAAAATATGAGAAATAGAAACTCTAGGCATGCAAGTTCAGCCAAGTCTGTCTAGGCTTAACTTGTAGGTTTTTGTATTCATCTAAAAATGTCTACTAAGTAGTAAAGAACTGAGATCCTCCCTCTGTCCTGGGGGGATGTATTTGGGCAACATAAAAGAGAAAAAAATTATATAGGTAATTGGAACAGGGTTAATTATATTGATAAATAATTTAAGTTAATAAGGAACAGTAGCAGCAAATAACCTATTCCAAAAAGCAAAATGTTCCTGTAGTTATAGCTCTATTTATATGCAACTGGTTTCTTGCCCTTTATTCGGGCAGAAGTTAAGTGGACTTGGTTTATGCTGGGTTTTTTTCTTCTGTAAAGATTTCCTTGAAGAGCAGTCAGTGTTGCCCACCACTTAATGGGCAGGGACCTAGTGAAATCAGCTGAAGAACACCATTTTCATTCTTTAATATTTTAATGTGTTTGCCATCTTGGCTAGTCAGTGTTTAGGTTTTACCTTAAAGACAAAAGTAAGGAACAGACAAACCAACAAAACCTTCCAAACAACCACAAAACCCCATCCTACAATGAAGTGCTGCCACAGTTGTCCAATTTGAAGGGGCATTCTAACTGAAAGAAGTGTCAGTCTTTTCTGCTCTTAGTGTTTTCAAACACCTGTGCATGCCCTAGGATGGTTTTTGATACGTTTGTTCTGAACAATTTGAGATATCAACATTGTTCTCTCGGAAAGCAGTCCAAAAGGACTTTTATTTTCATGGTAGTCAGAATCATTAAGGTCGGAGAAGACCTGTAAGATGATCCAGTCCAACTGTCAACTCAACCCTGCTGTGCCTATTCAACCATGTCCTGAAGTGCCCCATCTACATGCTTTTTGAACACCTCCAAGGATGATGACTCCACCACTGCCCTGGGCAGCCCGTTCCAGTGCTTCACCACTCTTTGTAAAGAAATCTTTCCTAATATCTGATCCAAACCTCCCCTGGCACAAATCATTCATGCTGAATGCTCTGTTTAGCTTGAGCTGGTGCTGCTGACAGAAGAGGTTGCCATGTCTCTGGCATCCCTTGTCCTATCCCAGCAAGGCTTTTTGTGCAGAAAATAGGAAAGTTACCCAAGTTATATTTTAACTTGTTCTACGTGAAGCAAAGTCTAGGTTTCTTTGTTGTATTTAGAATTCCCTTTCAATACCGAAGGTATTGCTGGAAAGTGATAGAGTACTGCTTGTGCAAGGCGTTTTCAATGAATGCTGAATCTCTGCAATCTTGGATTTCAGGCCCTAATCCTCAAAGAACTCTCTGTTATCAGAGATCATGCTGGCAGTGCCTGTCTCAGAGAACTGGACAAGAGCAACAGCCCCCTTATCATGGCTCTCTGTGGTTCTAAAGGTAGGAATATCTAAGCTTTGGAAGCAGTTTGATCGCTCCGTCACTGGTCTCAAAATTGTTTGTTTTGCATTTATAGCTTGTTTTATGTAGTTAGTTGTTGAAATATTAAATTGATGTCATATATACTTGAAGTGACTCCTCAGTGAGTGCAGACTGGGTACGGTTAGTTAAAATTAATCTGATATGCTGGATTTTTAGTACAAATAGAAAAACATCATGTTGGAACTTTAAGTGTTCTTAAGACTTTAATTGATCAGTCAAAAGCTTTCAGTTGCACTTCTGACTTCAAGCATCTATATCACATTAAAAAAAATCAACTGAAAATGCTAAATAAAGAATTGGAATTGATATTTCAGCTTACTTTCTGAAAGAACATCTGTCTAATAAATATTTGTTTTATACATGAATTCTTATCTGAGCTTTCCATTGTTTCCTATGAGAATTTGAAGAAAACACTTAACTCTCTGCCTTTAATTACCAGTCTCTACTACATTGCAGAAAGTCTCAGGGTGACATTTTTTATTTCTAAAGAATTAAAGAATTACTGAACTCTAATAAGGATATTTTAAGTGTATGATTTTGGGTGCTGGGAGGCTTTTTTTTGCCAGCATGTTTAACAAATACAACTTCTGCATTAGGGGCTTAATTCTCTGGGACTTAATTTGTTTTAGGAATCATGGTAGACACTGAACCCTTTATAATATGTATTGCTAAAATATATTTTTTTAAGAAACTGTGAAGTTAAATATGTAGGTTATGATCGTGGGTTGTATAAAACACAATCCATGATACAGAACAAGATAGTACAAGGACTGTAGTAAAATGGTGATAGCATGACTGTGTGTGACCCAAAGAAACAAATGAAGTTTTTAGCTATGTTGTAGAGTTAGCTGTCAGCCTCAGTGTAAATGCTAAAATGAACAGACAACTAGCAGAAAAGCTTCTTTAACTGCAATTCTAAATGCATTTTTGAGAAATTATAAAGCTAATAGATTTTCACAGCCGCGTCATCAGAGGAAGGCTATTATTCCTCATTTGTGAGTGAGAGGGGATTTTTCTTTCTTTTCAGGCTCCTTCATTAATATATCCCAGATGATTGCTTGTGTGGGTCAGCAGGCTATTAGTGGGTCCAGAGTTCCTGATGGATTTGAGAACAGGTCCTTGCCTCACTTTGAGAAGCATTCTAAGGCAAGTCTGTATGTTTAGAGTACACTGTGAAGTGAAAAAAGTTGCTTTAAACCATTTCAAGGAAGACACATGATAGGATATGCTACCGTGACACGGTAAAAGAAAAGGATCATATATGGTGAATGTAAAGTCTTTTTAAAGTCATTTGGGAGTTAACAGTAATGTTGTGAATTGCCATGGGATGTCTGGTTAGCCTTTACAGCTAAGCCTTGGTTACACCCTCCTAACTAAGTAAAATTGAAATAAGTCTAACGATATATTTTTAGTTCTCTTGAGAGCTCTAAAAATAAGAGAATCATCTGAAAGATTCTAGAATATTCAGCACTGTAACATGTATATAGAATGTACAATGTGTTTTAACCCTTTTTTTTTTCTCTCCACTCTTCTCTGTAGCTCCCAGCAGCAAAAGGTTTTGTTGCTAATAGCTTCTATTCCGGGCTGACTCCCACTGAATTTTTTTTTCATACAATGGCTGGTCGAGAAGGTCTGGTTGACACAGCTGTAAAAACAGCCGAAACGGGATATATGCAGGTAACTGCCACTGGAGTTTTGTCAGCCTTGGATTAGTAGAATGTTTCTTATGTGTGTATTGAGGTGAGGGGTGGGGAAGAAGTGCACATGCTATGTGTGACTGTGTTTGGTTCTAATAAACAGAGTAATTTATACTAAAAAAACCCCATGACTTTGCTCTACTCTTCAGTAGAGGTAAGGTTTGTCAGCAAAAGACCTGGTGGTGGTACAGTAACATGCCTGTGTTGTGCTGATTCCTCTTGTATATGGGTGGTAAAAGTCCTTGTTTTATGGAATGGTTGGAGACTGATTTCTGTGTAGTGTCTAAAAGCCATGTGAATGATCGAAGTGTTGTCTGTACATTATAACATAGGTTTGAGTTGAGTGTTTTTTCAGATATGGTATTTCAGCAAAAAGAAACAAAAATACAAATCCTGGATTTGAGGGGTTATTTTTTAGAAAAGATTGTCTGGATGACAAAAATACGGCTAAAGCTCCCTTTCAGTGTCTGACCTTTTTAGGTAGCAGGCACCTTGGCTTAATAGACTTGGACTAAATCGCTTTCTTCTGTCAAGCATTAATTCCTTTGGCAGTATCTCGTGTGGAAACAAGTGTTCTTCTGACAAAAGCTTCTTGCTGTTGTGAGCGGTATTACGACTTCAGTGAAAGGATTGGAGTAGTATTTTTAGTCCTGTTTCCAGTGTAACAGGTAGTAGAAAAGCCAAGATAATTAGGGGCTGGGGACACGTTTAGAGATATACAAATAACTCTGTGAAGACTGACATCAGTTCCTTTTGGGGTCGGTGACTAGTTAGACCCTCTGCCTCACAAACTAGCAGAATGTCTTTGTGTGTCTACGTATATACAAATATACACCTAAAATAAGCAACCTGCAAAATATTTTTCCTCATCAACTTTCACCTTATGGTAATAAATTGTAGCATTTGGGCTTAGGAATTAAATAAACAAATCATAACATTTATCTTACCTTTTTCTTCTTTAGTGAAAAACAAAGTATCTATTTATATTCTCCAGTAAGCTAATGTACATTCCTGGAATAATGAAGTCCATATTTCAGATGAAAAAGCTTTTAACCACTAATGCTTCATAGCATGCCTTCTTTTTTGGGAGGCAGAGGAAGGAAGATAGTAGGAAAGTAATTTCCCAGTGCAGCGAATTAAAATTAGGTAACTAGCTGGCACTACTGGCTGTGACAGATGAAGTGCTTGTTTTTGGGAGTGAAAAAAATTTTGTTGACTGATTTTGCTTACGTACACAAAGTGTTACATCCTTTGAGAAATAAACCCAATCAGAAGAATATGAACATTTTGTCAAAAAAAACCTTAAATTTCTCAGACTAATAGGTTCTTTGCTCTCAGCATTTGGTTTCTCACGTGATGGACTTTCTAAATGTGGAAACTGTGTTGTTGCTTTACATCTCATTATCATTGGCTCTCATGTTCTCGGTAGACTGGATGATCTTAAGGGTCTTTTCCAGTCTTAATGTTTTTTATTATTCTAATAATGGTTTTAATGAATGTACAAGAAAGCCCTAGGGTTAACTTATGACTTTAAAAAAGGCTTTCATGCCTGCTAATCACTGTCAGATTTATTTCCTAAGTCCAGTTTATTTATTTTCTATAATTCACATTAACAGCTATTGTTTTCCCCTTCAGCGACGACTGGTAAAATCTCTTGAAGATCTTTGCTCACAGTATGATTTGACAGTCAGAAGTTCCACTGGTGACATTATACAGTTTATTTATGGAGGAGATGGCTTGGATCCTGCAGCCATGGAAGGGAAGGATGAACCACTGGAATTCAAGCGAGTTCTAGACAATATCAGAGTAAGTACTACTAAAACCTTTACTGGAAGTGTGAAAAGGCTGTGAAGCACGTAGGTGGAAGTAATAAATCTCATGGAGGATTGTTTGAGTTGAAGATCTTATTTTTAATTTGCCTTTTCAGGTGGTCCTGGGCAGTCTTTCAGCTTGTGTGTGCTAAGACTTAGAGATGTTGTCTACCCTAAAGCAGCGCTGCTAGGACTGAAATGTGTATAAGTTGTGAAAAATAGAATTATCTTCTCTGCTTTGATGTTCTAGGGCTTAATATCCAACTCACTAGATAAGTTATTACTGGCTTAGTTGAGTACTAGATTGGATTTATATTACACACAATAATCCCTTATTAAATCAAGACATGCATGTTATTTGTGTTGAGCTTCTTGAGTCAGAGGCCTGATGTGTTGTTGAACGTATCAACATATAGTGATGTTGTAGAAAAGGTATTATTTGACGTTGGCTTTGTGATTTGTTTGCAAGTTGTTCTTCCCCTCAACAAAGATGAAAGCCTTTTGCTTAAATAACTGTTCAGATTTCTTTAATAGGAGTGTAATAAATTGATAGAGTTATGTGGGTGGGTGTGTAACTTCAGATTTAGAGAAGTAAGTCGAAGCATATGTGGACGTTACCAGACTACTCTGCCTAGTATTGCATAGTAAAAATAACCCAAAACTAAAGAATCAATTGTCTATATCTCTAATCTGTGTCTTTACAATGAAGCTTTTGTGTGGAGATTTTATATGCAGCAGTGATTTTTTTCCCCTTCTTCAGGCTGTATATCCATGCCGAAGTGAACCAGCACTTAGTAAAAATGAATTGGTGTTAACATCTGAGTCCATCATGACGAAGAATGACTTCCTTTGCTGCCAAGACAGTTTTCTGCAGGTGACTATCACACCTCCTTATTATCCTTTTGCTTATAAATCAAAGCAACAAAATAAATCGGTTTTATCTATCAGTAGGAGCGGTTAGCATTAGTAGCAGGAGTAATAATTTATTCAGTAATATATGAGGTAGGCTAGAAATTTTACTACTTATTATGGTAGTTGATTACATTCACCACAGGAACTTTAGAAATGAGAGAAAAATCAAGTTATGTTTTGAGCAGAAGGTGCTGCTGATATGGGATCTTGCTGGAATTTCTCTCTGTAGGAAGGTGGTACAGTAATTAGATGCTTCCTCTGGCACATCAGAAATCAAGTAATGCTCGTTGACTCTATGCAGGAAACTACTAGGACCAAATCTCAAGCTCCATTATTGTCCATATATTCTGATATTACCAACTCTGAATAAATATTTTTTGTCATTTGTGTGTTTTCCTGTAATAGAAACACCAGATAAACACTTAAATCTGTTTACCTTGCTTTCCTATGATACTCAGCTAGCAAAAAAAATTATATCCTGTGCAGTTGTTTGATGGACAGGGCTTATCTGGGGAGTCGGTACATGGCTTTTAAGGATAAGGAATATTCACATGGCTGTTTGCAGTTGAAATGTTAAAGTTAAGTTCTTAAAAAGAGCATTTAGCAATTTTAATATTGAAGAGAGCTTCCACACTGAAAACTACTTTGAGATGTGGATAAAAGCTGTAGATTTGAGCTGCCTGTGGACACGTAAAGCTGTTACCTTGAGGAACCTTATGATTACTGGCATTGATGAAAGGGACACGAATTTAGCAACCTGCTTTTGAAGACTTTCTTTTTAATAGATCAGAGCAGAAGGTGACAAACTAGTAAGCAGTTGTTTGTAAACTGATTTGCAATTCTGTTGCTAGAGCAGAGTTGACAAAATAATTACATCCGTGCTTGAAATAGGCTGTGAATCTTAACTGCATCTCTGAAAGGAAAAAAAAGATGCAATGTACTGATTGCAAAGTTGGGAGACAAAGCTGTTCTAAGGTGTACATCGTATCAGGAAAATCTAAATAATTGCTATTAATTACAGAAGCACAGATATGGCTCCATCACCTTAATGGCAATTAGTTTAACTTACAATTTTCAAGTTGTAGATACTGTTACATTTTCTTCTTTCCTTTTCTTCTTTTTTGTTCATCCTTGAAGACATTAACTGAGACAGGTTATGAAAAATATAATGAGGTAATTTTAGCATGTGTGTGCACTGTGTGACTATTAATGTTAGTGCTTTTTAGCTAAAGGTGTGTGTATAGTGCTAATGTAAGTGATTAGCATATATACGTGACTGCTTGTTAAATTACAGTGTAGTCATTCATTATAAAAATTTCTGCGATTCCTTTTTAGTGATGAAAACTAGTGGTGAAAACCATGACACATGAATTAATCCCCATAGTCAAATTTAAGGAAGCTTGCTCTTAGTACATGACTTTGCTTTCTAAAATTTGTTCTTTCAGCTTTTAGGGATACTGGCATGCTTTTCTGATATTTTCCTGTCCCTTTCTCCCCTTTTCCCTTCCAGAAGAGAGATATTTCTTACAGCTGTTGTTTCACTGGGAGGTTCCTATAATGGAACCCAGAAAACAGTATGGCTACATAGCCTTTTCCACACAGTCTAGCATCCATTCTGTCTGTGTTCTGCCCCCACTGGCAGGAATTCAACTGATGGAAAAGCAGAGTTGGCTGGCACAGTTTGTGTTTTGTTAATATTTTAATATAGTTCATTATATTAAGATACAGGTGAAGGGAAGTTTTGGGGGTATAAAATTGGTATACTGGAATTGAGAAAATTTTAGAAAGCCTCATTTCTAAAACCATACAGAAACATGATTCATTTTTTGAAGACAATGGACTACTAGGAATGTGGTTCAACACGGAAGGGGTTCAACGCACAGCCTATGGGTGCTGACATGCACAGTACTGACCTGATGGATCTGCCTGGCCTTGAATGCATTAGTGCTGAACCCTGTGGGATTGTCTGTATCACTCTGCCTTTCAGTGGGATTCCTATATTAGTAATGCTTCACGTAAATTCATGATCCCGCTAGCTGAAGTGCTGGGCAGTGTCACATAAACGCTAGAGTGAGCAGGCTTTACAACCTGGGCTACTGTTCTGGTTGAACAGTACCCCAGGTAGGAGCTGAGAAGGCCCATGTTGAGCCTGAGTTTTCTGAGTCAGTTTGGTGCCTTCTGTTAAATGGATTGAGACTACAAACATGGTTTAGATTATGTAAAAGAACAACTGGTTTCTTGAGCTCACTGTGTCGCTGTGCTCATAGCATACAGGCAGACAGGTTCGGCTTTCTGCTGGTAGCATAAATTAATCCATAGTTTGGATAAGCTGCCAACAGAGAAGTGAAAGTTGTGATAATAGGTCATTTTCTCTTTTATCTCTTGTGCATGCATAGAACTGTTGACAAGGAAAAATAAATCTCTTCAGAGATTTATCTTTTATTTCTCTCCTTTGTGTTTTGGCTCTTCTGCATGGAAATAATGTATCATTTGAGTGGTTATTTTTACAATTCAGAATGATATGTAAATACTTAGTATGCTGGAGATTGGCTTTTTTTAAGTATTTTTGTACTTGGGCATGGTCAAAGAGGAAAAGTTGACAATAAACAGTTTGTTTGTTATAACGCTATCTGCAGTCCTGTGGTGCTTTGGTCTTTAGTCTGCTATTCCTCTGTATGACCACATGACTAAATGCTTAGACGATGTGACAACCTGTCTTGTGGGGCTGGTGGTGGCCTGGTTATTATTACTGTCCCCTAGTTTTATGTGACTAGGTGAAAATTTAAAACAACTTCTTAGTATTAAGAATTCTGGAGGGAGAGAAGTTTGTGTTCCAGCTTCTGCCTTCTTCCCCTTCCACTCTACTCTTCCTGCCACTTTGCAAAAGACCTTTAAAATGGTGCAATATTCATTTGTGAATTAATGTGACTTACTGCAGGGCAGAAGGGATGGAAATGTATTAATTCATCCTGTTGTCATCTAGTTGGGGAAACAACTTGAAGCATCCACTCTAGCAGCGTGCTTGCATTGTCAGTTTTTTCTTTTGAACTTTGTTCTACAGAGCAATGTACTGTCTGAAAACACCTTGATTACCAGTAAAAATGTTATTGTTTTGAGAACCTGAGTATTCAGTTAGTATGTAATGTTTTGATAATGATCTGTAAATTCAGTTTTAAGGGAGAAATTTGCAAGTCATATTCATTGTCTAGTTCCTTCAGTTATTGGAAGGAGTCCTGTGCTGCATAAGGAGGAGGTGGTGTTATAAAACTGTCATCCTGGTTGTCGGCCAGGACTGATATGGGATGGAAAGAGTTTAAAAGAACTCTAAAAAACAGACTATATTCACTCCTTCATGAATGGATTTCCCCTTGCTTTTTGTTTGTATTTTGATAAGCCTGTGTTGTGGTGATGGCTTGCATTACAGAGGAGTTCAATCATGGACCTCACATTTCATGAATCCAAGTGTACATTTCTATATCCAAAACCTAATACCCAACTGATGTTTCAGAGAAATGTTGGATTTTTTCTGATAGAATTGTTTCAATGTATGTTGCAATAAAGACTTCTAGAACTGCAGTTGGTTGAACCTGGTAAGAGTGAAAGGCGTAGGTACTTCTACATCTGAAATGCAAAATTATTTGCAAGACCTTTCCACAGCATAGAGAAGCTCTTTGTACTATATTAGGTAGAGACTGATGTGTAAATATGAGGTTTAAGGGTTTGAGGCTTTTTTCCCACAAATAAAAGTATAACTTGAATTTCTGAAGCCATATTCCTCATGTACTGCTACTAATTTGTGGTTACACAAGAGTGAATCTGGTTTGCTGAGATCCAGTTTGTGTGCATGTCGAAGTTTTTATGTTCCTCTCGATATTCTGCATTGTTAAGTTATTAGTGTAAACATTCCATTTGGAGCTCAAGGCAAATAACTGCTGATGATTTCATATGAAGACTTTGCTCACTGTTGGTTTAATCTCATTTCAGGAGATTAAAAAATTCATCAAAGGTGTTTCTGAGAAGATTAAAAAAACTAGGGACAAGTATGGCATTAATGACAATGGCACAACAGAGGTAAATAGTTTCAGGAGGGTAATTATTTTTAAATCTTCATAAGCCATAGCTTTTCCAACCTTGCTATTCTGTTTTCAGCCACGTGTTTTATATCAGTTGGACAGAATTACTCCAACCCAGCTAGAGAAGTTTCTAGAGACTTGTAGGGACAAATACATGAGGTGAGTGTTTATCCTGCTATTTTCTCTCAATTTATATCTGTCTGCCTGGAAGCAGGTTTCTTTGTTTGCAGCCTAGGAATGTATTTTTCTGGTTTTACTACATGAATGTTGGTTCTGGTATGAATGCAATACAAATAAAGATTAAGAAACAATTAGCCCCAATGATATAAGCATCACAAGACAAAGGTATTATCTCAAATTAAAAAAAAAAAAACGTATCACCATGTATGGTTGGGCTTGTTGAGGCAGACATGTTTCCTTCCTCACCCTTTTCCAGGTTACTCCAAACCTTCAACAAGTCCATGCAAAATAATGTCTGAGTAGATAAGTTTCAAATCCACATGCATCTTCATACTTACTCTTGATCGACACAGTCTGTGAAGGGATATGTCACGCTTCATGCTAACATGTTCTTGAATCTGTTATGCAATTGCAGGAGCCTTGTAGGTTTTTTTCTTGGTCTCCAACAAGACAGCAATAGTGTGAATGTTTTCTTCTCTTATTATCCGTTGACAGTTGTTGCATTTACTTAGGCTGCTTGGAACTGTTCGTTGGCATGGAGCCATCACAAACATCTGCTTTGTGGCTTCATGTTCAGCTGTATTGATTGTTTACTAGTATTTTCTTCTCTGTCTAGAAAATTCATGTATATGTTTAAGTCTTAATAAAACTTTTAAAGCAGTTATCAATTTCCTGCATTGAGTTATTAGGATTACATGTTTACATTTGCCTTAAGTGTTCTTAAATATGAATTTCCTAATTTGTTCTAGTCAGTTGTTTTACTGTATTATGTTGAACTGCCACCTAAAAGATGGTATCCTTGGAAAGGATCTGCTGCTATGAGGACAAATGTTCTCAAAGTACGTAATTGTAGAAGGGGGCAGATATGGGAATGAGCCTATTACTTTCCCCTCAAGTTATGCAAGTAGATCATCAGCACAGGGCTTTTGCATAAGGTGAAAACAGGAAGGCATTATTAATACCTGGATTTTATTCTGATTAGTAAATTGTTTGTGTAACAGTTCCTTAAGGAAGATTTACTAAGAGTTTCTGGTGCTTAAACACATAGAGGGGAGTTTTGGAAATGTTAGCATATGGGATTTCCCTGGCCAGGGAATCCTGAGTCTTCTGCTTGATGCTTAGGAGGGAGAGGGCAGGTGTTTTGGTTTCTGTTAGGGATTTTGCATGGGATCTGCGGAATGCCTGTATGACTGGGCATCATCTTGCATGAGACTACTGTCTTGAGTACTGGATAGATTTTAACGTCTCTCCTGTTCATTTATTAAAAATAAAAACCAAAACCATTAACAAACTTCCAGTGTATGTACCAGAACAGTTTCTGTCTTTGCTTGCTTAGGATTTTGTGCCTTTTTGAGTTCTATGGCTCTTTATATATATATTTTTTAATGAGATAATTTGTTTATCAGGGCACAGATGGAGCCTGGTTCTGCTGTGGGAGCTCTTTGTGCACAAAGCATTGGTGAGCCTGGCACGCAGATGACTCTGAAGACTTTCCACTTTGCTGGTGTTGCTTCAATGAACATTACCTTGGGTGTGCCAAGAATCAAAGAAATCATTAATGCTTCAAAGGCTATTAGGTGCTAACACTTTGGTTTGCTTTTTCCATTTGTTTAAGTGAAACCTGATAGGTTAATTTGCAATATGTAATAGCATTTTCCTCTTCTCAGTAATATACTAGAAAAAGGTGCTGGAGTGTGACCAGAGGAGGACAATGAAGCTGGTGAAGGGGTTGGAGAACAAGCTTTATGGGAGGCGGCTGAGGGAGCTGCAGTGGTTTTAGCCTGGAGAAAAGGCAGCTGAGGGGAGACCTTTTCAATGTCTACAACTGTCTGAAGGGAGGTTGTAGTGAGGCGGGTGTTGGTCTCTTCTCCCAAGTAACAAGTGATCAGAATAGAGGAAATGGCCTTAAGTTGCACCAAGAGAGATTAAGGTTACACATCAGGAAATATTTTTTCACCAAAAGGTTTCTCAGGCACTGGAATGGCTGCCTGGGGAGGTTGTTAAGTCCCCATCCCTGGAGGGATTTAAAAGATGGGCAGATGAGGTTTAGTAGAGAACAGATACAGTTGTATTCCATGATCTCAAAGGTTCTTTACAACCAAACGATTCTGTGATTCTATATTGTCTTTCCAACAAAGTGGTGCTTAGGGCGAGAGAAGACCCAAGTTTTATTTTTCTGTGAATCAAATGAGGTCAAGTGGTTACTTACTAAGTATCATATTCCATTAGGTCTTATATGTTGTGAAAATTTCTGGTGTTTAGTGGTTAGTTGAATTTTACCTATTCCTAGGTATCCAGGAGGCCATCCTTGAATAATCAGAATAGTGTACACCATGAAAATAGTCACAAGTTGTTGTGTTATAATCTCTTGCGTGTGCTCAGTTTTATCAGCCTTAAGTATCTGAACAGTAGTTATCTTAAATGTACCTGAGGAAGCTGAAGTTCTCTTTGTTACTAAATATTGGTCTAATGATGAGATAGATAACAGGTGGCAATTTGAATTATAGCTGACCTTACAGAACCTAACAGGATTCTCCTGTGTTTATTCCTTCTAGCACCCCTATTATAACAGCACAGTTGGACATAGATGATGATCCTGATTTTGCCCGCTTGGTTAAAGGAAGAATTGAGAAAACTTTATTAGGAGAGGTAGGAAAATTGTATTATTGTTTAATGCTTTAAATGTAAACATTGGCTACCTCCTGTGGGGCATTTTAACGATATTCACATGCAAACTGTTTTGTCCTTATCTCTTAAAGATTTCAGAATATATTGAGGAGGTGTTTCTTCCAGATGATTGTTTCATCCTAGTGAAGCTGTCTTTAGAGCGCATTAGACTGCTGAGATTAGAGGTGAGTTTTTCAGTTCATGTGCAGAATAAGACTTCATTAATTTCAAAGGGTCTCCTAATCCTGCCTCAGAAACAGGAGTTAGACCAGTGAAAATTTAAAAGAAAGTGAACAAAGGACGTCCTGTGGCTACATTACATCTGGATTTTTTTTCCTCTTTTTTTCCTCTTTTTTTCCCTTGTGAAGTCAATAACTTTTCCTTTAATTGGAAATGAAAAAGCATTCATTCATTTCTTGGTGTCTGGCTAAATACAAGGCTGTTGTTACTGTCCATTAGTTAACATAAAGGCTGGTATTCTCAGCACAGGATAGTACTTTGTGCAATTTAGGAGTACCAAGTTTTGGTTATTTTTCTGTATACTGCTTTGTTATATTCTGTTGCAAGATGGCTGCAAGTATTTCAGCAGATTTATATATTTTAAGAGAGATGTTGTGATGTTTGCTAGCTGACTTTTGCCACAGGTGAATGCAGAGACTGTGCGCTACTCGATCTGCATATCTAAACTCCGAGTCAAGCCTGGGGACGTTGCTGTCCATGGAGAAGCCGTTGTATGTGTGACCCCTCGGGAAAACAGCAAGAGTTCAATGTATTATGTATTGCAGTCCCTGAAGGAAGAACTACCAAAGGTAAAAACAAAGGCTGCCTCATGTTTTTGTGGGAGGTAATCATAGAATCATAGTGGTTTGAGTTGGAAGGGACCTTAAAGCCCATGCAGTTCCAACCCCCGCTGTGCCATGGGCAGGGACACCTCCCACTGGACAAGGCTGCTCAAAGCCCATTCCAACAACTTCCCTGGGCAACCTGTGCCACTGCCATGCCACCCTCATTGTAAAGAATTTCATAATAAATTGGGGGTCTATTGCAGGAAGACAATTCTTGTCATTGTTGACAATGAATTTAGGCTGAACCCATGACTCTTAGATAGTGATGGTATTGCTTTACAGCTAGAAGTAAGCCTCTGTTACTCATCTTTATCTATAAAATTGAAGCCTCGACATTTTTCTTACCGCATTTACTGAAGCATTCAGAGTGCAGCAGTTGTATGAAACAGTTGTTCTTTCTTCCAGCTGCATCTAGAATAGAACCACATGCTGGTATCTGACATTTTTGCAGCTTCCTGTGAGGGGGCCGCCTACTTTGGATTTTAGGAGATGAGTGAACATAGTATTGGCAGGGCGCCCTTTAAATTGTGTGGATTGTCCACCAGAGACCCAGATCTGAGTGTCAGGATATCTGTCGTAAAATGTAAATGTATATAATGAGTAAGGTTTATAATACTATATGAATGTCACATTTGCAGTAGTGTATTTAAAGGCAAGAAATCACGTTTCATTCTTATTTTAACTGAGCATGTACTCCAAAGACTGGAGCTTACAATGAGGTTTGAACTCTGGCAAGGATTGTCCCTTTATACTGCATTACTGTACATGTAAAAGTCACAAGGTTGTTTTGTTTTATGAAGGTTGTAGTGCAAGGTATACCAGAGGTTTCCCGGGCTGTCATTCATGTTGATGAACAAAGTGGAAAGGAAAGATATAAACTCCTAGTTGAAGGTGATAACTTGCGAGCTGTTATGGCTACCCATGGAGTGAAAGGAACAAAAACATCCTCTAACAACACATACGAGGTAATGTCCAGATGGGAACTGTGGGGTTTTCCCCACAGCACCTTTATTACAAGCACTTGTTTGTGCTCAGATGCAACAGCTGATACCTAATCAAGCTTGATTTCAGTAACAGTTGTCAGAGTGCATTAACACAAAAGAATAATTCAACTCTCAGCATTGTACTCTTTGAGAGAAGCTTTTTCTACAAACATTTTGAAATGGAGACATGCAAAAGGATTGCAATGACAATTTAATATCATCTGACATCAGATGTTACTCTTTCCAGGAATATACGTGCTCAAGGCTTTTGGTTCTTTATTAATCTAACATAATCTCTTGTGTAGGTAGAGAAGACACTGGGAATTGAAGCTGCTCGGACAACCATTATCAATGAGATTCAGTATACAATGGTGAACCATGGTATGAGCATTGACAGGAGACATGTGATGTTGCTGTCTGATTTAATGACTTATAAGGTTTGTACTCTCCTTTTTCTAAATGTTACATTGGCCTGTTCATACAAATTAATTTCACCGTGTTTGAAAAGGACAGGTGAGCTAAGGAGATGGAAATCAGTTATAGGTTTAAAAAATTGCAAGTCGTAATGACCAAAGACTATTGTTTGTAAATCCAACAAAATGTTTGATTCATCTCCTTCTTGAGGTTAGGAGGAGAAGGTTTATTTTGACTGAAATAAGTTGATACAATGAATAGGGAATCAGAATTTCCTATTGGAAATAGGAATCCTAAAAACTGTGGTATGAGAATGGACTGTTTTGCTAACTATGTGTGCAATTTAAGGCTTGCCTTGCAGAAAACCACACAGGGTGTGGTTCCTAGCAGCTGCACTGCATGTAGGAGTCAAAGGCTGCAGACAGTACTAAGAGAATCAGATTACATGTAGCATAATATGAATAGTTTTCCAGAACTTGTTGGTAGAAAATCCTATCTGTTCTTTATTGATTGACTTTCTTTCCTTTGCTTGCATGGTTTTTAGACTTTGAATATACTTAGTGAAGTCAGATTTTCCACTTTGCCTGCCAGAGTGCAGGGATTTAATTTGGGCTAAATGGATGAAGGAGTTCTGACTTCTCCCAAACTGTAGGGCTTTGTTGTACAGAGCTGCAGCACCCCCAGGGCTGACCGTGTGGACCTGAAACACAATAGTGGAAAAGGGGATCGGACTGCAGCGTTTTACACTTGTTGGGCTCCTAGCATGCATTCTTTTGTCTGTGCTTCTGACTTGTGCTTCTGTGCACAGCCTGTTCTAATCAGATTGTTAGTGAGAATCAGAGACAGAAATACACCAAGTTGGTTTAAAAAGCTAATTACTTTTGTTCTTGAGAGTGAAAAAATGAAGATTTAACGTCCTCTGTAATGTGATGGCAGCTGAAGTCAGATTTAGCCATAGACAATAGGCAATAGCTTCAGCACAGTGCTCTCAGACCCCAATGAAGTTTGTAGCTAAGCAGCTAGTTTATAGCTGTATGGTTTTTTTTCTCATGGCCTTATCTTTTTCAACCTTCCCAATGTTCTTGCTTTTTTAAAAAGAAAAACGTATTAACCATTTATAATAGTTTCTGTTGTATATGAATAATCACTCCTGTTTTACTTAAATATTGATTGCTTCCAAACTATGAACCTGCAGGATGCTAAACTCTGAAGCAGCATAGTGTGACGCTGCTATATTGTAGATAATAACCTTTTTAATTACTGCTTGTTTCATGTGTTTGTGAAAATGAAACCTACATTTCTTCTGTTCATTTGATTTGCTACTTTAGCAAACATAACTGACCTCCAACCACTATCTTGAAAGTCTATCTTTGACTTTTCCTGTTGATCAAGGGTGAAGTGCTGGGCATTACAAGGTTTGGACTGGCAAAGATGAAGGAAAGTGTGTTGATGCTGGCTTCTTTCGAAAAGACTGCAGACCACCTCTTTGACGCTGCCTATTTTGGACAGAAGGATTCTGTTTGTGGTAGGTGTTACAAATTCTTTGCAGTTCATGGTCTTCATCTAAACCTGGCATCTAAACCTCTTCAGAGCACTGGATTTTTGTCCTTGCTAAGCTTTCTGTTCAGCTTGCCTATCAGACTTCGGGTTTAAGTCTTTTTCTTCTTTATCTAAGAAGTTCAGTGGGTGTTTCTGTGCTCACAATCTCAGTCCTGCATCTTGAAGGCAGTTGGGCATTTGTAATATGTTTCTTAAAGCAGACTTTAGTCATTTGGTTTTACTTCTCGCCACCCAGCTCCATTCAGTACCAGGAAATTTGTTCCACTATCAGTAGTTCTGTTTTTTCATTCATGGAAATTTGTATATCTTCCACACCTACAGCTGATCAAGGAATCTAATACCCCATTCCCTATTTAGGTGTCATTTTCCTTTTCTAAGAAGCACAAAGGCATTTTTTTTCAGGTAGTATAGGTGAAAATCATACTGTACTTAATGATTGCTTATGTGTTTTGTCAGTTGTACCTAGAAATTAACAGAAAAAAACCAAAGCCCTTGAGTTGTTCAGTGAGCTCTTGATCTAAATAGATAAAAATTGCTTGTGTGTTTTTTAAATTAGAAGCCCTGTTTATCAGTGCTCCATTCATTAACGGAATAGAAAAGATTCCTCTCCCGAGATGTTTCTTTTCTGTTCTTCAGCTTTAAAGTTCAGTTCATTAACATCCACTGAGTCTTTTCACTGAATTAATGAAAGAATCTGATAAGAGTTTAAAAATATATGTAGACACGCACACAAGTGCATGCGTACATACATGTAGCCAGACAGAACATTCAAATAGGTGAGGTTTGTCATTCTGTTTGTCTCTTAATTTTGCATTTCTGCCCTGTACCCTAAGAGTTGGTATTGAAATTATTTTCCTTTTTTTTTTTTTTAAAGGCTCTTTAGTCCCAATTCCTCCCAGATTTCACTCTCCTTAAAGCTAGATGAATTTTGGAATGATTTGTTCACAGGTCTCTTTCTAGTAAGTTTAAAGAAAGAAAAGAAGTCAAGCAGGTTTCACCTTCTTCACCATCTGTTGACATAAGGCCTTCTATCCTGGAGCTGTAGTATCTCTTTTGGAGTTTCAGGGCACTAATGAAGTACAAAAATCAGCATTATGTTGAAGTTTACTAGTTTGTAGTAAAACCTTATGAAAATATGTAACAAAAATGCAGCAGTGGTCTAAGGGAAAAAAAATACAGAATCTTTTTTCATATACATTTAATTTGCCAATCAAATCTTGCCAGAATTGAGCAAATTGTTTTTCACCCTTTGTGTATTCAAAGGTCCAGCTGTTTATTGTTGTGTTTTTTACACATTTATGTGAAGGGCAATGTTGTGAGGCTCCTGAGAATGTGCAGAAGTGTCATTTAGATCGTGGCAGTATGCTGAGAATAACACCACTGGTAGCTGATATGTGGAATGTTCTTTGAGAAAGTTATATCCATCAGTAGATCTGGAACAGAAACGTGTCAGCACATCACTGTAATAAATGTTACAACTATCAAAAATAAATCTTTAAATTCAAACCATGCACTTTTGGAATTGTGAGAATGCAGACCCTGGTTTAGCTCAAGTGGCAAGTGTGCCTTTACTGGGAAACTGTATGGTTTTTCATAGAATCACCAGGCTGGAAGAGACCCATTGGATCATCGAGTCCAACCATTCCTATCAAACACTAAACCATGTCCCTCAGGACCTCGTCCACCCGT